>JAFIDM010000007.1:8442765-8458932 GCA_023159025.1 Thereuonema tuberculata | reverse complement strand
ACTTGCTGTCTTTATAAATATTTTGAATCAATCTGATAAATTTGTCATCAAGATTTTTCTTTTGTAATATGTTCCAGAGCCCTTCTCTACTTACCGTATCATAAGCTTTTTTAATATCCAAGAAGGCAATATAAAGCGGTTTTTTTGAATTTTTATATTTATCTATGGTTTCAGTGAGTACAAATAAATTGTCTGAAGCTCTTCTATCTTTTCTGAATCCATTCTGTAATTCTCCTAATATGTTGTTGTTTTCCATTATTGTATCCAATCTGTTGGTTAGTATTTTGGTGAACAGTTTACAGAGATTACTAATGATCGTTATAGGTCTATAGTTTTCCAATTTTTCCAGTTCCTTTTTTTGTCCTTTATGGATTAATTTTACTTCGCTTTGTTTCCATTCCTGTGGAATGATTTCTGTTTCTATTATTTTGTTATATAATATTTTAATCCATTTGTTTAGTTTTTCTCCTCCATATTTAATGAATTTATTAGCTATTAGGTCTAGCCCAGTTGCTTTATTGTTTTTTAAATCTTTTATGTTTTGTTCTAACTCTTTTATACTTATTTTTGAGGTTATTGTACCTTTTTTAATTTTTTGATCATTTTTTATTATTGGAGTTACATTTTGTTTTGACTTATTAGCCTCTTCCCAGAATGATGTCATTAGATTATTTATATCTACAGTGTCTTCTATCATTATGTTTTTGTCATTTATTAGTCCTTCTGGTATTACTTCATTTTCCCTACCCATATTTTTTACATATTTCCAGAGAACTTTGGATGCATCTTTACCTGAATTTTTAATTGTGTTTTTTAAGTTTTCATTATATTTTTTTATTAATTCATTCACGAGGTTGTGTGCATCTTGTTTCTTTTGTAGATAATCTTGTCTCAAAATGTTTTGTTTTTCAGTTGATTCCCCTTTTTTTCTGGAACTTCTCCATTGTCTATTTGCTCCATTGTCTATTTAGGAGAGCCTTCAGCGCTTTTGCGCATGCGTCAGGTCTCCATTGCGATTTCTTCCAAATAGGGGCGAGGAAGATCGGATGTTTACTTTTTAAGTGTTAGTTTACTAGTACTGGGTTCTGTTTGCGCTTCGCGGGAAAGAATTATGGAAAGAATAAATACTATTGAAAAAATAACAGGTACTAAAAGAAAAACAGGTCTTAGGAAAGTGCCCATCTCAGCGTATCACCCTTTGCGGAGTAGAATCGTCCGCGAGTAGTGAGTCTCGCTTTTGAAAACGAACAGTAATTAGTCTTTTATTTACTTAAGCATAATATTTACTGCAAATATATTGTCTTCAAAGCACTTTTTCCTGATAATGGATATCAGTGACGTAACTACGAAATAAAAGAAAAAGAAATTTTGTAACATATGTAAAAAAAAAAGTAAAAAACTTTATATCATTTTTTTTTGAAACGCAAGTCGTAAATAATACACCTTTTTATAGTAGATGCGACGAGTTTTGAAACTCCCAGAATGCAACGCAGATTATAGATTTTCCTTTCCTGGCCGTTCGCTAACGTTCAAATAGAAGAGAAGCGACCTCTTCTATTTGAATGTTAGCTAACGGCCAGAAAGGACAATCTACAATCTGCGTTGCATTCTGGGAGTTCCAAAACTCGTCGCATCTACTATAATTGCCTTAATCATTTTTTAACAAACTAATGCCCAAGTGCACCAAACTTCAATTAACTTTGACGGCTGCATTGTGGACGTAACTAAAATTAGTGGGGGGTGCTGCTGCAGAAAAATTTTAGACTTTGTTTTAAAATTGTGTGAAAGGAAACAAACATGTATAAAAAGAAATTTATCAAGTTTATAAATAAATTTTCATTTTATACATGTTTGTTTCTTTAACACAATTTTAAAGCAAAGGCTAAAATTTTTCTGCAGCAGCACTCCCCACTAATTTTAGCTACATCCACAATGCAGCCGTCGAAGTTAATTGAAGTTTGGTGCACTTGGGCATGAATTTTGTATTTAATGCACTTTAAATTTATGTCTCTGTACTTAAACAGTATTTATTGCATGGCACTCATGAAAGTGAATTTAAAAATCGAAATCAACCTGTAAAAGAAATAACAATCTTGATCTTAAGAAATAACAAAGACATCTAATTTCATATTTCAATTTATAAAAACATATAATTATTTATCAAAAAGAAAGTATTATGAGCCCGGAAGTACTTATTAGACGTGATTTATTTATTTATATATTTTAATTTACGATGAACAGAAAGTACTTATTGTATTCAGTGGCGTACCAACGCCTTTGGGGGCCCGGGGCGGGAGTTCCTTTATTCCTTAACCAAAAAAAAAAGTAAATACTTGGGTGGATGGGGCCCCTAGGCTGGCTGGTGAGGCCCCTCCCAAGCGGGGGCCCGGGGCGGACCGCCCCCCCCCCCTGCTACGCTACTGATTGTATTGGTTTGTAGTTTTATTCGAAACATAAAGAAAGGGAACATAATTTTGTGCTAAAGCATAAAAAGGGCAGCCTATAATAATAATAGTAATAATAAAGAAAGGAAAGTACATTAACGCAAGGAAAAATAAGACAAAGTTAGGAAAATAAGAAAAAAAAATACCCACGCGGACATTGAGAAAAAAAGATTAAGAGGAAAAAAAACCAGATGTACGGATTCGAACCGACAACCTCCAATATATGAGTTCGAGACCTTACCCATCAAGCTATAGCTGACAAATGAAATGGTTGCCTAATTTTTAAGATAATAACGGAAATCCAATGAAAACAATGCCAAATATCTCGAACATGGGGAGGGGGGGGGTTGAAAACATCATATTCCTACGGTGTTTGGGCCTCTGAACACGATAGTGAAATCAGTTTGTCGATCCGACCTTCCGTTCGGGAGTTGTAACGGGTGGACAGACACGGACGGACGGACAGGACAAACGCAATAGCTACCAAAACGATTTTGGACGCTGTCACAATAGATCCCAAATGGGTCGCTAAAACCAATAGTAAAAAAAATCTGGTTGTTATGATATAACATTATTATTATTATTTGATTGAATATGTACAATTAAACAATTCTTCCGATATAATAAATCAATTTTCAACAGAATTTTATTATCCTTATAATAGTTATGAGAGGAATTCGAGCTGAATTAAGAGTAGTATTATTTTCTGTGATAAGGAAATCGAATTATTCTCTATCCGAATGAACTTTCTAAATAATTGATAAACATTGATTATGCAAATATGAAAACACTGGTTTCAAATTGAACACGAGACCATAGCGACGTTTGCAGGTGGTTCATGTACGGCCACTTCCTGTGAGAACGGAAATGACCGCGAACCGGAACTCGGATTTCCCTCTACATCTACATAAGTCGTAAGCTTTTCAATAAGGTAACACTCATGTCTGTACGACTTACGTTTGAGCTGCAGAGACGGCTGACGAACGGACATACGGACAGAACCTTCTTAAGCCCCCCCCCCCCCTTTTATAAGTCCCCCCCCCCCCTTAAGTACGGGTCGCTAAAAATATAAAAATTAACTTGTACCCTGTGGAGTAAGTTGGTTTGATTGATTACTTGTTCAATACTCTACAGATTACCTATAGAATACTTACACAATACGGTGGAATGCTATGGATACAATGTTCCTCAGTTAAATACGCAAGCAATATTTACATCCAGGGCTTTGGAGCGGAGCCCGGAGCTGGAGCACGGAGCAGTGGAGCAATGGGTTTTTGCCCGGAGCTGGAGCGGAGCCGGAGCACACAAGTTTTTGACTGCTCCACTGCTCCAGATTTTTTTTTTAATGTTTACCAGTCCTGTTTAGTGTAATCGCAGAATTACTCCCGTTTTGTAGGTGCTGGAAAGTTTAATGTGTGTCTTTTCAAAAACAAAATTTAATTACTGTTGAAGTATAGATTAGAAGTTTTTTACTATACAGTGACTATATCATATATTAATCGGTTTTTGATTTCTCTATAATTATTACAATTATAATTAC
Organism: Thereuonema tuberculata; assembly: GCA_023159025.1. NCBI lineage: Eukaryota > Metazoa > Arthropoda > Chilopoda > Scutigeromorpha > Scutigeridae > Thereuonema > Thereuonema tuberculata. Next base: position 8,454,948 of record JAFIDM010000007.1, on the reverse strand, counting down.
TCCAATTTATTTGTCTAAATATTTTTGAGTAAGTTTATTCATTTACTCTAAATCCAAACTTACTGTTTATAGTAGAAAATTTTCAATCAACTAAGTCTTGTTTTGTTTTCAGAAGAGTATTTTTCTATTGTTGATACTGAAGGATGCCATGATACTTTGTATGTAAAAAATCAGGTGAAAGCCATTTTAGAAAAATTTGAAATCAGTGAAATGCAAATTTTGAGTATCTGTGTTGACAATGCAGCGAACATGACGTGTGCTGTAAAAAAATTCAACAACAATGAAACCGCTTCTAATTCTGATATTATTTCATTGAAATTATTTCATTGAAAGAAGAAACAGAAGAGCATGATGGCCGAGAACTCGACATGGATGTTTCTGCACAATGGGTTGAGGATCCCAGCCTTATACTGCCAACATGGCAGCTTGAAGATAATTCAGAAGTCCAATTGATGAGGTGTGACATTCACACTCTTCAGTTGGCAATCTGGGATGGACTGAAGAAAGAACCCGCCAAAGAATTTTTAGGGAAAATACGGCAAGTCGTTATCAAATTACGAACCCCAAATATTCGCAGTATTCTTCTAAAAAAACATGGGCTAACCCAACCTTTGGATACTGTCACTCGTTGGGGTTCAACGTTTGCAATGATTGATCGTCTACTTGTTTTTCAACATTATTGTGAACAAGTAGCTGCGGCTGGAGCCAGAGAATTGATATTAACTAAAGCCGAATGGGACGAAGTTAAGAATATAAGAGATCTCCTGGCAAAGCCAAATTTTACGACAATAACCCTTCAAGCAGCTGACATAACTCCGGGAGTTTTCATGAAGGAATGGCAAAAACTTGCAAAATTTCTCCAAGACAAAGGAGGACAAATTGCTATGGGAATTTTGACCTCCATGCGTAAACGTGAAGAAAATCTTTTCCAAAACACCCATTTTCTTGCTGGAGTCTATGTAGATCCTCGGTATAGAATTTTACTGACTTGTGAGTTCGTCGCAAACGACAAAAGCAAAAGAAGGACTTTTGGATATCGCCCGACGACTCGAAAAACTAAAAAATTTTAAACGTTTTGATATGAGGCAAGAGGGCGAAAGGCCGAAATCCTCAACAATTAAATCCCAGCAGCCTCATCGAAAAATAAGTTTTCAACAATCGCAGAAAGGAAAAACAAACAGTTCGATTTCAGCAGATAATTTTTCAGAAGATGATGTTTTTGAAAAAGAGCTAGACAAGCTGAAAAAACGCCAGAAAGTTTCAGAAATGCAACATTCGAATGAGGAAGACTATGAGAGAAATTTTCACCAAGATTGTCATGCAATCGAGGGTATGGGTAGACTCAAAGTAAAAAATCAGCATTTGAAGCTATTGACGGTTACCCACACCGATTCAAGCTGCCTGTCGAGTTGCATCGAGTATGCCCACTACACAAGCCAGTGTCGAGTGATTATTTTCTGCCTTAAAATTGGTATTAAATGATACAAGACAGGCAATGAAAGATGACTTACTGTTTTACAGAATTAATTATGATGATTAATAAAGTTTAGTTAAAAAAACTACTTGTTTTTAGCATTTGATCTTTGGTAATACGAATTAAAAAATGTATTTGGAGCTCGGAGCGGAGCACGGAGCGGAGCATGGAGCAAGTATTTCATGTCGGAGCGGAGCTGGAGCGGAGCAATTACAAATTTTGTCTGCTCCAAAGCCCTGTTTACATCTATTCCTAGCAAAATATCGAAAATAATGGTTGTATGCGATGAACTGCAATGATGATCTGCCAAATGACCAAAATGCTGCCCCCGAAGGCTCGAATCTTATTTTTTAACCAAAATAAATAAATAAATAAATAAATAAATAAATAAATAAAAGAACTCTACTGGACTATTAAGAGATAAAAAGCGATCATTTCTTTTGTAGTACTCAACTCGCGTAATATTAAATTAAAAACTTTAGTTTTATATAATATTTGCTGTTAATAATGTGTTCATTTCAACAACTTTTAGATACCAGTAGTCTATACGTAATGTTGCCTGTTTAGGCCTTTAGAAACTTAAAGTCTGTAATATAACAATTCTGAAATCCTACTATTAACTTCGAAGTCTTTATTTAATTAAAATAGGCCTGAATACGTGACCTATATTAATTAAAAAATTGATAAATACATGATGTTTATCAAGATTTTATCTAATTTATTTTAATCTATGAAAATACTATCTATTTGTTTGCAATAGATTAATATTGATGATGTAATTTAGATATACATTTATTTTAATAATTTATTAATATTTTCCAGAACTTGTTCACTATGAAAAATTTTAAAAATCACGACAATTTTCATCTCCCGTGACAATCCCGAATTTTCTGGAGTTGGGAAGCATTTTTGTGAAGAATAAGAATAAACAATAATATATAAATTAAAAAAAAAAATAAATAAATATAAAAATTACAATAAAAATTCAATGTGTCTGTTATAAAATAAACAACAAACTAAGAAGACACCAAAGGTAAACAAAATATTTCGCCTCCGAGCTATCAACAGTGGGAGTGTGAGACGGCCGTTTCGTCCTCTTTGTGGACTCTTTATTTGGCTTTTATTCGCTGTCTTGTATTCAATCCACTTGTCAAAGAAACACTGCCGTTTCGAAAGTCTTGTGTATATTTTAATGTCTATAATTTTTTTTTTATCTTAGAGCAAGTGTGTTGGCCTTTTTATTATTGCTATCTTTCATGCGTTAATTCGTTTAAATTTTAAACTTATATTACAAAAAAGGAATTTTAAAAATTTGTTTCAAAAGAGTTTCGATTTTAAGTTAGTGAGCACTTGACAAATTTTGATTTTTTTTTTTTTATTTAATCGTTTATTTTTATTAAAATATAAATCTTTGTATTATTTGGATCTGTTCTTATTAAAAAAACGATGAAATAGCATCTTAAAAGTGCATTTTTATTTAAAAAAGGATATATTTGAAGATTACGACGCTGTAGCATTATTAGAAATGTTGTTTCGCTTTCGAAAATTAAGTCGCTTCTGTTAAAGCGTGTCCTAAGGGTGTTCCACATTGCTAAAAAAAACAAAGAAATATTAAAAAATTTAAAGTTTTAAGGACTGAAAATATGATGTGCGCTTCTATGTGATTTGTATGTGGACTTGGAAAATTTCATATTTCTAGCTCTGTAGATTTTGAATAAAATGAATCACAAAATGTGTTTGAATGGGCAATTAGGTAGATATGCTTCCTTCGTCTAAATTCTTATTATTGAAAAAAAAAAAATTAAAAATGAGAGAACCTTTGTTAATTTTACGTGCATTTTTAATATTCTTTTTCACAAATTATTAATATGCATGTTAATTTATTTTCTTCTTCATATTATTTTTTCATGGGTTTCCCTAGCAAAGACAAAATGGTGGGTCAAGGACCAAAGCACATATGGTTTTTGTGAAATAGGGCGTCCCAGTATAGCTAATATGGCAAAACCGCGAAAGCTCAGATTATGAAATAAATTATATACCAGCTTGATAATGCAGATTTTAAACTCAATTTGTTTTTGGGAAAATCTCAGTTTTAATCTGATTGTAACTGAGAGAAAAGGCAAACTTTCCTTTTATCTGTGTGGAATGTCGCGAGATTCCCCGGATAGCATTTAGAAGTTAAATCAATGGGAATAAGTAAATTTAAGTTTGAAACCTAGTAACACACTTTTTATATCCACATGATACTAACTAACACAGGTTTCGTCTAACCCAGGGATGGGGAACCTCTGCAGCCTTTTGTGATACAGTCGGACCTCTATTTAACGAAGACGCTAAATCCCGAAAAAAAGTTCGTTATATGGAAAATTCGTTAAATAGAGATTCACCTTTTAAAATTACTTTAAACTACATAAAATAGATTTAAAATATATAAACAATAAATATTATTAAAAAAGTAATAATTTTAATGACACAAAGCATACATTACCACATACGTACTTAAATTTTACTAATAAAGTCTGTTAATTTTGTCTTGAGTTTTTTTTTTTTCTTTTGAGAAAGTGTTTTCGCTCATAGTACTTCTCGCATCTTTGCAATGCACCAAAAACCCCTTCAGGCGTATTTTCTTCAAATTGTAATCCGCGTCGGATTGTTTCAAATGATTTTAGCATTTCATCATACGAAGGTTTTTTGATTTCTGCATCATGATCATTTCCATTTTCATCATCTTCATCTTCATCGCGATTCACAGCTGTCCAAAATATCCGATTCAGTTAGTGTTTCCGAGGTCTCAACTTCAAAATCAAGTGAAAGATAATCATCAATAAGCACATCATCGTTAATTTCTTCTTTTTCCCTCAGCTGTATCCACATTTATTTCATTTCCTCTAAGGAAATATTAATAATAAAAACATTAATAAGGAGAAAAAAAAAATAGATACCACGAAATCATCTATCCAATGATACCACTTAAGTGGGTATTGCGTGTCAGCAGACTGTGTTTTGGAGGAATCGCCTAGCTCACCAGGAAAACATCGTTTTCTTACAGCCTGAGAAGTGGTGATTAAAACAAAATTCAATGCACAACAGTTTTAAAACAATCTTTATTAATAACGGGTATTCCCACCTCTAGCCTTAATTACGGCCCTCATTCGAGTTTGCATCGAGGTTATCAATGTGATGATAACATCTTGCGGTATGGCTTCCCACTCCTCACAAATTGCGAGTTGCAGCTCTTGAAGACTCATAGGAGGCACTCTGCTTGCCAGAACTCTTCGCTTTAGCTCGTCCCACAAATGCTCAATCGGATTGAGGTCGGGGCTACGAGCTGGCCAATCCAGAACCGGAATATTCACGTCTTGCAAGTATTGGCATACTTTGCCGCGGTGTGAGGTCTGGCATTGTCGTACACAAACAGGAAGTTGTCGCCAATAAACCCTGCAAATGGCATGACATGCTCCTCCAGTACTTCCTCTATGTAACGTTGGGACGTCAGTCCTCGTGTTCGAGAGCCGCCACCCAGCCCGGCGATGAAAACAATCTCAGTTTTCGCTTCCATGGAAATTCCTCCGCAGAACATGCATGAACCCCCGCCATATGGGTCTCGTTCGCTGATACAGCACGGAGCGATTCATTCTGAAGGTCTTCAATAGACCCTTCCACGTCCTGCATTCGTCTGAGAACAGGACATCCCTCTATTGTCTAATGTCCAGTTTACATGCTCTCCAGCAAACTGCAGACGGGCTTGTCGGTGAGCTGTGGTCAATTTCGGGCAGATTGCTGGTCTGTGTGCAGTCAGACCTCTTTTGGAGAGCCTTCTTCTTACTGTGCACCGACTAACGGACATTGCGAGCTTCTTGAAGTTGCTGTCTCAGTTCAATTGCAGTTAAGTGCCGATTTCGTAATGAACTCGTGTCAAGAAAGCGATCATCCCGCTGAGAAGTAGCACGATGGTGGCCAGATCCACCAGTCTCCTGATATCTCTGGTATACACGTCGTACGGCGTACCGGCTCACGTGCAATTGACGTGCCACTTGACTTTGATTTTGCCCTGCTTCGAGTAGAGCAACAATTTGAGAAGTTTCTTCAGGTGAGGTATCCATTTTCTTGTGATGAATGCAGGCGTTTTTGCGAGAATTCCTGTCAGGCTCAGCGTTGATATACGCATGTTGCGGTATTTCCTACAATTAACCCTTTACTGCTGCGGCAAGTCTTGCAGAAGCGTTACCTGGAAAGGGTATTTTCAGGGTTTGCGTTCTCTTGTTGTTATTGTCTTGGTTTTGAAGGGACAATACCCACTTAAGTGGTATCATTGGATAGTTGATGAAACGATCTTTGTATTGACATTAGTTTGATTAAAAAAAAATTGCGAATTGCGAGGCAAATACAAAAAAAAAAAACATACAAAAATGCAACTGTGCGATTTTTCTGCTCCCAAATATATTTATGTCCTACAATAACTTTTTAACCCTGGATGGATCTTCTTGAGGCTTGGTATGTATATTCAAGGATTAGGAACAATCTAAGTGTAATCTTTTCCAAATTGTTCGTTGTAGAGAAATTAGCATATGAAGAGGAAAATTTCCATAGAACAGCATTGGAATCTACACAATGGATTTCTATCCTATTTCTATTAATATCTCACTGTAAAAATGATTATGAAATCCTGTTAAGGTAATCCAGCGGTACTACAGTTTGATACGATTAAATTTAATCCGATATAGACAAACTATGTATGTATGTGGGGTGAGTGTGGGTGGCAGGGAAGCCGAGCACCGTTACCTTGGTTTAGACAAACTAAGTGAATAATGCGGATTTAATTCATTTGTTTTCAGAAAGGGAAAGTGTGTATTGTTTGTATTTAATAGATCTTGTAATTTGAATTTAAATACAGGCTTTTCGTTTTTGTAGTTCATGAATGTACAAAAAAAAGAGTGTAAATTTAAGAAATTTCGCTTCCGATAATCTTTCATATCAGCCTTAGTATGAAGACCTCGTTGTTTTACTGGTGACTGCTCCTGGCTGATGATCGCCAAAGAGCATGAAACACCTGTTCTCAGGATGTCACTTGGTAAACAATTTGGTCTGACCCATTGTTGTTTGGGTTTTAAGTTCTTCCGAACATTTTTTTTTCTTAAAATAGCCAGTTAATTCAACACCTATATAAAAAAAAAATCCCCAATACTTAAAAAGCGTTAGAAAGTATATAAAATAACAACTCACGTTTCGAAATCTCGTCAGAGCGTTTTCTTTCTCAAGTTGTATTAAAAAAAAAACCCTACCTTGAGCGATCCTCCCTAATTGGGATTCGTTAGATAATTTTATTTTTATCTAACGAATCCCAATTAGAGAGGATAGCTCAAGGTAGGGTTTTTTTAAATACAACTCGAGAAAGAAAACGCTCTGACGAGGTTTCGAAACGTGCGTCGTTATTCTATATATTTTTTAACGTTTTTTAAGCATTGGGGAAAAAAAATTATATTGGTGTCGAATTAGTTGCCTATTTTCATTATTATTACAGCACGTTAAAGAATTTTATTGCATAAATGACATCAGACTCCATATAATACTTCTTCATTGAAAGTTGAAACGCCAATTATAACTGGTCAGTATTTTTTTTTCCTTTTACCAGGTTTTTTCCCATTTTGGAAATTACTGCATTTGCTGGAATTCCAATTTTTCCACTTTTTTTTTTGTAAAGATATTAAAACATTGAATCTATCCCAGATCTTTACTTTAAACTATTCTAAGTTGAAATTAAATTGAAATACTTAAAATCATTCTTAAACTTAATGGTTAATTTCCTTAAACATTCTCTGGAATTGGCTTATTTCAAATTTACCCAATTTATTTTCTTAAGAATTTATACACAGATGATTTCCTTTTTGAATTTAAAAACTTAGATGCTTTTTTTTTATTTTTTAATTTATACCGGTTTTTTTTTTATACAATTTCATATAAAATTTTTTTTTCTTTTTTTTAAAAATTTAGATAGATTTTTTTGATATTTTTTTTTTTCAGAATTTACATGTAGTTTTTTTTTTTTGCAAAAATTTATATATTTTTTTTAATTTTACTAATAGACGATTTATTTTTCAGAATTTAGACAAATATTTTGTTTTTTGAATTTACGTAGGATTTTTTTTTTTTTAACTTACAAATGATGATTAAAAAAAAGATACAATTTGCTTGTTTTGTATTTACAATTTGGATTATTTTTTTAATTTAGATTTTTTTTTTTGTGTAAACTATTATTATTTTTTTTAAATTTACATACAAAAAAATCTAATAATAATAAAAAAAATAATAAAAAAATATAAAAAAATACAAACTGTATTATTTTAAATTCTAAATTTTGATGAATTTTTTTTATATATTTTTTAAAAATTTTGTTTAAAGGTATTTTTTTGTTTGATTTTTCAAAAGCCGGAGTTATGGAAAACACTATTTAATAGCTATTTTATAAATTCTTTATTTTGTAGGTTTTTTTCTTTGCAAAAATAAAGTAATTTTGGTTTTCTTCTAATTATTAGTATTGGACACTTGAGGGTATTAACAAACTACACATTAATCATTATAAGGATATTATTAAAATTTTTTAACCATTTCTTTTACTTTCGAATCTGATAAAAGAAACTTTAATTTTCTTTTAATATCAATGATCAAACTTTCTTGAATCATTTGTCAAGATAAAAACGAAGATTGATGATATCTGATCAGTTCGAACTCACTTTCAGACATAGTTGACCCTTGATCATAGTTGGAGAGAAGCCACGTATAGAGAATGCGTGATATCAGTTTTACCTGTCGTTATATGTATAAAAAAAAATACCATCAGATTTCTAGACTGATTCATTGTTATCTACTCTCAAGGTAGGTCAATGTGTAAAAGGTAAGCCTTTTATCAGGACATACAGTCAGCACAGTATCAGCAGAAAGTGCCGACATTTTGATAACAATCTAATATACTTAGAGATACTTGATTATCACTGATACCAATTGCAAGTATCAATCTCTCAAATAGTATAAATTGCTCTTCCAATTGTTGTCTCATTTGTCGTTGATTTGTTTCCCAACAGTCACATCAGGTAAGTTGTCTTGAATTTTTAGATAATTCTGTGTCTCTTAGCAAAGTCTTGAAGCTCTTACATTGCAGTTGGTGAATTGCTCTCACTTTACCAAGCAAAGTCTATCTCAATTCAATGAATTTTGAAGAGTTTTGAGCACATTTTAATGTTTTATGAAGCTAATTGCCAAACTGTACATTCTTTTTTTTCTTTCCAATTTGCTGTTTCTCTTGGTTAGTTTCTTCTCATAAGCCATTACTTTCTTTCAGATATTTCAGCCATGAAGGTGTTTGTCTTTGCCGCTGTTCTTCTTTTGGTGGGAGTAGCTTCGAGCTACTCCGTGCAGCCAGAGAAGAGGGACCTTGAGACCCTTTACAATCAGCTTCTGGAGGTAATGGATAAGATCCACGAGTATGTGAAGAAAGTTATGAATGACGTTGGAGAGAAAATCCCTGAAATCAAAGAAAAACTCAATGCAGCTGTAACAAAACTCAAGGAGAAAATACAAGAACTCAAAGAAAAAGGAAAAGAACACTTCGGTAATGTGGTAAGTGGTCGCTGTTCTCTATTTACTCATTTTTCGAATTGATTGAAACTTTGAATTGAAATGAAATATTGTTAAGAAATTTGGAAATTAGGCAACTACCGTTCCATTTCTTCAAATTTCAGACAATTGTAAATTGCATGTATTGCATTTAATGTTGAAAATCAACTTAATTTAGTGCTGCTGTACATTTAAGATTAATATCCAAAATTAATCTGAGAACTTTCAATGGAAAAACTAAATAGGAACTAATCCATTACTGCATAATCAGTAACATTTCTCTTGATATTATACAGTATTTAGATGCATAGTATTTAACGATTTCTCATTTAAAATAACATATTAGAGTCTTTGAATTGGATATTATTAAAATAGAATATCCAATTCAACAACAAGTGTTTTACAAAGTTTAATATTAGTAAAATTTTTTACTGATACTTTTATACAATTCTTGTAATAAATTATATTAAATTTAGATTATTTTGAAGTATCTCAAATTACAGTTTATTATAAAAATATTCTAATTGAATTGTTATTATTATTATTATAAATTTGATCGAATAATTTCTTAAAATAATAATTGTTTAATAAGTGCTGAAGTTGAGTTATAACTAAATAAGTGTTAAATTAATCATAACAAGTCCTTTGTCAAATCGTACGAGAGTGTTAGAGATGGGCGAGCATCGGACCGATAATAAAATTAAAAATTGTAGAAATAAGAACTAATTAAGAAGAACTTCATTAAATTTGTTCAGATTTTAGAACACCTAATATTTCATCATTTTAGATGACACATGTATTTTATTTAGTGCCTAATATATTTTGTTTTTTTGTGTTTTGTTTGAGCAGCAGAAAGATATTCAGGGAGCCATCAGTGACTTATTGGATCTTGTCAACCGTGGTTTGGAAAAGAACATCGGGCCCTTGACTAACTTCAACTTGACCATCATCAAGAAGATGTTGGAAGTTGCTCAACAAGGATTAAACCACTTGGGAAACTAAGTCACACCATATGGAATTGAAACGGATTCTGAAACATGAAAATTACTGCTTCTTAAAAATTTTTGTTGTTGTTTTTAATTGGTTTTTGTTAAAATTTTCTCATTAGGCCTCAAAAAAACAAAAATAAAAAAGGAAAAAAAAAATACTATTATATTTTCGTTTTCAAATACTTGTGTGTGTGTTTATTTTTACTTATTTCGCTGCCATTGAGAATTAAAAATTCTGAAAATAACATAAAATCCCATTACATACAAGAAATCTAAATGAATGAATATAGTTTTAATTTCATTTCATAATAATGTAATTTACCTTAACTATTCGATTGAGATTAGTTTGACTTGCTTTCGACCAATATGGTTATTTTACTAGTAATCTGATGAATAAATGGCAATTTACTAAAAATTACTAAAAAGTATTTTCCATAATATAGATTGTTAAAGAAATAAATAATTTTACTGGGTTGGCCAAAAAATTAGTTCGATTTTTTTTTTTTTTTACGTAAATTGGCTCTAGTAGCGCTTAGATGTCTTTAACGGCATTCGACACCATTTTGTTAAAAGTCAGACAAAGAAAGAAGATATGGTAAAAACGGGAATAGGGGGATCCTTTAGTTATTTCTGGAAATTGTGAACCGCCGAGAGTTTCAGAAAAGATGGCGGCGCTGGAAGGACAAGTGTTCGTTATTAAGAAAGGTCTGACCTTACAGAGCCAATCCAGAGGTATAATTTGGAATGTTTTATCAAGAGAATGAGTATCCAACAATTAGTAAAATTCTTTCAAAATTACAATCGAAAATTGGATTCACGGGAGGCAAAAACATCATTAGGAACAACTCTTCGTGTGATACTAGGAAAGAAGTACGGAAGAATTGACATGAGGCAATTTTACATCGAAAAGCCTGATATTGTAGCCCATCGACCTAGATATTGAAGGCAAATCAAACAGGTACGTTCGGAAGGGAAAACACTTATTTATCTGGATGAGACTTGACTTGGGTTCACACAGGCAAAGGCCAACAGCGATCAGTGCGCTACCCGTGGACGGAAAATGCCATTCGGGAAGCGGCTTATTTTATGCCACGCTGGAAACAGCAGCGGATTTGTGTCTGAGAGTATGCTTTTGTTTCGATCTCGGACAAATTCAGTAAATTACCATGATGAGATGAATGGCGACTGCTTCAAAGAGTGGTTTGAGAAACAATTACTGCCAAATATCATTTCTTCGGGTTGTATTAATCTTGAAACGCATAGGCTTATATGCAGTTAATAACTGCTTTGAATTTGTTCATAAATGTAGAAATCTACAAATATTTAATAAGCATTTCGTCGGATTCCAGTGATGAAAGTGATTTTGATGAAAGCTTTGAACCTCTTTCAGATTAACCTCTGTATTGGCTGTTTCTTAGAATTCACATAAATAATAAAAAAGCCCTTTTCAGGGCCGCTAAATATGCGGAAGAGACCAATTTGTTTGATTCAATTGATAACATTAAAAAAAGGTGAAACACATATTTGATTACTGAAATACGTAAATTTAAAAATAAAAATAGAATTAAAAAACAACAAACATCTTAAAAAATAAATTTGTAATATAAAATTAATAATAAGATATTGATAATATAAAAAAAATAATAACAATAAAATAATACAAAAATAATGTATATACAATTTAAAGATACAAGATTAAAAAAAAAATTGTCCAATGAAACATTGGATTAGTTACAACATTGGGCAATAGAAGGCACTGTACTTCGGAGAATACTTGGTAGTAGTAATCGATAACCTATGATTATCTTCTTTCCTTGATTGTCCTATAGATTGTATTGTGACTGCTGTCATATCAGCGTGCATTGAAAACGAAAACTGATTAAAATTGATGAATTTTGTGTCGCCACTTTAATATTGAAGATGGAAGACAATAAGCACGCAAGATCGCATGTTTCTTTGATGACCACGTAACAACTGTTACAGCTTGGCTGGGAAGTTCTGATTCATCCGCCATATTCACCAGCCATTGCACCGTCGGATTTCCATTGATTTCGGTCTTTATAAAATTCTCTTAATGGAAAAAAATTCAATTCCCTGGAAGACACCAAA
>JAFIDM010000007.1:8421954-8432765 GCA_023159025.1 Thereuonema tuberculata | reverse complement strand
GACTAGTTCACTAGTGTTGTGTATTGGTTTTCCGCAATTTTTTATTACAGTAACATAGTTGCCAACTAAAACTTAATACAACATTGTGTATTATTGAAATGACGAATTGCCTTTCTTGCCAAAACTATAAATATATTATCAATTGCAAAACCTTGATTTCTGTTGATGCAATATAAAATGAAAATATATAGAGCTTCTATAATATTCCTCTTTTTATTATCAGTTTCAAAATAAAGAATCTGAACTTTCTTTACAGGATTATGACAAAATCTTAAACAAATATTCCACTAATTCAGATCTATCACAATCATTTCTTCTAAAAATATCCTCTGTGTTCAGAAAGACGTTCTGTTTACTTCTATTCATCGTAAATTATAATTTAAAAATAAACACGTTTTCGTTTTATGCATTTTTACTATTTCAAAAAAAGTTAAAATAATAAAGAAATTTTAAGTAATAATATTATAAAGAAAGTAAGCTTTCAAGTCTTTAAAACTTCTTGCGTTGTTTTCATTCAATTTTCATTCTCTACACTTGTGGAAAAGACAGTATTTTAATTAATGTCCCTTTTTAATCTTATCCCTGAGGCTACTTCGGCATGGCCTAACCAAGTGTTGGGTTCGCATTTTTTCACACTACTTTTTCTCTGCCTTGTTTAAACGTAATTACCTCCTCTGTTTAATTTTTAATTTTGCATGTTTGTTTGTGTTTTTTACATTGTAATATTTCTTCTCACCCTCGCTTCAGTCTCAATCTACGTTATGTTTCGACAAATTGCTTAAAAATATTAAAATATGATGTTATTAATTAACAGGTAATGTTATATTGATTATTACTGTTCTAATAATCAAATTAAGTTGATCGACGAGTTATTCCCTTACAAAATTTCATCATTTTAACTTGTCTAGCAGTTAAGTTTAAAAGTAATTTCCTTATTTATAAGCAATGAACTAAACATTATGCGAAAATTTAATTAATTAAATGCATTTCCGTTTCACTGCCATTTAGACTTAAACTACACTTGCAAACGAAAAAGTAAAAACTTCTCTTCCTAAACCTCCGCTAATTTAATTGTTCCAATTGATCCCGTTCCGCCATGAACTCGCGTGTACAATTAATTGGAGCTCTCAAATGGAAGCATAAAAATCACCGACAGCCCGTTTCCTGTTCGTGAGATGCATTCATTGGGAACTAGACTAGTGAATTAGACCCCTTGGATAAAGAAGGAGACTTTCCCGCTCAACGCAGTGATGAAACAGTGAAGTCACAACAGACTAAGGTTGGAACAACTTCATTTTAATCATTTTTAAGGAAATATTTCAATGAATAATATTAATTAAACTCTTAGAACCAACAAGAAAGTTGAATTTTAGCCAGTTTTAGAATAGCTTCCCGAAATTCTCATAAAAACTAAATACAAATTCCAAATTTTTAGTTTTTTCATACAATTGTTCCTTTGAAGAATCATGTATACCAAACAGAAACACAAATGCTTATTTAATTCAAAGTACAGTATTACACAAACAAAACTAGTAGTCTATAATAATCAGGATAAATCTTAACAAAAATTTACGTTTTTAGTTCCTATAAAGTAGATAGGCTATTTTGCAATTTATTTTTTTTAAATTGATATAACGATCATAATTTTTATTTTCATTAACTATGATATTTTTAATAAGATTTATTTTTAAACCTATTATACATACTTAAAAGTCAATTAGAGAATTAAATAAAATATATAAGAATGCAAAAGTATGCAAAACTTCCTAAAAATGTACATTTTTCAACCAATTATCGAATGGAAAGTATTTTAGTTAATGACCTTGAACGCTTTGAGTCTAAAAATGTAGCCTTAGTTTCTTAATCTCAATGAGTTATCCTCACAATTGTTTTAGTTTTTAAGTTATGGTTATTCAAATTTCAGTTTAAAATTTATTCAATAATGCCGAATCTTGTAATATTACAGTATTGTCCTACAATTTCCCAAAGTGTCGTATTGAAGATGATCCGCCATGTTTGATATTTTTATCTACAGAATTTCGAAGCAACTGGGCAAGTTTTCAGTTTCTTTTCTTGTACTAAAATAGAAATGTAAATTTTACATTTTAAGTAATGAAAAAAATAAATTACATATATAAATACCTAAAATGGTTTCTGCTAAATAGAAATGATTTCATTATTTCTTAAAATGTTTTACAACCATGTGATTGTTTCGTCAGAACAAAATTAGGCCTAAACCTTCCGGTTGTATAAATTTTGAGTTTCTATTTTACTTTTTTATTTATTTTAATCAATTATTTAAATATTTTTAAAAAAGAAATATTGTAAAAACAAATATAATTTCAAATCCTGTCCTGAGAATCTATCAAGCGCATGAATACAAATAAGAACCAAGATTAACCCAACCTGATTTATTTAAACAAAGAATTTACGTCCCTCAAATTAATAGAAAAGTGTGGGAAAAAGACAAAGAAATAAAAAATATCTGAGCATTCATTGGTGAGAGTTTGGGACGGCCCGTTTCGTCCTTTTTAGGGACTCATCAGCCAAACCCACTCACCAGATGAAATGCTCAGATAGTGCAAAAGTAATAAGGGTATCCACACCCGCTTCCGGCTGTGGCTTCCCTTCAAATAAAAACACATTTTAAAAAAGAAATACATACTTTTGCACTATCTGAGCATTTGTGATTGTTGTGCTTATTGATAATTTAATGATATTTTAATGATACTTGTCCACAGACAGACGGACAAAGCGGGATTAGTAGGCTTCCTATGAGAAAGCCTAAAAAATTATAGAAAAAAAAATTGTAAAAAAAAAAATGTAAAGAAAAAAAAAATGTAAAAAAAAATTATAAAAACAAAAAAAAAATTGGAGGAAAAAAACAAAACAAAAGAAAAACGCGAGATAATTCTGGAGTATTGAAATGTATTCAAAAAAAAAAAGAAAAAAAGAAATGCCCAAAGGAATTGGTTGGCTAATAATCGTCTGCCCGAGATCTAATTAGGTGTTGGTAGACTCACGCAATTGTGTTTGTGTGAATTGGTCTACTTTAGTTTCTACCTCAACCATACATCGATCAGATGCAATCAACAACATTGAGAGAGAAACTATCTACCACTCTATAAGCACTCTATAACAAATCAATCATTGACTATTTTTAGGTTTTGGAATGTTTTCAGCTACGAATACGATTTTAAAATGTAATAATAGCTTATATCTGTTCATACGTTCATAGAAACAAACGTTCCTAAAGAATATTCTAAAACTTTACCTTATTAAAAAACTGCTTCGTCAGAGATTATTACTAAGTTTTACTCAAAGTTGTCATCGTCTATTTCTGATTAAACACTTCAAATATCGTAGAAGTTGAACGGAGTTTTAAAATACGTTTCTATTCATTTGACTGTTAAGAGAGTAAGACTAAAAAACATAAATAATTATTAAAAATATTTTAAGAAAATGGAGTAAAGAATAAAGCCTATTAAATAATTAATGTAGGCTATTAATCAATATTGAGTCAATTTAAGTGAATTTAATAAATAAACAAATAAATAAATAAATAAATAAATAAATAAATAAATAAATAAATAAATAAAATAAACAACAATGGGTGAGACCAAATTGTTTACCAAGTAATAACTTGGAACAGCTGTTTCACACTCTTTGGCGATCATCAGACTTGGTAAACAATTTGGTCTCACACATTGTTGTCTATTAATAATTCAAATGCGGAGTTTGAATTTTGATGCATTAAAAAATTCATTGAGACCGGCGCATTGCTGGCACATGAATTTTCTCACTGATTTTTCATTAGTGAGTTTTTTATTGTTCGTTTTTTCATTTGAGGCACCACTGCGCTTCCGATAAAATATATAATCTTAATTAGTTCATAGCGTCAACTACATATAACAAAGGAGTCTTTCATGATGTGTCTGGAATGTGTAAAAAAATGGGTGAGCGGTGGTGGCTTAACAATAAATTTCTTTTAATGGGTTCAATTATAAATTACACACAGTTTAAGTTGCTTAATTTAATACAGCTAAATTTACATAAGTATCGACTTGATACTTGATATCTGTTTTTACACAAATTTAAAATTACTGTAAAAATCTATTTACTGACAAATTTATCTCACTATATTACTTAAATCTGGTTTGACTCTTCGTGAAGTTTTCTTTCTTCATTCGGGATCCTGCTGACGGGTTCTTCACTCTTTATCGACACACGAACAGAGCAGGCCACGGACTTCTAACGCAGACGGGTTCTTCACTCTTTATCGACACACGAACAGAGCAGGCCACGGTGACTTCTAACGCAGACGGGTTATTCATACCTTCATGAGCGACTAACGCATCATTCAGTACAGCGACCAAACGCTTTATTCAACTCGACGACACACGCCGCGTCCCCGAATGACGTCTTCTTGCCGACCGCATTCCGTTCACCCTTCTCTTCTGCCGAACTGACCTCTTCCATGTCAGCTATCCATCTCCCGAACTCCCTTCCTCTCTGCCGACTTGTAGTCGTCTATTTATAGAGGGATTTGCCACTAACCTAATTTACATGTTCTAAGACTTCAAATTACTAAACATATTTGAGAGATTGTAAATACACATAATTATTTAAATAAGTAAACATAAATAATTATTACAAAAACCTCATTAGAGGAATGTGTTGGGGCTGTAGACATTCATTCAAATTGCTACAGTTTCCGATTCCTGATTAGAGACCTCTAGAATATGAAAGGCGCATGCGCCAAAAGTTAGCTTCGAGAAAACGCATTCAAACTTTCGCAATAAGTTGCCTAAGGAAAAACACTAAGGAATGAATGGAAATTTCATTCTTTACCAAATAAAGTCACGAATGAAAGCGGAAAGTTCATAGAATATGCTACTATAAAAAAGGCTGCGCCTCTCCTATTCTAATGACCTACTCTCTATTCCGGATAGAATATATTTTTAGACTAGGAATATGCTCAGATATGTATGCAGCGGTTAGGATGGGGATAGATTGGTTGGGAATAAAATAATCGGGCTCATCTTGTAACCGTAAATAACAATTACACAAATTTTTAAGAAGCCAGTCTATCATTTTTAGTAAGGATTTCAGAATTTGTTTTTGAGTGACTACAATAAATTTGCTTATTCTTGAAGTTGGATTGTAAATAAGCACCCTACCAAATTTTATTAAAATCCGTCCAGCCGTTTTATCGTGATACAAACAGACAAATGAACGAAGAGCGAATGATCAAATGGATGAGAGAGATTTCGCATGCTTCGTAAATTCGCTCAAATTTGTTTTTTCGAATTTTATTTATCTCTTGTAAGTCTGGTTTCGTAAATGCAAACAATTGGCCTTAGAAATGTTTGGCTGCTGGCTGAAGGAGCCGGGTTCCATTCCCAAAGCAGGTTCAGAATTTCATCATGGGCTGTTTTCTACAGATGGGTTTCATTGTTAAGCCAGAATGAAATGGATACTGAATTCCCGTAGGCAATTTCGTTCCGTTCGGCTGATGATCACAGGAGTCTTATCTGTTGCGCTGCTAACCCTCTGATGAGGATAAAGGCGTAACGAAAGCTTGTAAAGACAAACTATTATACAGGGTGAATCACGAAGATATGCAGAAACTTTGGGAGCTCATTCTACATGTAAAAGAAAAGAAAGTAAGTTATATAAACATAGGTCCGGAAATGCTTCGGTAGCGAGTTACGGCTAGCGAGAGATTCGCCTATAATGTAGTACCCTGGGTGAAATGAAGACTTGCTGGAAGTCTGGGAAGGTAAATTAAAGGGCGAAATCAGTGGTTTCTTATGGTTGTTGACCTGAAAAATCGAATGAAACATGTTGCAGAACTATATCTCCAGTGGTTTGAAGCTTATCCCACGTGGAACCTACAAAAAAGTTGGCAACACAATAACAGCTGTTCAACAATAATGTGAATTGCATTGTTTTGATTTATTGTGAGAGCTCACAACTGAGGTATAGTCCATGTGCGTATTGTTGTACTACATTATGGGCGAAATCTTTCGCTAGCCGTAACTCGATACCAAAGCATTTCCGGAGCTATGTTTATATAACTTTGTTTCTTTACTTTTACATGTAGAATGAGCTCCCGAAGTTTCTGCATATATTCGAGAATCACCCTGTATATTTGTTATACATTCCTGTTAAAATATATTTCACACTGAGTAATCGAGGTTTACTATTCCAGCTGAACATTTTTCTTCAGTGTCTGATACGGCTGGATGGAGCTCCATAGAATTTGGTATCTATCTTATTTAAGACCCTCGAAATCCCTCGCTAGAAAACAGCTGGAATGATTTTTTTTTTCAATTTGTTACGTTGCTCAAAATTCCCATTTGAGAATCGTTGAATCAAAAACAATTCATTCTCACTGATAGCAAACAATGATTTCCTGGCGAATCTAATAGCGCACACAGCATTCTGTTTTGTAATCCAATTTTTATCAGTTATTTTCACGATTTTAAAATACAAAGAAAAATGTATGCAACCCCTTTACTGAAAGTGAGCTTTAAGTTATTCAGGAGCTTCTATAGTTGAGTTCATGAAAGAAGAGCTTTTTATGACGTAATTTCCTTATGGATTGATGTTTCCAGGACGTTACAGCGCCATCTACTGATAAAATGCGTAACTAACTGTTTTAAACATTACGAAAACATTCTGATTGTTGCATTTTCTACAGTTACAGTTACAGACCTTGACATATTTGCAAACGTTCCGCACTATTCCCCTTGCTTGGCTGTGCAAAGTTTATCCTTTCTTGGTCACGCTTATGCGATCACAAAACGACGCCATCTTGGACTGACTGCTCGGAGTTCAAGTTGATGACGTCATGACTGGTGACGTTTGTTCCAGACCAAATCGATCGCTACATGATGACCATATACGGCAAACTCTTTTTTTGAAAAATACTATAGTAAAAGGATAAACGAATATTAATTCTTATACAACGGATTACTTCGAACAAGTTCATTCTTTCTGAAATAAGTTTTAAGTTTCTTGTAAGTAATAATTTATAAGAAATAAATCAATTCCTTTTATATTAAGGAATTGCTGTGTTTCCTTTGTTGAGTTTTGGCACTTCACGTCTGTCTTTACCTTTAAAAAATTCAAGGGATTAAAATCAAAGATTCATTCCTTGAAACACCGGTCTTTTTTTTGTTCCTTTTTCATTCTTTCTTCGATTTTTTCCTTTATTTTTTATTGGTCTCAAATTGATTTCTACTTCAAAGTTTTAAAACTAGTTTTAAGGAAAAAAAACAACCTAAAAACAAAATAATTTTCTGTTTTCATAATTAAAACGGATGCGAAAAAAAACCCAGGAAAAATTTGAATATATTTATCAAATAAATATATAAGCTTCGTATAAGAAAAAATTACTTTCCGTTGTGTTTTTTGTTTTCTTAGAAAAAATTTGATAATTCTGAAGCTAAAATTAAGCAGAAATATTGAAACTTGTGGGTGTAAATTCAAAAAAAAGAATTCAAAACATGAAAAAAAAAAAAAAAAAAAAAAAGTAACAAAATGAGAAAAATTTGAAGAAATAAAAAAATAACATTAATTCAACGACTGACTTGGTCAAGAATTTTCGAATGACAAGACCTTTTCATTGAAGAGGGACTAACTGTAAGGAGATTTGTTCAGCAATTTTAAAGAAGATTCAATTGCAAAGACTAGTGTCTGCAGTAGCGATGAACAGGATGAGTGGAGGAACTTTAAAATCCATTTACGTAAACTATTTTAAGATGTTAACGTACAATAATTCAATCATTAATTGTGTAAAAAATAATGTTACCAGTTTCATCATATAAATGGCTTTTATCTGCTTTTAGTTTTCTGTCTGTCTTATGTTTTATCTATCACATTTTTTTTACAGCAAACGGAATAGTCTCAATGTATTCTTGTTCAAGGATTTGTAACCAATTTTCAGTGATTTCGTAAGTGCCAAAGCGTTCACCACAAATTGTTGATCTCTGCAAGTATAAAATGTCTCAACTTGCCGCCAGTGTAGGATCGAGCATGAACCATTTCCTTACGAAATATATTCCTTTACTTTCAAAAAGTATTTGAATCTTTAACAACATTATTTTGATCTCAACATTTTGCAAAAACTGAAATCTTACCTACATTTTCGTGACGGTTCCTCAGACATAAAAAAAACCCTAAAAACTTCGAATGAAGTTTTTAAAATCGTATTAAATACTTACTCATCAACTGTTTCTTTTAGTAAAGAAGAAAATAAGGTTCTAAAGAACATAGTGCCTACTTTCATTAAACTGCTATACAAAATTTCTTTATTATTTTTTTCTTAAAGTCTTGAAACGACAAAAACGAAAATAATTGATTTTTTTTAAAATTCAGTTTGTAAATTACAATATTTTTTGAAAATAAACATCACAAATTTTCTATTTTTTGAGAAATTAATAAATTCTATATTGACTGTACAAACAATGCAATTTTGATGATGGGTTTTTTCTACTCCGGGTGAAGTTACTTCGATATTTCGGCTCGGTCACTTGAGCCTTCATCAGGAGGAAGTTTGACAGTGACGTCATAAAAACTTCTGAACCGTTAATTCAGCAAAATAAATTGTTTTGGAGCAGATGACTTCGTAGCCTTCTCGTACAAGACATCATAAACGAAATGGTCTCCTCCAAAGCAGTGACTTTGATCACTTATGCCCAAATCACACCAGCATATTTTTTCATCAATGATTTTCTTCAGTGAAAATGACCGTTGTTTTCACTGAAGTGATCTTGTCCTTTATTTCCACCTTCTCGACGAAACATGATGAAACAGCGCATATGATTGGCCGAGCACTGGCCAATCAGAGTTGAGCTCGATATTATGGCGAAATATTCCCTAGTTACGAAAACACGGTGTTTAATCTTTTTTTAGAGGTTAAAATATTGTTTCGGCAACGCAATTTCGGTAGAATTTGAAATGACTTTTAGAAAGCTGTCAATCTATTCGAAACTTATTGTATATTGTATTCAAGCATCTCTACTACTTAAGCGAAAGCGGCCTGTGTTGGCCTATGCCAACGTAACGAAGCTCAAGAAGAAATGAAATCTCTCTTTAAAAAGTTGACATCTGCAGATTCTAGCGCATAGAATTAATTTATTTCAGTAAAAATATTGTTTATTTTCGAAAAATAATCTCCTCACTGTGATACTTAATTCATAAAAGCCTTCGATTCACTTGAAACGTTGGGAAAATGGCGCCGGTTGACTTCTTCGCTCTGGAGCTCGTCTGTTCTGATTGGAGCTTTCACTAATTGCTCTCATTGAAAACTTCGATCGGATAGAACAGTTTCTAAATTTTTTCATCATTGAAATCAATGATGAAAATGGTCAAGTGAGGCAAATCACACAATCATAGACCTCAAAGATAGGGTCAATGATTGAAAACAATGATGAAAAATATGCTGGTGTGATTTGGGCAATAGCAGCGCAAATGTCCTGTATTGCAATTCTCAAATGTCTCTGACAAAGGCTGAAGGGACCGATTCGAAATATCGAAGTAATTTCACTCAGATTGGGAAAATTCCTAATCAAAAGTTATATTATTTACATATTCAATTATTTTGGCCCACTCCTCCTTACGTTCCAAGTTATTAAATTGTCTAATTAGAAAAAAAAAGAATTTTATTAAAAAGCTACAATTTTTTGAAAGTTGTAAGAAGAAAAAAATTAGTTAGTTATTAAAAAGATTTAAAGTGCCTGCATTATTAATAAAAATTGAAATAAAAAAAACATTAAAAATTAAAAAATACAGGACACGACTGGTTTCGCCTCCATACAAGGCATTGTCGAGTGACAATAATTACAGAAACATCCGTGTTTTTCTGTAATTATTGTCACTCGTCAATGCCTCGTTATGGAGGCGAAACAGGTCGTGTCCTGTATTTTTTATTGTGTTGAAATGTTTTTTTTAAAAAATCAGTCAAGTGTATTGACCTTTTACTTCAATTTTTATTTTAAGAAAAAAATAGCTCAAAGGGCGCCTGTACAAGTAATATAAGCACTTATATTTCCACATATTTCCTACGTAGGTATTAACATTTGCTATAAATAGCATAGTTTTCGAATAATTTAAAATAAACAAAATATTCGAAAAACTCAAAAATGGATAGAGCAACGGCTATCAAATGTTGTGTTTCTACACTTTTTTTTTGGGACACCCTGTATTTTCTCGCCCTTAATAAGCTCTCTTCTGAGACATTTATTTTCCGATTTTCATTTGCAGTTCCGGAATGGCGCTTGGCAGGAAATTGTTCCCCAAAAGTCAATTGGGAATCGCACATTTCATTCGTCGAGAAGTTTCCTCCATACGTCACTAATAGGAAACAAAATAAATCCACTCACTCAAGTTGCAGAACGATTGCATTTTGATGTCGTTACTTGCAGTCAAATGCTCTGCAATTCTAACTCACCAAAATCAATTCCATTCAGTTCTTGTCAGAATGTGATTTCCACGACAACGTTCCCTTTGTCTGAAATGCTTTTCGATGTGAATTCATCCACAGCTATTCATGTACGGAAAGCGTCAAAAGAAATTGTCGTTGGCCGACGAAAACGACTCTTCGTAATTGGTTCTTGTTTAAATATTTTTGTGCAGAATAAGTTGACAAAGTAACGCAATGCAATGTGCATTCGTCGGCTAACTTTCGAATATCTGCATCTTAAGGTTCTGATTCAAGCAACTGCACGCGACTGCAAAGCTTTTATTTCTTTTATATATTGTGATGAGTTTTATATTTGCATTTATATATTTATTTCTATTTA
>JAFIDM010000007.1:8409607-8421944 GCA_023159025.1 Thereuonema tuberculata | reverse complement strand
TATCTTATTTCCACGAACCAGGGCAGCGAATAAATCACCACATATTTCTTTTTCTAATGTACCTAAAATTCTGAAAATTTAAATATGAATTTGTGAAGCATCTAGGATTTCTGTTTTCTTGTTTTTAATTTTCAAAATATTCTGTAATTAATTATATTAAAACTCAGAAACAGTCAATTTTTGGGTGTTTTCGAGGTATTATTCGGTATAATACCTCTGACGAAAAACTGAAATGATAAAAAATTTGTAAAATAATGTTTTGTATTTAAAATATTTATTATTGGTGCAACAATTTTTAAAAATTGTTTTTTTTTTTTTTTTTTTTTAAATTATGTGAGATTAAATTATTTTTTTAAAAAAAAACTATTGCACTTACAACAAATATTTTAAATACAAAACATTATTTCACAAATTTTTTATCATTTCAAGTTTTTGTGTAATTTTTTTTTTGAGTTGAAAATACCGAGTAAATACCTGGAAAACACCCAAAAAATTGACTGTTTTTGAATCTTAATTTAATTAATTGTAGAATATTTTGAAAAGTAAAAGCAAGAAAATAGAAATCCCACATGCTTCATAAGTTCATATTTAAATTTTCAGAATTTTAGATGCATTGGAAAAAAAATATAGAAAAGAAATAAAAGGTTTGCAGTCGCCTGCATTTGCTTGTCAGAACCTTAAAGTAAAAAAAAAGTCAATTTACAGTTTTACAGCGAACACAAAACTAAGTGACCATTTACAATTTTCAATCTATCAAAACGCTTTCGTTATTAGAAGTGGCAGTACTTTTAATTGGCACGCAAAACTTATTTGCTCAATCGCTGTAATTCAAGAGTCAAGTATAATTTCTATCGGGCCTCTTCGGTACATCATTGGCATAGAAATGGGGCTTGCAGAACAGTTGTTGCCTCTCAAGCATTCCCAGTGGCCGGTAACCGGAAGCGGAACCGGAAGTAGCCGTATTGGGTTAAGGGTATCATATTGGTTCTCGAGTAGTCGATCCAGTATAGAAGACCTCAGTTTTGATCAATTATCACTACTTTCCTGATCTGTTCAGTTGCCATCTAAAACCTGAAACCGTCTGGATGGAAAGTCGGGTTTTTCCGAGCCGTAGGGAGAAATATGTCATGAGGTTCAAATTACGCGGTTTGGGCTGTGAAGGGTGTTGCGCACACACACACACACACACACGGCAATTCTAATAGCTTCCCCCCCCCCCCCTCTTACAGGGTTTCTAAAACATTGTTGTATTTCCATTTACAAGTAAACGTCCAGTTTTCTGCATAGTTGACTGCGTTTTCTTTCCCTATCCTCAAAACGACCCAACGTTGTACAAGATATGCACTGAGGCAATGGAAGATCAAGCTAGCTTGGGGCCCCTTGCTGAAAATTTTTGTCAGGGCCCTCGCATCAAACTAATTTCTGTAATTTCTGTTTACTAGCAAAAGCAGATCATATTCTAGTCAGATGTATGTAATTGGTACACCAACAAAGTGTTAATGAAATTAGAGAGCTCAAAAAAAAAAAAAAATTGCTTATATTTGACACACGTATCAAAAGCACTGACTGTATATGAGCGACTAAATGTGACGCTGTATTGCAATAGGTCCAATCGAGCAGAATTATAAATTCGAATGTGACGTAAATGAGGCGTATCCCCGTTAACTATTTAATTATAGTATATTTTTTAATTACATGATTTGGGGACCCCTAGCTGCAGCCATTCAGCCCCCTCCCCCCTAATCCGCCATCGCATAATAGATAGTTGAGCGTGTATCGGTACAAACATAACTCGATTTTTGACCATTCGCTGTTCATCGCTTTCTTCGCTCATACAACAGTTTTCAATTGCCCCTATTCGCCAATATGTTTGCAACATGACGCTACAGCTTCGGTCTCCCGATGGCGTACGATGTGTATCTTTTATGAGATGCTCTCTAATTAAGCAAACATTACAACTTTTAATTTCTTTTTTTCTTGTGAATAAAATTCAAAGTAACTTAATCACTACGGTCGACGTCGCTAAGCCACTGGCCTCTCACCTCTGACTACCGGGTTCGGTTCTCATGTGAGTTTCGTTGATGGTGGCGATCCGCGCTGGGCAGGTTTTCCCGGGGTTCTCCCATTTCCCCTGCATTTCTCACACCATTCTTTCTCAGTCTTTCTCTCCGTCTGTCCTTCTTTCCGTGGTATAGCACAATAGATCTTTCAGATCGACGTGCTCGGTTGCCAAGCACTCACACTCACAAGTAATCCAATCTAATCTAATCACTACGGTCCTGTGTCGGACTCGGGCCGCCATTTTTTATTTTACTGCACTTATATACCATTTACAGCGAGTATTCGTATATGCATTAATAAAAATTGCTTAGCAATTGGGTTCACGACAGCAGCTGGAATCTCATAATCTACTTAACTTAAAGGGAGTTAAAGGCGGGTGGGCGTTGGGCTGACCATCAGATCTCAACTAGTCCAGTGCACCCAAAGAACTGCATGGCCTGTTGCGGCACATTTTTTTTTTTTTAATACATTCTTGTGATGAACCTTCAAATTCAATCTCATTAACAAATGTAGAATATGTGAGTAGATATCATAAATTCAAAACCTTTATAAAACCTTTATATTCATTCATTTGGAAATCTTTCCTTTAATTAATTACACTCCCTTTCGTATTTCTCTTAGATTTTCTGGACAAAACCTTATCCTTTCTTCCATTTTGAACAATTTGTTTCATCAACTCTATTCATCGTTGTCACATTTCTTATGTCATTATTTTGAATTTCATCATTATTCCTCATTTTTACAATTGTAACCCGCAGTAAACATCCTCAAAGGAGAATGGATAGATCTGCCCCACCGCCGTATAGCGATAAGATATATACCGATACGTAAGGAAAGATCTCCACAGATAGAACATTTTATTATTATTACGACAAGTCTCAATTATTAGTCCGTTCGGAGTTATGTAATTCTAGATATGACTTACGTTGTGTGTGACTGTGTGTTGCAGGGAAGCCGAGCACCGCGATCGTTGATATGACTTATCTAGTTGACATCTTAATTTCCAGATGTATTAATTAATTATCATTTAATAATTATTTTCAGTAACAGTAAATTTTATTTCATATATTACTTGTAAATAATTATTATTTACTTGAAATAAATGATAATATTAATTAACTAGACGGGTACCGTCGCTTCGCTCCCAAACCCTTGCATGTATAGCATTAAAAATAAACAAAACAAAAAAAAACAAAAAACAAACAAACCTTTATTTATTTAGCAAATTAATATGGAGATCGGAGAATAACGACTTCCAAGCTCTCCGCTTAACTCAGGTGTATTGCGCGTTGGCACTAATACGGGTGGTTGCCGCAAAACACTTCATTTTCGCAGAAACGTTTGTTAATGACTGATATACCGTTCGATAGAACTTTGCCACTCAATTCCGCGGATAATCGGGCCTCTACTGTATCGTCCAAACACAGAAACATTTGTGAATAAGTGATTTATCGTTCGATAGAACTTTCAAAACCAACATTTTCTCAATATAATGTTCTCTTGCAACTTTTATACTTTTCGTTTAAATTGAGAAAAAGTCAAAATTTGACCCTTTAAAAGGCGCCATCTTGGAAACCAATAACTTGTTTCGAAAGATTTTTGTAGCATTTTGTTTGTCTTGAAAAGATCTACATTTTATCCATTTACATAACCAATCTATCTCTTATAGTTTGGTCACAAAATTGGAAAAACGTAAAGTCTTAAGACAGACAGAGTAACGCTTTTATAATATAAGATAATTACATGTAATAATTATTAAAAGTTAATTAAATAATAACTTCAAGAATTACGTAACTCCGAGCGGACTAATAATTGAGACGAGTTGTAATAATAAAATATATTCTATTTAATGAGATCTTTCTATAGGTGTATATCTTATCACTATGCAGGGTGGAGCAATATCCCGTAGAGTTTTGCCCATTGTCCTTTGTACAATGATTGACAGGAGATGCTAAATATTATTATTCAACTTAAACATTTTTATTCATTCACGCTAAAAGATCTGAATAATTAAATACCAACTACAATGTTTGAATTAACATTATACCTTTAATAGTTTATTTTTAAAGATATTAATTTTTTTACCTTGCATTGCTAACAAAATGAGATTCAGTAGATCATTCAATAATTACGTCAATAAACCATTTTATTACTACAATCTTTTACATGAAACTATCTCCTCTGTAAATGAAACACAGCATTTTCTCTTTGAATCTGAAACAAATCAAGCTGATCGGCCAACTCAAATTACCAATGACTGATACTAAACATCTGGCCTATTGTTGGAATTTTACACGATATGATTATGTCTATTTAATTTCAAATAATTATTGAAAAGATTGTGCTTTCGACTTGTTTCCTGTTCTACTTTAATATCGGTTTTGACTTTATTTTAGCAGTCGGAGTTTTACGGATCCGGTTCTCTTTGTGACTTTTCTTTTTATGTTTTTTATTGTTGTATTTAAATTTGACAAGCGCCGTAGTGTCAGAAATTAACATTGCTGATTTGAAACCGGAAGTCTTCCGAGACTTCGTCTTTACACTACGAAGAGGATGTTATCCTTTCAAATTGGAGTCCTCCAAATTGTCCAGCCAATTGGGTGTAATTCTGGATGGGAGGTGGGGTACGAAGATCAAGTAAGTCAGCCGTTATGCTGCCAGTCTCCCTGCGATCGCGGGGTGGTTTCGTCCGGTCGATACAGGGCCGGCGTTCGCCGCGGCGTGGCGCCGCCGTCACTTGTAATCGAGATACGAGAAAGTGGTGGCCAGAGACCCTTTGCCTGCTGTCCAGGAGGCTAAAATGGACACTACCGAAGATCCAGGATGAGAGAGAGTCAACGAGGACAAGTGCCCTTCCAAAGGTAGGGATCCATGACTTACGTATCCTCTTCCCGCCCTTCCGAACCCGACCATACATTGCTCTGTTTACAACGAGACACAGTGAACCACTAGATCTGAATAATTGTCTGTTGCTCGTGTCTGAACCGCGAGTTTCACATGTACATCAGCTTCAGATATATATAAAGATCTGAACGAAAAACAGGCGAGCAAAATTAAGTCAATTTCAATCGAAAAATCCTTAATTCTGGCTCTCCATCAACCATAAAGGTATCTGAGTGATCAGGTACAAACTTAAACCCAACATCCATTTGTATTTCGTTATGTGTAGACATTCTTGGACTTTTTCAGTTTTCTACGCATTTTATAACGATTACAACGTTAGAATGTTTGAATGATATAACTGATAAAATTTAAGCAATTCATATTAGGCCTAAAAGTTGAATCTGTATTTTACGACTTAATGTTAAGTGTGAAACATAACGAAATCTGTGTTTTATCAATATTTATTTATTTATATAAATATTTATAATATAATTTACGCTTTAAAAAATCATATATTCATAAAATATTATATATTATGTTGGAAAATAACAATAAACATGATGTGATCTCATATAATCGTATTTTCAATTGCTAAAATCATTGAATTATTTTATTCCACGCATAAATTGAATCGAATTAGGATTTTGGATATATTCTTACAGAAGGTTCGGGGGTTTGCGGGGTTTGCTCTTGTGGGGGCTCTGCGCTTCTCAGACGTTCGCTACTCCTTGCGGTTGTTTCGCAGTATTAAGAGCCGTTCGCAAATGACGTCACGGATGCCGTTGTCTTCGAGGCTGTTGTTGCCTCAACTCTTCGTCTGTTTGAACCCCGAACGGCGCTTCTGTATCTCGCGGAACCCTTTGCTGAGGTTTATCGAGATCAGAGACCTATCGAATTTCGTTAATTTACAGTAAACACAATGGGGTGTCACTCTCTCCTCCCCTCCTACGCACGTGCCTATTGTCGGCGTTCGGGATGAGTGAAATTCGACAATGAGCCGACAGGCGGAGCCTCTGCCGCCGCATCTTTGCTCCGGTCGCCATGGCAACTGCGGATCCGTCATTATTTTCTTTTTTTCTCCCTTCCATTATCTTTCTGACCTCAATTAAAATAGATTTTCATTAATTTTTAGTAATTTTAAATTTTTTTTTTCTTCTTTGCTTCTTTTCTGTGTTTTGTAAATACAGATTTTACATTCAGAGATTTTCTCTCGAAGAAACCTGTCGTTTATTTATGGCGATGTTCTTGTTGCGCATCAAAGGCCAAACGGATCAAAACAAAACCCAATCATATCTTAAAATATGGGCAATTGTGGAAATGGAGCAACATTGAAAAAATATAAGAACGTAAAAAGTCTTTTCTTATAATGCTAATTCTTAAAATGTATTTATTTATTATTTATTTTTTTAAAAATCATGAAAAAAACAAAAACGAAAAGGTTATATTTACATTCAATTTAGAAATACGCCGTAAATTCATTAAAGAAAAAGAGATTTCACGTGCCTGATGATTCAATGAAAAGAGCAAAAAAAAGAAGGCACAACGCAAATAACAAGAGAGGAAAGACTCCCAGTCTCTTCCCGATGACAAACTCAGGGTGCGAATCCTTTCCTCTCTTGTTATTTGCGTTGTGCCTTCTTTTTTTTGCTCTTTTCATTGAATCATCAGGCACGTGAAATCTCCTTTTCCTTATATTCAATTTAAAATATTTACTAACAAAACAAAAACGATATTTTTCCATTTTCTAAATTTTTTTTAATTAAAACCACATTATTGAATTGTCTAAATCGAATTACTTTCCGTCGTATCAAACCACGCGCAATGAGTTACCTAAAAGAATCAATTTCCGCTGTTTAACACAGTATTAACAGAAGCAAATAGAAATAAATTATTTAGATTCCAATGCTTTTCTATGGGATTTCATCGCCTCCTCCCACTAACTTCTCGACATGTACCCATTTGGAAAAGATTTCAGTTATATAAGTTACATCGTCCCTTGTCCTAAAATATGTATACCACGTTTTAAGAAGATCTCTCCAGCAGCTCAAAAGATATTAGGAGGAAACATAAACGAACATAAAGACACTTAGACTGACTTGATTAGACTAAAAAAAAACCAAAACGACTTGATGAATTAAAATGATGGTTTATGTAGAAAACTATAGAGATTTGATTTTCTAGTATCCATGTTTCTTAAATACCATTCGGTCATGAAATTACAGCTAATTATTATAGTTGTTTTTATTAAAATCGCAGAAGATTTATTTATCGTAGAAGATTCAAATATTATTTAAGTCCTGACTCAAGCAAATGCAGGCGACTGCAAACCTTTTATTTCTTTTATATATTTCTTTTGCCAATGCACCTAAAATTCTGAAAATTTAAATATGAACTTGTGAAGCATCTGGGATTTCTATTTTCTTGTTTTTATTTTCAAAATATTCTACAAATTAATTAAATTAAAACTCAGAAACAGTCAATTTTTTGGGTGTTTCCGAGGTATTACTCGGTATTTTCAACTCAAAAAAATTCACTAAAACCTAAAATGATAAAAAAATTCGCAAAATAATGGTTTGTATTTAAAATATTTATTATTAGTACAATAGTTAATTTTTAAAAAAGTAATACAATCTCAAACAATTTTAAAAAAACATAATTTTTTATTTTTTTAAAAATTAACTATTACACTAATAATAAATATTTTAAATACAAAACATTAATTTACAAGTTTTTTATCATTGCAGGTTTTCGTCAAATTTTTTTGAGTTGAAAATACCAAGTAATACCTCAAAACATCCAAAATAATTGACTGTTTTTGAATTTTAATTTAATTAATTACAGAATATTTTGAAAATTAAAAACAAGAAAATAGAAATCCCAGATGCTTCACAAATTCATATTTAAATTTTCAGAATTTTAGATGCATTGAAAAAAGAAATATATATAAAAGAAATAAAAGGTTTGCAGTCGCCTGCAGTTGCTTGAGTCAGGACCTTGAAGTCAATATGAAAAGTATTTATATTCGAATTAAGGAATATTACAATCTTAACAAAAAAATAAGATTAACACCTGTAGTACCTGATTGTAAGTTAGGGGAAACCTAGAAAAAATATAGTCGTCGTGCCAATTTTCAAATAATTCCACAGTAAACTTCAAACATCGAGAAACAAAATCACAACTGGACAGTAAATATGTTTTCGCACGTTGAGCGAAAGCTAAAAGCAAAGCATTCTCGATCTCGGGAATGGCCGCCGAGATAAAAAACAAACAATTAAAAAATAATCCTGTGAAATCATTAGTATTAAATCCTTGTCCTTTCACTGAAAGGCACTAAGGAATTTAATTATAAATAAGAACAGAGACTTAATATTCTAAACCAGTAATCGTTTTGCACAAATGTGTCCTTTAAGCATTCATTGACGTCACGTTGGCCAATTGAGGCGAAGCGATTTCGACTCGCTCACAAACAGTTGCAAGAAATACGTTAAGCAATACCACATAATTACGTAAGAAATTGAATATAATATGTAGGGCACGCTTAGCTGGAGCTGTAGATACACAGCCTGAGTAACGATTGAAGTTTCTGTGTCACTCGAACCCTCAATTGATAAAGAAAAAGGGAATCACGGCTGTTAGCACTTGCTCGAGAGGGCGTGACAGTTCTTGAGGATTCACGCGGCACTGAGCTTGATTGGATTGTATACGCATCAGCTACACATCCTCGCAGATAATGCGAACCTGACCTCCAATCGATCAGAGTTTTCTCATTGAATACCAGCATCTGTTGGTGAAAGTTTTCTTAGAATTTGTTGCCAGACCTGGAAATAGTTTCTGGCCTCTTTTCCAACCGAAAGTGATGTCATCAAATCAGTCTGTTAGTTCACCAGCAACTTTTGATTGGCTGTATGGATCTTCTTGTAACTTGGTATGCATATTGGAGGATTAGGAACAGTCTAATTTTAATAATTGAAATCTTTTCCAAGTGGGCGTTTGCTGAGAAATTGGAGCGAGATCAAATTCCTATGAACAAACCTTGGAATCTAAACAATGGATTAGCTGAAAGGGGATTCAGATTTACTGTTCTGATCCAGTGGATCAGAAGTTGTTAGGACAGAAACACACAAACACAAAGTGATCTAATAAGCCTCTCAAGGCTGTGGGAGGTAGATTTTTGAAAGGATCAATGTATCCTCGTTGTGGTGTCATAACCATGATTATAAATCCTGTGCTATTACAGCCCTATCAGTGATGGTTCGTTCACATTAGAGAAAACTTACTCAGTATCTCAGCGAAATGCTTTTAAAGCAAATCTTATATCCTGTTGTCGCCTCAGATAAGTCTTATCCACTATAGGATTAGCGTTGATCTCTCAGGTTATTGCTAATAAGTAGATCTTTCAAGCTTTTTTAGCGACTCATGTGCTAAAAATTATAGCTGATATTCAATAACAAGTTTTCGGAAGACACTCCCTACTTCCTTTTTCAAGTTAAAAACAAAATACAACAAAAGACAATTAAGCAATTAGGAATTAAAGGAAAGATATGTAAGCTTCCTTTGAAAGATATGTAACTTTTTACTCATATTTAAATTAAATTTCCTTTATTAATTGCCACCTAATAATTATTATATTAACTTCACATCAATCTATTATTTTAAATTTTTACTGTTTAGTTAATAACATTTCCACATACCAATTATTATTAATAATTTAAATTACATCTAATTCTTTAAAATATACTTAAAATACTGTTTTGTTTAATACTAAAAGTATTGTTTAACTTTTTTAATCAAATTCTCTGCCCATTTTATAAACTTTTCTTCCACCTCATAGCTGCTTAATATTAGTTTATTTTGTGTTCTTAATGAATAAGTTCTCAATAATTTTTCTTGTTTTCTCATTTCTTTAAATTTTTACTTTGCTAATGACATGATGTCTCATATGGCAATGTTCTGCAACTTCTGATAATTCTGTTAATTTCTTCTTAATGTTATATCCATGCTCTTGTAATCTTTCACTTATAGTTCTTTTACTTTCGTCTATGTACAACTTCTTACAATTTTTGCAACTAATTTTATAAATTATTCTCATAAATTCGTTTTTCATATCGTTGTTATTTACCTTTTTACACAAAACGATTTTATTTTTATAATCAAAAACTATACTAAATCCTTATGCCTTGAAATATATAGTCACAGGAATTGGTAAGACAATATATAGTTAAGGGTATTTTATCAAAAATTGCCGGTCTTCCGGAGTCAATTGGTTTGTTTACACCGGAAGTGCATTTGGATCTTATTCACATACTGGAGGAACACCTATAAAGTGCAGTTTTTCTCATGCACAATCTAAGTTTGTTTAATAAAATCATCTTTTTGTAAAGAAATAAAGTTTAACGGGCAGATGAGAATGTTAAACAAAAGGGGAAATCATCCATCAGCACTTATGAAAACAAAAGCGAAACATACCAAGAGCTTGCCAACGAAGTGGAATATGGTACGACCGCTTCATCATTGTTATGAATCTTCAGCCATACTTACCACTTCGATGGCAAGCTTCGAAGACATCAAGAATATATGGAACCAACCTGTGGCACCCTAGATATAATTTATTTGCCACTTGTACCCATCGGCTGAGGGCTATTCTATTGAATCCTGTTAAGCAACAGATATTTTCTTGATTTGTGTCGGAACCCGCAGTCAAGGGCGAGTATGATTCCACATATTCTTCTTGCCTTCGAAGCAAGAAAACCTCCTGTTATGCATGGAAATAAAGTATTGGAACAAAAGTTTTGATTTACAATTTTAAATATATCTTGATTTTTAAAATTTAAGAAAACTTCAAATTAAATTACTATTCTTAGTTGGATGCTTTCCTAAAATTTATTTATTTATTTATTTTGTCACCTTTTCTGAGGAACTGTTGATCCTCTATAAGAAGCTTACAGCAGACGACATAAAAATCATTGCTTTTCGTTGTTGTTCCAGAGCTCTTGGATTAAAGTTCTACAGAAGAAAATGAGATCTGCCTTAAAGGAAATATCACAATAGGGAGAATTTAACAAGTTCACTTTTAATTTGACAAAGTTTAAGCAATAATTTTAGGGTTTCTAGCCTTTATCACCTGGATTCGCCCAGTATCTTACAATCAGTGGTCCCAAGAAACATAAAAAGAAAACATGAGTCAACAAGAAAATGGCCCTTCATAATTAAAAACAACAATATATAAAATAAGACTAAAAAAAGGGCAGAAATTTAATCCCCGCTAACAATTGCTTACCTTATAAAGTATTAAATTATAAAAGGAATACGTTTTAAAACAAGTTTAACGTATGAAAAATAATTGAACATTACAAGAAAAAAACATGTATACGGACAGAAAAAAGGGGAATCACTGATCTGTTTTTAGTTCTTTCGATACCGGGAATCCAGAACAGCTGTTTCAGGGTTCCTATCCTTCATCAGCTGGATTAAGCAATAATATTTACAAGAACGTATAAATTTACATACCTCTGATATCTTTATTAATGCAACCAGAATACTTTGGGAAGATCGAATAAAATATCTGAATTACATTGAATTCTAAGTGGGATTATAATGCGAATTTAGAATATACATTACGCAATGCATACGTAATGATCAACTTGCAAGATGTGCCTGTGGTTTAAGATGTTCCTACGGCTTAAACAGCGCTGCAAATAGAATATCTTTAAGAATATTTATCCCACCCAAAACACTTCGTGTAAAATAAGTTGCCAAGACTCACATGTCATAATGCTTTCACTGTTAAAAAGATATGAGATCTCATGTAGATCCAAGCCCCTAACTCCACGAGGCCTAACTCTACAAGCCCTAACTCTAAAAACCCTATATCTTGGTCAAAAAGTATGCCTTGGCCGTTTCGTGGCTGTCACACAGACAATCCCATGGAGTTATGTAAAGGATATGGAGTATGCCAAGGCACACTTTTTGACCAAGATAGTAGGGTTTTTAGAGTTAGGCATGTATAGTGAGGGGCTTGGCACTATATGAAATCTGATAACTTTTTAACAGTGAAAGCGTTATGAGCATCTTGGCAACGTATTTTACATGAAATGTTTTGGGTGAGATGAAATAGTTCCATGAAACGGCCAAGCCATACTTTTTGACCAAGATATAGGGTTTTTACAGTTAGGGCTTGTAGAGTTAGGCCTCGTAGAGTTAGGGGCTTGGCTCTACATGAGATCTCATATCTTTTTAACAGTGAAAGCATTATGAGCATGGGAGTCTTGGCAACTTATTTTACACGAAGTGTTTTGGGTGGGATTTCATTTCTTTTTGTAGGATGAGATCTGATAACTTTTTAATAGTGAAAGCGTTATGAGCGTGCGAGTCTTGGCAACCCCTTATTTTACAT
>JAFIDM010000007.1:8395428-8409597 GCA_023159025.1 Thereuonema tuberculata | reverse complement strand
GTGGGATTTCATTTCTTTTTGTAAGATGAGATCTGATAACTTTTTAACAGTGAAAGCGTTATGAGCATGTGAATCTTGGCAACTTATTTTACATGAAATGTTTTGGGTAGGATTATCTATTACAACTAAATTTAGTTTTAAGATTATTTAGAAAATGAATTTTTTTTCAATACCCTACTTTTCTGTTTTTCTATTGGTCAACTTGTATATACAAGCTATTTGCACTTTGGAAGAAATCACATTATTACACAGTATTATTTAGGCCGAAGCATTGAGGGTACTTCAGATCTAAATAAAAACCAAAGTATAAAAGCTAGATAAATGAAACTTAGCGTATTTCATTAGTATGGTAACTGCATCTTTTCCTGAAAATTTGAGCTCTCTAGTATTATCCAGGCCGAAGCTATGAGGGTTCGATAATACATAACCAGACCCCCCCTTTATGAGGGGTTGGAGGGTGAAAGTTACGGATTTCTTAATTTTTTTGTTGCTTATGTGCTAATCCTAACCTGCATACCAAATTTCAGCTTTCTAGGACTTCAGGAAGTACCCTAGAGGTTTTGATGATCATGAGTCAGTCAGTCAGTCAGTCAGTCAGTGAGTGACTGAATCGACGTATTTTAGGTATTAATAAAATCCAAAGTATAAAAGCTAAATAAATGAAACTTAGCGTATTTCATTAGTCTGGTAACTGCATCATATCCTGAAAATTTGAGCTCTCTAGTATTATCTAGGTCGAAGCTATGAGGGTTCGAAAATACGACGAAACACTTCCAGAAAAGGTACGTAGTGCCCTTCCTGCCTTCGGCTCGTCTTGGCGGGGGCACTGCCGTGCCCCCAGATACTATGGTCATAGTATCTATAAGGAAATGATAGCAGAAGAGCTTCTAAGAATGTAGAGATTTTTGGTTCTAAAATTTACAAAAATCATGTAAAAAGTATCTACTGAAACTTTATTGGTTTCATCAAAGCTCCTATCAGTATCCTTTATCATATAGAATAAGGTTCTTGAATTTTACATGGAAAATGGGTTAATTCATAAACTTCATGAACAGTTACTATGGAAGACTGGGATTAATATATTGTGGTGTGTTATCTGGCCTGGTACGTAAAATAATAGTAGAGTGACAACTGGGCTGGATCAAAACTCAGAACTAACTCGATCTGTTTATTTCAGGGAAAGCAAAGGTTTTCACAGACTATGTACAATCACTTGTGATTGGTTGGTGGCCTTTAACAGTTTATTGGAGGATTTAAAAGACATGGATTGCAATGGCGTTTAACCATGGTATTTAAATTAAAAAGAATTATGGGATAGCCATCAACCATTAGGAATTTAAAAATAAACAAACAGATTTGACAGTTTAACGGACAAATTTGAAATGTACAGTAAATTAAGTAATGATTGACCAGAACAATAGAAAAATAGAATAAACTTGAATATAATAATAAAACTATGATATATCTATAAAAATCATCACAATATTACCTTTTGAAAATAGTTATTCAATAAACTCCTCATCAATCAAAATGGAAACTCCTGATATGGGATGTGCGTGACCTCGAACGCTGAGAACCGCGCGAAAATGCGCTTAGAATATAAATGGCTCTTGCCAAAAACAGTGGTATGAGTCATTCCCATGCAATACTCAGCTGTTGTCTGCTAGCGCACTTTGAAGACTGAATATCTGTGCAGCACTATCAGGTCAGTAGGAAAAGTTTGTTCTTCAGACAGCGTAATTATTTTAAGCAGAGGGAAATACAGCAATATAGTCACGATATTGATATATGTGTGTTTCTGGTTCTATTATATCGATATTTTGTTTCTTCGCGTTACCAAAGTTCCTCTCTTGGACCTTCAATAGGTGATCATTCAAATGTCTCTCGTGGTAAGACGGGCAGTTTTGGATGAGAATGACTCAAACCACTGTTTTTGGGATGAGCGATTTGTAACAGATCCTGAATCAGTGTCTGCAAACATCAAAGTATTTACTGACGGCTTAATGTCCATTAGAAATTGGTGAAAGTGAAAGGAGTTGGTGCAAGTGTCTGTACTTATTCTAATTCACGTGAACCTATCATTTTAAGAAGTACTAGTTTTACATGTAAGCACTACTTTTCAGACAGAACTCACAGCATTATACCACGAGGTCTTATGCAGCTTTAAACTTCAAGATTCAACAATATCCATTGCTAAGTTTAGTGATTCTAAATCATCTCTACGTAACACAGATTCCAAAATGAATATACTTCATGAAATTCAATATAAGCTTCACCAGCTACTAAATCAGTTTACCTTTTATTATGTTCCTAGATATAACTGGAAATGAAACAGCTGATATCCTGAAGCCAAAAGAGCTGTTATTGATCCTTCTCTGTTCCTCTCCTTTCAGCCGTGGGAACGTTCAAATCTGTTTAACAAATTTTATAATTGAACAGTGGAACAACTCATGGTCTAAGACTACGAAGGGAGGACAAATAAAATAGTTCTTCCCTAAAGTTGAAAAAGCTTTGACTAGCCCAGTTGGGAATTTAAACTTAGCTGTTGCTCAAATTCTCACAGGACATGTTTACCTGTCAAAATGTAACTTGTCTTTAAATGTCTTTTGTAGTATTGAAACTGAACTGGAACGTTCATGGTATGTCTTGTTCTTGCCAAGAATATATACTTACACAAGCTCCTACATGTATAATTTCTGCAATTTGTAAAAATAATGATGAAAATTAAGTACACTGACTGTCATAATATAGGCCTACATTAACTAGCAAAGACCCGTTCTTCGCTCGGATTACAAATAACAAATGTTCTTAATGTGGATAATAAAGAAATTGCAATTGCGAGATCACTTCGAAACTTTCCCGGTTGGCGACAAAAAAAAATTACTCAAAAGATCTGATTACATTACAAATCTACATCTATCCCGAAAACCTCGTAGAAGTATCTTTCAACCATGTTAGCCCATCCACTCACCTCCCTCCCATGTACACCCATAGTTCCAGGTTATTTGAATTTTGTAACTTGAGATTCCTAGATATTAAATTAATATCGAGATATAAGATATATAATAGCATATTAGACTTCCCACCAATTTCTCACTTCTCCCTCCCGTTTACACCCCTAGTTCCAGATTATTCGAATTTTGTAACATCATAATTCTATCACTTCAAACCTTTCCCAGTTCGTAAAAAGTTATCTGAAAACCCCGTCGCTATTATGCACACCGACTTTTGTTCCAATTGTTGACACCAGGTTGCTATGTGGCGCTATTGTGCAGAACAATATTTTTAGTTCCAATTGTTGCACAACAATATTTGTGAAGTTCTCTACGCCACCACCAGATGCGTATGTGGCGCTATTTCAGGGATTTCACCCGCTTTCAACCCCTTGGGGTGGTGTATCCAGGTTCCAAGGTAACCCGCATTCATGGTGTAAGAAGGACCCGCATTGTCCTAAAGAGTTATTCTGCAAAGTTAGATCCTGATAGGTCAAAGGGCCTGGGAGTGTACAGCGAACAAACAACAAACAAACCTACAAACATCCTCCTTTATATATTCATTTATCATTTTATATATCATATTATATCATTTACGTTCCTTTATTGTGTAAAACTGAAACAGCATTATTCTCAAACTAGAAGTGCAGTAAATTAAACTCTTGTCTTTATTATTATTATTTATTTATTTATTATATAACATTAGCTGTTATTTATTTTGATAATTATAAAAAAATAAAATACGTAATTATTTTTAATAGTAAATATTACGTTTTGTGTAGCAAGTGATCTTTTTCCGCTTGTTTAAGTGATAGTATGTGAAGAAAACTTTTTATTGGATTCTGTCTTTACATTTAACTAATTGGCAATCATTTCTCACTTCTTGAGTGGACAGATTCACAAATTAAGGATAAATCACCAGATGCTGCTATCTGTAAGGCTCAGACGACGAGGCCTAGAATTCGAGGGAAGGCTCAAAGGGCATTCTTCAGGCGACATCCCATTTAATGACTTTCTGTTTTTAATTAATGATCCAAAATTGTTTATTTCGGCAGTCAAATTAATAACCTTAAGCGAAATTTTTAAACCATAAAATAAGTAAATGAGGAAAAAAAAAAAAAAAAAAAAGCAATGAAATAAAATTTTAGTTTAAAATAGCCAAATAAAAATAATCAAAAAAATCACACAATCAGAATATGAATATGAACACATCGAACAGATTTCTTCATATATAAAAATTTACAATCGTTATTCTTGATTTTATTTTCATATTATTGATAGACTGAAATAAGAAAATTATAAAATAAGAAATAAAAATCAGCAATGCTGCAATCATAAAATGACATTTTAAACTCTTTTATTATTTTTCACTTTATAAACTTTACTTTTTAACTAAAATCTAAAAAATTTTAATTTTTCTTTTTTTTTTTAGACCTTTTATCCCCAAATGTGAAATACTTACTTGCTGTTATTTCCCGAAGACTCAGAAATGATTTTTAAAATCTTTTCTTTATTTTTTTGAAAGTAGAGACGAAGTCTTTAGAAATGTCCAGATCGAATTGTTTCACAGATGCAACCAAAATAAGTTGGATTTGACTGTTGATTTATGAATTTTAATAAGAGGATGAGATTACAGAGATATTGAAAAAATGAGCTAAATGGAGCTAGAGCAGTGACGGAATGGCGCCCTCCTGCGGATGATTCAGAAACTACAGCAAAGAAACAAATGACATCTTGAGTGAATATGATTTAACTTTAAAATAAAGATTTTTCTCATGAATTAATATGGAAATATTTGAATGAAAAATCTTAAATCTCTTATTTTTAACGTAAATACTTTCAAGTATACTTTTAAATCGTAATTGTAGCGATTTTTAGTCAGTATTTTCCTTCTTAAAAATCTCGTTTTGTACCATATTATTTAGAAAATTTACCGCATTGTGGTAAATAAAAAGTTAAAAACATTGAAATCCTTCAAGAATTATCACGTGTTCTGTCCTTTTTAAGACGTTTACATGTCAGCCAAGGACAGTTGTAGTGACCTTGTAGATAAACTTCCTTTTTTTTTCATTCAAACGATGTAATGAAAAAAGAGGACTTTGAACCTAAATTTCGACGGGAAATCCTCTTTACTTTGGAAGTTTACAAATACTTCGCTTATTCCTCAATGGAGTTTCTCAAATAGATGAAACGAAATGAGATGAAGAGTCCAGAAGGTAGGAATTTCTATTTAATACTCCCAAGCTATTCAATACACCACAAATGCCCCTAAATCTCAACTGTCTGCACTTTGATATCAAATGGCACTAAAGCAGAACTTTCCAAACAGCCTTCTTGACATTTTGCGAATAACGAGGCATTAATCAATGCAATATTGTTTAAATAATAATTTTCAGTGAATTTTTGTTTGAATTAAATCTCATTATGCGTATTGTAGATTACATACTGTAGATGTTTGATTCATTTGTTATCAGTAAACTTCTAAATATAAGATTTGTTGATGTTGAAAGTGAATGCGTCAAAAGAACTAAATGAACCTTAGTCTGACATCGGGAGAAATAGTAGTCTCTATTACAGGTTTCACGAAATATACCTGCGAATACTTTAATCAATAAGAAAATGCTATACGACTATTATTATAATTATTTTAATAGTATCATAATTTCGCAATCTTAATGCTATTATTTCAAATATATTATGTCAAATTAAATTAAATAAGTTTTATTAAGCGAAGAAGTTGCTCGTCTTTGGTTATGTTTTGATCTTATTAAAAAAATTAATAAATAAACAAATCCTACAAGTGTCGCACCTCAGATTAGGAAACTCTGCT
Organism: Thereuonema tuberculata; assembly: GCA_023159025.1. NCBI lineage: Eukaryota > Metazoa > Arthropoda > Chilopoda > Scutigeromorpha > Scutigeridae > Thereuonema > Thereuonema tuberculata. The sequence continues at coordinate 8,403,774 of JAFIDM010000007.1, read as the reverse complement.
CTAACGTCTTGTTTCAGCTAAGGTCGGTTTCTAATTTTTGTTTATGATTCACTGAAATTGAATATTTCGATGGAAGTTAACCAAAAAGAGTTAAACATTGTGTATTAAAAAATAATGCTGATTTACGTTACTTCGAAATACACCCCGTAAAGAAAGTATAAACTCACCCAAGTATTTCAAATAACTTTTTATTATATGATTTGTTTACTTCCAATTTTTTTCTTAGTCTATTTAAAAGAAATTAATTCATGTACCATTTAAATATCTCAAACATTTTGAGTAGTTTTTAAATGAAAAAATAAAATCAATTTTCAACTGTAAAGAAAATATAAACTCGCTAAGAAATGTTTTGATTTTGACATCTGCAAAGTGATTGGAATATTACAAATTTGCATAAAGATAACTAAAAGTGGCTAAGTATGTAATCCATTCATTTTCGTAGCAACATATGTCACTACTTTATCATGCCTCGTGGAAATTCATTAACTGACAAAGAAATAGGAAAAATTCATTTTCTCCTTGGTCAAAAAAAAGTCAACAAGGCAAATAGCCTCAGAATTAAATCGTTCACATACTGTTATTCAAAATGTCATCAAGAAAGGTGATAGTTATGGAACCACAAATAGACCAGATAGACCTCCAAAACTCGCACCTCGGGACTACCGGAGAAAAGATCTTGCTGCGTCCACTCGTGAAATTGCTCGTGTGTTGCCAAAGACTGTATCTTACCAAACTGTATGGAAAAGCTTAACCTCAAATAATTACATGAAGTTTGTAAAACTGAAAGCTAAACCCAAGCTCAATGCCAATCATCGTTCCAGCCGACTTGACTGGGCTAAGAAAACAGTAAAATGGCATCAATAAATAGTTTTTTCTGATGAAAAACGTTCTGTCTTGATGGTCCTGACGGATATTCCGCATACTGGCATGATGTACGCACTCCGTCGAAGATAAGATTAAGCAGACAACAAGGTGGGGGTGGAGTGATGGTGTGGGCAGCATTTGGGGCAGGAGATAAGGCAGATATAATGTTTGTGGAAGACAAGATGGACTCTAAAAAATATCAGAATCTTATGTACAAACCTTATGTACGATCGTCCTTCTAGGAGGGCCAAATTAGCAATATCAACAATACATGCGTCAAAATCCACCTAAGCGTGGTTTTAAAAAAGAGAAAATTGATGTCATTCCATGGCCCTCCCGTTCACCTGACCTAAACCCAATTGATAAACGTTTGGGGTTGGATGGCAAACATTGTACATGGCCGAAACAAACAGTATCATCACTTGAATGATCTGAAGATTGCAATTTGGGACCAGATAAAGATGTCCAATTTGAAAAATTAATTGGGACAATGCCTGACAGAATGATAGAAATTATAGAGAAGAAAGGAGGGCCAACACACTGTTAATTTCAATAATTTTCGAAATATTATGTTTTGAGTTTATATTTTCGTTACAGTTGAAAAGTGATTTTTATTTTTTAATTTAAAAATATTCAAAATGTTTGAGGTGTTTAAATGGTACATGAATTAATTTCTTTTAAATAGACTACGAAAAAAAAGGAAAGTAAACAGATCCTGTAATAAAAGTTATTGAAATGCTAATTAATACTTCCCGTTACTTTAAGTTAGTTTAATTTAGTTTATTATGTAACTAAAGCTTCCTAGTGATAGTTAATGATGTTATTTATCGTTATCACTTTAGCTGTTCTCAGTGAAATTTTATTTATTTAAAGTTAATTTACACTTTTATTTAATCATTGTTGTCATGGCGGCAGTGAAGACATCTAACATTCTCATTATGCCAATTTCTTTAAAATCGTTCGTTGTAAATTAATAACCAAGTTTCTATAAGAAATTGACTATTAATTTAATAGGAACAAAACTTTACAGAAATTCTTATTAAATTTGATGAAACTTCTGAGTTTTTAATCAAACTTAACTTTTATAAAAGCATTCAGTGATAGTTATTTCAATAATTCAATTTAATTACGAAAGAAATATTCCAGAATTTTCCATTTTATACAGACATGTATTTTGTCTCGGATTAAATTCTACATCCAGATCTTAAACTTCAAATTATTAAGAAGTAGTCTTGATTCAATTACAAACTACAATAATTCTCTAGGTCTTACGTCCGTCACGTCACAGTAACTGAAAAGTATTAGATCCACAGAAATATTCTTGTTTCAAATATAAAAGCGTATTAGGCTTAATTCTCTTACTAATTGTGAAATTTTGATATAACCAATGGAAAAAAGAAATTTTAGACGGGAATAATGTTCAGTTTAAAATGAAAAATCATTTTAGAAACCAGTTTTTACTACATATATATAAATTAGTTGATTTTCAACTACGTATACTCAGTATATACAGTAAAATTATTTTATTGAAAATAAAAATAAAGAAATTATAGTTGAAAAGCAACTAATATAGCCTGTATACAGTAAAAACTGATTTATACTTAACCCAGTTGTTCGTAGTTCTGGTTTGTGAGTAATTGTTTGTATGTCCTGCCGAAAATTGTATTTAATTACATATAAATTATTTCTGAGATATACGTAACTGAGTTACACGTAATTCGCCTTTACTCCTAGAATATTTTTTAAAACGAGATTGAATTGTATGTGTTTCAAGTATAGATATTCCCCAGGCTGATATACAGCTCGGCATTCCGTATCGATATTTAATCGTCGCGTTCATGAAGTTTCTGGGTGCTTTTAATTTAAGGTCGGTCAGAGACAAAAACTGAATGAATTTTCGCATTGATGAAACATGTGTTCCCTTCATTTACTTCAGTCTCTCTCTTGCAGCCATGGGTAATAGAAGGAATAAAAGTTACTCTTTAGAGGAAAAAGTGAGATTTATTCGGGAAGTGAACTACAACCCGCAAAAATTAAAAGCAGAAGTAGCAAGTAGCTTAAATGTAAGTTCCACTATATTATGTGCAGTCATTAGTAAGAAGGAGTCAATTTTAGAAGAATATTGAAATTTAGGTTCAAAATCTGTAAAGCGCAGCCGTCAACCAAAGGGAAAATATGCAGATATGGAAAAGGGAGTAACAATGTGATGGAAAATTAGTGAAAATTTAGCGAGTCTTTGCTTTTCATTTATCTTAGAACTGTAATTGTGTAATGGGTATACAGTTCCGTTAAAGGAAGTCAAACCTGTTCAAAGTAACCCCATTTTACGGTAATATGCAAAAATTCTGCAAATACATAGTACTTGAGTACAATACAATCTTAAAGGAATTCAATCCGTTAAAGTTCCTTAAAACACGAAATCGGTAAATCTCTTTGAAACTGAATACACTATTTTGAAATTGACAGTTTTACAGTTATGCATATCGTATTTTAAAAAATATGTACCTAATACACAAACGTTTATTACGAGTTAAATAAGAAAAATTTAATTAAAAATAAAGTTAAACCTGAGTTGAAGTAATTCTCAGTTATGCGTAATTTAAAATTTAGCCTTTGAAATTCGTAAAAACTAGTTTTTTACTGTATGTTTGTTATTTTTCAACTGCCATTTCCTAACTAATATCAGAATTCATTTGTCTTAAATTATTCTTAAGCTTAATTCTTATTTTTTTATTGTTTTTATTATTGTTCTGTTATTTTTGATAATATTCTAACGTTTACTGATGAATAAAATCATTGAATCACATTAGCAGAATCCTATTATTACTCGTCATTATCGCTTCATGGCATTTTATTAAAAATAAAATGGTGGCCTTGGAGCGTAGGCAGAACTGTACAATTTAACCCTAATAGTTGAGCAAGTATCACTTATGTTCAATTGTGATGCACATGTGCACTTGTAATGAAGTATTCAGCCTTTGTTGATAAGGGTCTGGTTGCCTCCCATAAAGAAAGAATGAAATACTAGACGTAGCAGTCCATTGGCTTAGGTGTTCCTTTGAAGCGTGTTTCATGGTTCGCCGTAAGTTTTTATTATTATTATTAACAATAGGGTATTATTATTATTAGTGCTTTTATACCGTTTACCTCAACTTACGACTGGGTAACGTAAGTCCATTTGGTCGAAAATTGTAAAGGAGAAGTCATGTACTTACATGATTTAACTTTTTTTTATTGTATGCAATATGCAAAAAACTGCAAATACGTACCGGTAGTTCTTATTGAAAATATGCTATACTACAGTATATGCGTACAATACAACTTTAATTGGTACAATTAAAAAATTAGTTTACTGTTTGATATATTTCTGCCGTGGTCTAGATGGCAGTTTGCGGCCAGTTAGCCGTTACCCTGGTTCGAATCCCGGTCTGGCATGGCTGTTTCTTTCTTCTTCTGTTTCTCCTTCTGTCCGTTTCTGCGGGTGCCACTTGATGCTGCCTCCCTTGGCGTACTCTGGACAACGCTTCGTCGGTTAAAGACATCATATCTCGCCCCTTGTTGTTGGCTTAAAGAAAGATGATGAATCTACGAGCCCGGGCATTTGTAAAAAAATAAATAAATATATATTTCTGCCGTAAATAGAGACTTAACAATATAATAATATAATATATAACAATAAAGACAACATACCTATATCTGTAACATAAATTTTTATTATAGCTGTAAATATTGTACTGCACAGTATTATAAGTTTGATATGTATTGTACCATTATACCACTGGCAGCGCAATCGGCTTGTTTCGCTTAGAACCATATATGCAGACTTACGCCTATGTTGTCGGATGCAACTTAAATATCTCTGTCGCGCATCACTTACCGCGGTAAGATGTATTTCCCAAATGTCAACCATCTTGAGTTTTCTGAATAGTATTTGTTAATAATATTTTAGTAACAAATTTGATATTCATTCATCCGAAGTCAAGCTTAGTTTTAACGGAAAAGCCCATAATCAAGGAATTTATTCAAATCACTTCTCCGCCTCCTAAAAACTCGTGATCAGATGTTTCATAAAAACCTTTTTACGTCTGCTACTTTTTACGTGTAATTATGAAATGATAAAGCCGACACACCTGGTTAACTTGAAAAAGTTAATATTTTAAAATTAAAGATATTTACAATAAAAATGAAACGACCCGATTTCGTTAAGCAAAGAGTGAACAAGTAAAATGAAATTCTGAAATTTATCCAGAATCCAGAATGGAGTAAGACCCTGGATGTCGACTTTGTTATTACCTATTTATAATTACACCAATGCCCTAAAAGCTGTACAAAGTTGATGGCAAAAGCTGTAAAAACAACATCAATATAAGGGTTTGAAGGAACGTCAAAAAGAGGAAATTTCTATCTGCCGCCATTTTGAAACGGGTGTTACGATTGGTTGAAATACAATACCAGCCGATTCCTTAAGGGTATCTAGCACCCGTAAGTTTAGCTCAAAAGCTCAAAATTCACGGCAGTTATCCACGTCACAACTTTGAGGTCATGCCCCACTTTAAGGGCTCGCCCCCTAAAAAGCCGTGAACAGACTTCGACTTTTTTTTATACTTATTTGTAGCTCAACCGATGCCCTAAAAGATCTAAAAAGTTTGTGACGAAGCTCTAAAAACGTAATAATAAGGTTTTGAATGTATGAAAAATCGTCAAAAAGTGGAAATATATATTTATATATACCGGTGTATCTCGTGGGAAGAAGAAATTGAATGGCATATATTCGTGATCTACGATCCTTGATCGGTGTTCATCACAAGGTCCCGGGTTCAATTGTTCAGGTAGGGGAGAATGCAATATGTGAAAATACACAAAAGTTTATGAAAGATTTAGGAGTCTTTGTCGTAACTGCTAATGATCGTATCTCGAGATTTACCTGTAAAAGAATTCAACAAAAAAATGGATCTGATTCTTAGGATGTTGTATTTTTTAGCTTGTAGGAAACACCTGATCAGTGTCCATGTGCTTGTAGGCACCACTTTCCCTTAATAACTTTTAAAAAGCGATGGGTAGATCTTCTTGAAATTTAGTATGCATATCAAGGACCAGATAAATTTCATTTCTTTTCTTTTAAGAAAATGATAAAGTTTCTACTGTTCGAATTCAGTAGATATTAAAATTGGAATATAAAAATATATAGACTTTTGAGTTTTGTCGCTTTCAGACTTTAAAAAAGAATGAAAGAAAATTTTTACGGTATTATATTGTAAGGAAATGAGACTGTACGTTCTTTCGAGCTACTTGTTGTTTTCAATTCAACAAAATTAAAATTACTTCCCTTTTAGACTTCTAAAGACGCCTTATATCCCCGCTTTGTCTGTTTGTGGACACATATCCCACAATACTTCGTCACGGCTTCTGTTAGCTCAGTTGGTTAGAGCGTCGTGCTAATAACGCGGAGGTGTGGGTTCGATCCCCTCATGAGCCATTCTTATTCTTCAATTTTTTCTCTCCATTTTAAATCTTTTCACAGTATCTCAACTTATGACATTTTATGAGATACTGGTTATGTACTCCTTTAGAATTGGATTTTGATAAGTACAGTCGGACCTCTCTTTAACGAAGTCGCTAAATCCCGCAAAAAAGTTCGTTATATGGAAAATTCGTTAAATAGAGATTCACCTTTAAAATTACTTGAAAAAACATAAAACAGATTTAAAATACATAAACAATAAATATTATTAAAAATAGTAATAATTTTAATGACCTAAAAGCATACTTTACCACATGCGTACTTAAATTTTACTAATACAGTCTGTTAATTTTGTCTGAGTTTTTTTTTTTTTTTTATTTTAAAGTGTTTTCGCTTATAGTATGTCTCGTATCTGCGGTCTCGGCGGCGGCCAGCCGTGGCGTCCAATGCGCCAGCACCTGGGTTCGAATCCCGGTCGTGGCATGGTTGTTTCTTTCGTCTTCTTCTGTGTGTTGTGTCCGCTGGGGACCCGAAATCTGCTCTGTAGGTAGTGGTCCCCATTTGTCTTCTATATGTTACAGGCTATAGTATGTCTCGTATCTTTGCAATGCATCAAAAACCCCTTCAGGCAAATTTTCTTCAAATTGTTATCCGCGTCGGATTGTTTCAAATGATTTTAGCATTCGATCATATGAAGGTTTTTTGATTTTTGCATAATGATCATTACCATTTTCATCATCTTCATCTTCAGCTCAAGCCATAGCTATATTGCTTCTTATTTTTCACACTGTCCAAAATATCCGATTCAGTTAGTGTTTCCGAGGTCTCAACTTCAAAATCAAGTGAAAGATAATTATCAATCAGCACATCATGGTTAATTTCCCTCAGCTGTATCCACATTTCTTTCATTTCCTCTAAGGGAATATTAATAATAAAAACATTTCAAGGAGATGCCACGAAAAAGTTCGTTAAATAGAAAATGCACTTCGCTATTGGGAGGTTATTCTTACGAAGAAATTAGCAAAATGTTCTTGGTTCCAAAGAAAAGTTCGCAAAATAGAGAAATTCGCAAAATAGAGGTTCGTTAAATAGAGGTCCGACTGTACTTTATTTTCTCTAAAATTAGTATCACGTTGTTTAAAGTAGATACTTAGTAAACGACTGTTTTAGGATTTTTTGAATGTTGTAGGTGGCCTGTTAGCTCAGTTGGTTTTTGCGTCGGGCTATATATTTAGGAAATACTCAAGCATTTTCAAGATCTTAAAAAATAAAAAATGCAATCAAATGCTAATATTTCAAGAATAAAATACGGTGCAAACCTGAATAGTATGCAAAAATACATCTAGGTTCGTATTGATTTTTTTTTTTAAACTCCCAAAATAGGGAAGAAAAAAATAAACAATAACTTTTTTTTTGAAGCCTTAAAACTGTTCTCTTTCATATATTTTTTTTATTTTCATCTTCTCAAAGACACCCACGACAAACAAGCGCTTGCTGTAGTACTCTGCAATTCTAAAACGTCTACAGCAGTCGATTGTTTGAACTGTGACGTCATAGTCACGTGGTTTGTGACGAAACACACAGTCTGTTACAATCCTCATGACTCAATGAAAAGATGGCGGTGCGTGCGCAATTGTATCGGAGTCTTGCTGCAACTTCTCCCTCATTACTAAATTTCAAAAAAGATTTATATGATATCCCTTTTCTTTTCAAAATTTATAATATATTCGTATCATGTCCTCGAAACTACATTATGAATTATTTATTTATATATATATATATATATATATATGAATATATATTATTATTTTTTTTTTTACTTTTATTTATTTTTAGTTTACTTTTATACGAAAGTGAGGGTCTTCGAAATCATTTGTGCGCGCATGGAATAATTTTTAAACTCTGGATGTATTTTCTAGAAGCGTGGTATTCGTATTTAAAAACACAAGAAGGTCTAATAGTATATTACTATCGGCCAAACGAAACAACGACTTTGACCTTGAAATGCATCTATGATCTCT
>JAFIDM010000007.1:8377691-8395418 GCA_023159025.1 Thereuonema tuberculata | reverse complement strand
AATTTTAATTGTTTGTCATGTAGGTCCTTTTCGACAATAAGCGCGCGAAAGTGACAAAAATTCGCATAAAAAGCATTTAGAACCCAAAACAAAGAAGTCTTAAACAATGAGTTTTAACCCTATTAGCTAATCCACTAATTCCGCGCGCTTTCAATGATTAAAATACTAGGAGTTAAGTGATTTAAGCAATTAATTTGGATTGAATATTTTTTTTTTTAAGGGAACAGAAAAATCTAATTTTCGTTGTAATTCAGTAAATCTTACTATTTTAAAAGTAGACGAAGGGTTTTATTTTTAGCATTTTCAAGATTTTCTTTTCCTAAAATTTATCTCAAAAAATGAGTGCATTTCTTATACGCCAAATATATAATTTTTTATCAATATAATAATAATTTTCTGAAAAATGGCCCTTGAAACAACGAATGCGTCTTATATTCCGACAAATAGGTTCTCTTAATACTCTTTACTTCAATTGTTCAGTTGATACCCTTTATTAGGAACCCATATAGGGGCTGTTGCGTTTGTCCTGTCCGTCCATCGTGTTTGTCCTCCCCTAACAACTCCCAAACGGAAGGTCGGATCGCCAAACGGACTTCACCATCGTGTTCAGAGGCCCAAACACTGTGAGAATGGATATTTTTGTTTCTTGTGCGCAAATAATTTCGGCATATTCTGAGTTTTAAAGTTTTTGAGTTGAGTCTTGTTTTTATTTTGTTTTTTGTGTTTCGCAGATCCCCTGATAGGTCAATTATCAGTCTGTTTTTAAGGAAACTGAAGTAGTACAGTGGATAGAGTGATAGAATCAGAAGGTTGTGAATTCGAATCCCAGCCTTGAATATAGTTTAATATTTTTTTATTTTTATTTCGGAGATTCCATGTTTATTCAACTAAAATATTTCGTCGAAAATAACATATGCTCTATTTAAGGAGACCTTTCTATAGATACCATATATATCTTATCACTATACAGGGATGGGGCAACTTCCCATATATTTGTGCCCATTGTCCTATATACTGTTTTTTTTTAGAAAAAAAAAAGGCATGCATGAAGTAACATGTATAATTGTTAGTAAGTATTTATATGTAAATATAAGTATAGATATGTATTAACGATAGCATAAATGTAAATCCTTATGTAAAATAAGTTTTAACGTGTGCGTAAAGTAACACAAAAATTTCATTTAAGAAATACGTGAGGGGGCTAGAATCAAAGGCAGCTAAATCCATTTTAATTATTCAATACATTTTAATTGTTCATTAAAAAATAATCTGCCATTATAGGCGTTCAGTGTGCTATCCATTGAGTTCTAATTCCTACTCTTAAGTATTTTGAAGCTTTCTTCATACAACGTACCACATTATAAAAAAAAAAAAAAAAAATTTTTGTGAAATTTCAAAACATGGATTTAGCTGCCTTTGATTCTAGCCCCCTCATATATTAAAATCTAAAAATACGTACAAAAACTTTCGGATACCTTGTGCTGCTCCCTTATCAATTCCAGGTTACAAATAATAGAAATTTATTTGTATGTCTGTTATTCGTATGTACTTTTAGATTTTAATATATATTTTTTAAACGAAATTTTGGGTGTTGTTGATTTTTCATTTAACCCTTATGTAAATGTAAACAAGAAATATTTGTTTTATCTTCTTTATATTTAATCCTGTTCTTATTATATGACTGTTGTTTTCGTTGTAATCACTCCTCTTTCACCTGGCAAAAAATTTATGTTTTATCTTTAGTTTTTAGATATTTTTTTAATTATTTTTAAGTATGTATTATTTTAATACAAAATACTGCATCTGTTGACATGGAAATTAAATTCCTAACGGGACTATATTATAGTTTTATGTATATTGCCAATAAAAAAACTGAAAATGTTATTACAGTTTAAAAAATGCTAATTACGGAAGGCACAAAGGAACTAAAAAAGATTTCACACCTCGAGCTGTCACCGGGGACGGCCGTTTCGTCCTCTTGGGACTCCTCAGCCTTTTTGGTTCCTTTGTGCCTTCCGTAGTTACCATTTTGTTAAATTATTAGGCACGTAAAAGTTATTATTGCAGTTGTTGCCATCAAAGTTTGCCATCTAAGGAAAGGACCTTAACGCTTAATCATGTCTGGAAGTCCACGTCATAGATGTTATTCAAACCAGGAATATAATGTTATGCTGAAGCACAAATTTATGGGCGACCATAAAAATAAAAAAAATAAAAAATAATAAGAAAGAAGTTAGGAAAATAAGGAAAGAAAAAAAAATAATACGCCCACGCAGATATTGACAAAAAAGATTAAGAGAAAAAAAAAGTAAGATAGAAGGGTTTGAACCGACAGACAACCTTCAGTATTTGAGTCCGAAACCTTAACCATCAAGCTATAGCTGACAACTGAAATGAGATGGTTACATTTCTAACATTTATACCATTAGCGGAAATCCAATGGCAACAATGCCAAATGACAGCATGGGGGAGTTGGCCCCTGAAAATACCCCATTCCTACAGTTTTTGGGCCTCTACACACGATGGTGAAGTCCGTCTGTCAATCCGATCTTCCGTTCGGGAGTTGTTAGGGGTGGACACGAACAGACAGGACAAACGCAATAGCTACCGATTTTGGTCGCTATCACAAAAACGGGTCGCTAAAAATGAAAAAAAAAACCCAACAAATTAATAAGTGAATTTTATAAAATAAAAATGTATGTGTATGTATGTGTTTGTGTGTATGTGAGGATGCCAGATAAGTGAAAATCTTGTGGGGATCTAACTCCAAAAACAACTATCCACCAAACTTCTTATCCACCAAACTTCTTATTTAATTTTATTGCTTCGATCTCATTAAATTTTGGTCTTATTTCAAGGTCCATTTATCTTAAGGTCGCAAAGTATGCCCTTTTGTAGGTCAACATTGTAATGCTAATGCTGTAATGGAAATTATTGTCTGGTTCTGAAGGAGAACATGGCACTGGATAGATCCATGTTTGAGAGATTTTTCCCACTCCGGGATAAAGCTACGCGAACACCATGCGATTTTGCAGCAATTTAGTTGTCCGATTTTGACGTCACGAGTTGATAGAGACAGCTTTGAGACCGTTTACTTGCAACTTAACCTCAACTTTTGTCATGCAATTCGAGTTGTTCCTACAGCTGCAACACAGCTGCAACTCGAAAAATTGCATCGACGTCACTGGGAATTACCCAATCACAGGGCAGCGTTGGAACACGTCAGTTGGGAAACCACGCCCATGAAAAAAATGGCGTCGAAAAGGTATCTGTCGATTCGTTTTCAAAACATGGTCATACTCAATGAATATCAAAGAGTATTGCGAGTTTATTTATGCAGAAATAAAGTTTATACTGAAATGCAGTAATTGTATGCGGCAGAATTTATCAGAGAGGTTTCAAAACCTCGGATTTTTTCGGATTTTCCACGTCGGGTTTGGGAACAACCAAAATGCTGACGCGGTAATGCAACAGTTATAACGTCATTGTTTCCAGGGGAGCATTGTTTCTTATTGGCTGTTGGTCACTCGTTACGTTTGATTCGACATAATACCTTGAAATTCAATTCCATAGCGGCTAATAATTTTGAAACAATATTTATCATATGTTGCAAATCAATCACTCATATATTATGTTTGAAACGACATAACCGAATTTTGCTTGACGTCACACGTGACATATGTAAAATCTGCGTTGTCATGGGTCGGTTGATTTTTCGAGTTGCATATCACGTTTGCATCGTGTTCGGGGCTGACAAAGGTTTATATCAACTCGTGACGTCAAAATCGGAGGACTAAATTGCTGCAAAATCGCATGGTGTTCGCGTAGCTTAAGGCTTGCTCAATATTTCGGTTTGAGGCATCGGGCCTTCTTCGTGAGATGAAAATGTCATTAACATTTAGACTGTCGCATATCTAACAACTTCCATTGTTAGTTGTTGTTAGATACGGAAGTTGTTAGATATGCTCCAGTATAAATATAATTAATATACAACTCTGAAGAAGGCCCGAGGCACGGGACCGAAATATCGAGTAAATCATCGAGTAAACCGCACCCCGGGTGGAAAAATGCCTCAAACAAGGATCCAATCTAAATATTTTTTTAATTTCGCAGCAATTTTACAGTATGAGGATTGTTGATAACACTTTAACCTAAGTTAGTGTTAAAGCTGTTGCATTTAGGCCCACAACCTTTTGTTTTTCTAACACTATTTACCGTTCCTTTGTGTAGAGAAAATCTTGCAGCGGTTCTCTTGGTCGTATTTTAATGTAATTTTTCTTGCTATTCTTTAAATACTCATTCGTATTAATATTTTTTCTTCCTTGTCAATTTGTTTAATTTTTTTAAGACCGTTTGCTGACTTCCTGCAGATGACAAAATACAAAAGACGACCGGAATAAAGTAGAGTACATTGCTAACACAAGAACTCAGGATTCTCAGCAAATAAATCAAGTTGCAAAAGGATTGTTTGTTTGATCTGAAAAGGATCCCGCTGTGACTTTCTTCGTGTGATTGCGATCTAAGGTGCACGCATTTCTGTCTGTGTGGGTGGTATACGGAACGAGGAAGTCCAAGTGCTTTTTATTTGGTTACCTCATCATTGTTAAATGTTTGGTTGTTTTTCAAGCAGTCGGTGAGTGGTGCTTCAGGACTGTTGATTCAGATTGTAAAAACAATAATGGTTTAACGAAGCCATGTCCAAATAGAAGACATGTTTAGTTGGGCTTCTGAAGTTGACAGGATTTATCCTCTATTATACTGTACTAGAGATTTACAATCACTAACTACAGTAAAAGTATTTAGGTTTTCTCGTAATACTAGTCTACTAGTAATAAATCTACATTTTCAAGTTTCTGAAAGATATATATATATATTTTAAATTCCTTAGTAAGTTCTTCGTTTTCTTTATTTAGATTAACGTTTATTGAACTGCAAATTCAATAAAGCGATTGAGAATTTGTAAGAAATTTAAAATAATAAAGTTAGTAGAAAGCAAGATAGCCTAAACGTACACATCGTATCACCTTCTTCTTGCAGATGGATTACTTAAATAACAACACTGATGGTGGACGATCCGAGCTGGGCAGGTTTTCTCGGGGTTCTCCCATTTCCCCTGCACTTCTCCCACCATACTTTCTCAGTCTTTTTCTCCATCTGTCCTTATTTCCGTGGGATAGTACAATAGACTTCCGGTCGCAGTGCTTGACTTCTCTGTCACCCACATTCATAACATAACATAACATAACATAACATAACATAACATAAGATCACGTAACATAAATGACAACACATCTCCCAGATTTTAATTATTCTAAAATTACCTTGTACCATGATTTGAAAACAAACTCCATATTTTTTGTTATGTATGACAGGCATGTATCCAGGATTTTGTTAAAAGGGGGGGGGGTCCATTACATTAATTTTTTATAAATGACTTTGCTTTCGTTAAATGAAACTTAAAAAGTAAAATTATCTTAGTAATAAAAATCTATGGCTAGAGTAGGCTCTTTGAATTTCATCATTTACACACAGACACTTGAACATTTACACTTTCTTTTCTTTTCGTGTTTTCTGAGTTCACTGAGCTGTAATGTACTGGGCGGATCCAACTGACGATGGTCAGGAATCCTGAAGTAGGCAATCTTGGATTCCCAGTATCACAATTTTCAAAAACAGATTGTTTTACATAATTTCATAATTCTGAATAAATAATCTATCAATATCTTATCTACGAAATAAAACGGTGTTTTTTTTCCTGCCTGCTACTCCGAAACATAAGACACAGAAATACAAATAATGTATCAAATGACTTTTTCAATGACTTTTTAATGTATCAAATATTAGGTGTAATATTGAGGATGGCTACACTTCATTTTTCATTCACATGGGTCAACCGGAAGTCACGTGACGTAAAATCAGCTTCTAAACATTTCATTTTATATGACAAAAATGTAAAGACATTGTCTCAATGAGATGAACTTTTTACAGGTAGTCCAATCGCGATGAAAGGTCACGTGAGTGAAAAGAAATGGCCTCGGAATCCGAAAAAACATGATCACTAAAAATTATTCTTGACAGGATTGCTAGTTGTTAATTAATAAATTACGTGAAAATAATAACACCTATCTATCTACTGTTCGTTTTCGAAAGTGAGAACCACCACTGGCGGACGATTCTTTTCCGCAAAGGGGTAATACGCTGAGATGGGCACTTTCCAAAGACCTGTTTTTCTTTTGCAATAGTATTTATTCTTTCCATAATTCTTTCCCGAAAAGCGCAAATAGAACGCAGCTACTAGTAAACTAATACTGATAAAACGTAAACATCCCCTCTTTGTTTCTCCTATTTCGATGAAATCGAAGGAGACCTGACGCATGCGCAAAAGCGTTGAAGGCTCTCGTAAACAAAACCGAACAGTAGACAAACATAAAGCGCAAAAACAACATTTGTTGTTATTTCTTTGTCTCGTATGCGCCAGGAAACGCCGCTTTCCCGTATTTAGAACCTGTATATTTAGTGTATTTAGAAAGGCTTTCACTTGAATATTCTACCAGTTTTAATAGAAAACGAAGCTTTTCTCATTCTTTTATCAAATTGAAACAGGAATACCAATAGAGGATCTTTCTTGGTCTCTTTCCAAAGCATAGACGGAAACAGCTCCAGTGCTTCCAGACAAATAGACAGCTGACGCCGAAAACAGCCGTTAAAAGTGAGAATAAGTATAGATTTGTCACTGTTTGGCCGAATAGAACAGAAAATATGATGTTAATGATAACGTGGAAGATATAATTTAAGCTCTTACGACAAGAATGATCACAGAATAGGTGTAATGCAGAGGACTAAATGAAAAACAAACAAGACGTTACAAAGAACTGAAAGCCTGCATTCCCGAAACTATTCTTTTTTTAAAGATTATCTTTAGCTCTTGTTTTTTAATGTCGTGCTAACGACAGTAACGAAAAGCCTAAATTCCGTCGAATATAAACAGTACAATTTTTGAGATTAAGTGTTTGTTAAGTGACATCCTAGAACAGCTGTTTCGCGCTGTTCGGCGATCATCAGCTAGGAGTAGTCACCAACAAACAGCGAGGTCTCGTCTATATTTCATTAGTGAGTTTTTAATTGTTGTTTCTTTGTTTTTTTTGCTTTTGAGGCGCCATTGCGCGATTCCGAAGATAATTTAGGATTTTTCCGTTTTCCACGTTGCTTATAAGTTGTCTAAATCGGATTAATTTCAATCTTAATCCAAATCACGCGCTAATTAATGGATTAGTAGAAGGATTTTTTGTTTGTTTCTTTGATTGTACACACACACACACACACACACACACACACACACACGTTTGAATGTGCGATTTATAAATGGCGCAAGAGCGACAGAGGCTACGCTGCGCCAGGAACTACGTACGAACTTGAGAACAACGAAGAAAAACATACCCTGAACGGAAAAGAAACAACCAAGCCCACACTGAGATTCTAATCCTGGTCTCCTGCATATCAGCAGCATTGTAGGTCATCGCCTCAACCATTTGGCTATGCCCGAACGTCATCTAAAAGGATTAACGTTCAAAGCAGTAGGATTAGAAATCCATTGGAAATCTCCGTCGCCTTCTGGCGCTAATTTATCGCCAAGGACCCGCTTGGAAAAGATTCCAAATATAAAAGGTAGATCGTGTGAAGTCCTTAAATAAACATACCAATTTTCAAGAAGATTCGTCCATCAGTTCAAAAGTTATAAGGGACGAAACACGGACACAGAGTGACTGACATGTTGCTGCTTTTTAGGAAAGAACACTAAAAAGTTCAATCTTACGTTTTATGCTAAGGTTACATTTCGATATGAGTTAAGGAAAACCAAATTGAATTTCAGATTGAGTTGCTTTGTAGCGGAAATGGATAAATGCTGTGGAGGAGATTTATCTTTCTGATTTAGACAGTTCCTGGAGTCACGATACACTTGCGTTTACTGTATTCACTAATTTGAGAACCAATGATTCCATATATCGTTCTTGATAAATTTTATACAAAGTTTACATTCTCAAATTGAAAGTTCTCTTTTTTTAATACATCTCGTATCTGGTATCTTTGATTGTCAAGTTAAGTACCGTATATGCTCCAATAGAGGCCCCCGGCGTTTATTTGCAAAACTAGTCTCGGCTCCCGGCGCTTAATAGAGACCGGCTGCTATTAGAGGTCGGCCGTTATTAACAAAACCTTCAGAACGCAATATTTTTACACATAAATACCGGCAAATATTACAGACAGCTATTTTATTTTAATTTCACATGCTACATAAGACTGTTAAAGATAAATGGCAATGTCTTTCTGTACCTTTCGCTGCTATTCGTCGTCCGAATCCGCAATGACGGGCAACCGCCTCACCGGAAGTTTCTTTGGCGTATTCCACCGCGCGAATCTTAAAGGCAATGTCAAATGACCGTTTCGGCGGCATTTTGTAAGGCAATGTACTGTAAGGTATTACGCACGACTATAAAGATACGGACGCTTACACTAGTACCGGTAGGCAAATATCAAAGACCAGGCTACTGTTAGAGACCGGCGGCAATAAGAGACTCGGCGTTTATTGGAGCATATACGGTATAAATGCAAAGTAAATGTTTATTTTTTTTTAGCCTCTCATTTCCGTTACAGCACATTTATCCGATTTTATTCGGATTTTCTATTTCGACATTTCTTTTAGAGACCTTTTCAAAGTTTCTGCACGAAATTTTATAAGTAAGCGTTTCTGCACAGATTCAATGACATAATTTCTTGAAATAGATTAATTTTGATATTTGTACGAAATGAAATTCGCATTCTATATTTGTCGCACCCTGCAACTTGGGAATCACTGGTCTATGTAATAAATCATCTTTTTGTAGGTATGCCTAATTGACGTAAATAAGGCATTTATAACTAAAGTAAGTATTTGACGCCGAAGCTGTAGCATCTTGTCGTAAAAGTGTCGTATCGGCGAATCAGCTGTCGCAAAATCGAGGAAATATAACAATTGAAAGCCGTCGTAGAAATGAAGCGTCGGAAAGCGAATTCTCACATAGTGGGGTTTAATTATAATGTCAGCCAGACAGAAATAAAAAGGAAACAATGATATGTTAATAGGTATAGACGCTGTATTCACTAAAGGCATCACGAGATAGCTGTTTCGCGCTTAGTCAGGACAATTAAAATCTGAATCAAATGAACACTGTCGCTTACGAACAATGAGTCGGAAACTGAATTACAACAAAACGGAATGTTGTGACTACTTCAGAAAAATAAGTTGTTTTTTTTAAATTGAAATATAATATTGAATAGTGACTTAAATTTTTATAAGGGTTTTATTATTAATAAAAGTTCAATTACGAAACAGAGCCATTATGGTTTTCAAGGCTCTTCAGATAAAAAAAAACCTCTAGAAAAATTTAATCTGAAAGCAGTTAGACGTTGACTGACAGTCTTCGCACTGAGCGCTTTTAATCTGAATATGGATTTCGTTGTTCTTTTGTTCTTTCCTTACGAAATATTTCATTTCGGGGCCAAAATATTAGAGCAGCGTTACGTAATAAATTGAGAAATGAATAATGAAGAGAGATGTATGTCTTCATCGAATTTGTTTTAGTGAAATTGTGCTCTGATTACATATTAGAAAGAAAAAAGAGCACCGTTCGGCAGACATCGATCAGGCTTGGATCTATGGCGCTCTTTTGGCGCTTCCTAACAACTTAATAAAAATCAGATAAAAATTAAAATTTAATCACTGTGAACTTTATAAGAAGGTAATCATTTAATTGAATAATAAACGTAATTTAATTACTCGAAGGTGACGTAATTGATAGACAGTATTTTGTGCTTAAATTATTATATCAATAGTTTTTAGTCTTATAGGAACGAGAGATTCATCAAATCACTCAGACGGTGTGTGCTTGTTTGTATCCGTATTCCCCTAATAACTTTTGATCTGCAGGATGGATGTTCTTGAAACTTGGTATGCCCATTTGAGGACTAAGGATCATCTAACTTGTATATTTCAAGTCTTTTCCACATGAGTCCGTGTCGAGAAATTAGCTTCTAGATTGTATTTTTCTTTTGTTGTTTGTTTTTGTCGGAGGTCACAACCGGGAGCGGGTGTAGGTTCCACTTCTATTCATGCCTTCATTGCTTGTCATCGAAGTGGTAAGTTCGGCGGAAGATTCGTAAAAACGATGAAACGGCCGTCTCAGACTCCATTTCGTTAACAAGCTTGAGGTATGAATTATTTTTTTTTTTTTTTTTTTATGGTGCATAATGGGAAATTCATTTTTTACATCACGTTTTTTACATCTCGCTTTTTAAATCACCTGCACGTTAAGCTTATTTTTTTTCTTGTTTTGTTCTCTATTAAACGACAGACGTAAATATAAAAAGATATTACAAATTAGTTGCAACATTTTTAATAATGCTTAATATATTTTGTGGGAAGAAAAAAGGTTGTATGAATAAATAAATAAATAAATAAACGTTTTACATTTTGCTTGTAAACGAAGATCGCTATGGAAAGAAACAGAGCCCAAAAATACCACTAAAATATATTAATATTGGAGCAGGTTAAAAGGTTCAAATACTTAGATTACAATACGGTAATAGACCGGGGCTAGTTGGCCTAGATTTTGGTTTTTGATTTTTCTATTTTTTTGTGCAATACTTAGGGGGATTCTGGTGAATGCGGCGGATAGCTTATCTTTTTGACTACAAAATTATGTAGGACCCATTAATTAAATCCGTGTTTAGGTAACCCCAAAAACACTTTTCCTAAATGCTTGCAACTATGCCAACTAACCCCGTGTGAGGGGTTAGCTTGATTACCCCTAGGGGCGAGTTGGCATAACGTGCTATAGATAGGGGTACTTGATCAGAACACAGTAATTTTCGAGAAAAACATTCTATTTTATCAAAAAATTTATTTTAATAATACTTGAACGAAAGAAACAACTGTATGACAAATTAAATTAAATGTATGAACAAACAATGAATTCTTAGATATAGTTATTGCTTGATATCAAACACAAATGTAGGAGTTATTTGAACAGATGGGTTCAATTTTCGCAGAACTTTAGTTTGGTCGTACCAAATTTAGTCTTCCTCGTCTGGCGTCTCCAGTTTTTCCCCTTTTAACTATGCCAACTGACCCCTACCTAACTATGCCAACTAGCCCCACAGCGATTTCCAAAAAAAAAATGGATACCACACAATCCCAAACATCAGAAACAAAAGATTATGATACATGCATGCAACCACAGTTATCCACTCTTTCGAGAACCGCCATCAGCAGTACCTTAATTCGATCTACATGTTCATCAGAACAAAAAAAATTACGAGAAAAAATTTACTCATCAGTCAGCAAAACGATGAAACAGGGGTCACTTCCTTCGTGACGCTTCCAAGCAAACTAAAGTCACAGTGGATGGTGCACCTTTACATACATTTCCCACTACCAAGATGTCAGCGCTCTAGCTACATGGTGGGAGGAAATAGAAGCTGTGTGCCAACTAGCCCCTTATGCCAACTGACCCCGGTCTCCCTACAATAGGTTTAAAAATCTAGTATATTATTTATTTAATTATAGATTTTTCTCCTT
Organism: Thereuonema tuberculata; assembly: GCA_023159025.1. NCBI lineage: Eukaryota > Metazoa > Arthropoda > Chilopoda > Scutigeromorpha > Scutigeridae > Thereuonema > Thereuonema tuberculata. The sequence goes on along the minus strand of JAFIDM010000007.1, from coordinate 8,383,804 downwards.
AATATTGAAATATGCAAAAGAAATCAAATAATGTTTTCTATTTGAAAAAAATTCATTAAAATTCTCGAAACCTATTGTATTTGGATAATGAGAAATTAAGAGATCAAGAAAATGAAAAAGTCAGTGAAATGAGAATCATGAGGAAAACGACAGATAACAAATAAACGGTACTATCTTAAAACATTGTAGTCAGCGAGGCATCTGTACGGTTGTACAGAATGGAGCTCGTGTTTATTCGACATTTTCCCAGCTAAGAAAGTTCTTTCAAAGACGATTTGAATGTAGGTCGGGAGAAACCTCCGCACGCGAACACAGGATTTTTAAAAGCATTCAGCCAAAGTCAAGGTTTCTTGGTCAATAAGTAACGGTAGTTCTTCTTTTCTCTCAAAGGAAAGGGAAGAAAACAGTTACGTAAGAAAAGAATGAAAAGAGAAGGAAAAAAAAAAACAGTATTGGTGCCACGCAGTATTTAAATATTTATTTCAAATTCTTGGTTGGTGTTAATTTTTTTTTTTTTTAGCGTTTTTTTTTTTTTACTAAGTATTTGTTTTATTAAGTATTTTTTTATTACCTTTAAATTATTTACTAAGTATTTTTTTTACTAACTATTTTTTTTTACTAAGTAATTTTTTTTTACTAAGTAATTTTTTTTATTATATTTAAATTATTTTAAATTTTTTTTTTTTTTTACTAACTTGTAATTTTTTTTACTAAGTAATTTTTTTATTACCTTTAATTTTTTTTTTTAAATTTATTTTTACTAACTTGTAATTTTTTTTACTAAGTAATAATTTTATTACCTTTAAATTATTTTTTTAATTTTTTTTTACTGGTAATTTTTTTTACTAAGTAATTTTTTTTATTAAGTATTTTTTTTTTTATAAAGTATTTTGTTTGTTACCTTTAAATTATTTACTGAGTATTTTTTTTTTTTTAACTAAGTAATTTTTTATACTAAGTAATTTTTTTAATTAAGTATTTTTTGTTACCTTTAAATTATTTTTTACTAAGTATTTTTTTTTTTATAACTAAGCATTACTGTTTTTAAATTTGCTGGCAATTAGTTGCATAAAATTTTTCGACCAAAGCCCACATCAGACAATTGCATTAACATTTTCAAAAAAATTTTCCGTGTGTAGCGCAATACGTTGAATCGGATTCATTATTATTATTATTATTTGAATTGTTTTAACCTGCTCTCCTATGAAAGCGAGGCTCATGAAATTAGTCAGTCTGTATGTATGTGTATGTTCTAATACTTTTTGAACACTAGGTAGATCTTCTTGGAACTTGATGTGCATATTCGACGATGAGGAACAATCGAACTTTCTCATGTTAGATTTTCCCAAATGACTTCGTATCGAGTATTTATCGAGTGAAGATGACAAAACTCCACATAAAAAAGTATTTGAACCGAAGCAACAGATTTGCACCACGTCTTAAACAATGGGAATTTAATCCTTTTACTTTAATCCATTAATTTACACGTTGTTTGATATGATTATTGGCTTCATTCAATTTAATTTTCAAGAATTCGAATTTAATTATTTTTTTTTCGAAAATGAAAAATTTGTGTTCTTTGTTTTTAGCAGATTATAATTCTGGAAATAAAAGTATACTTTTTATTTATTTTCACGACTTAAAGAAAAGTAAAATAATAATAATAATGATAACACTTAAGTTTAAAGTTTTCAGGAACATTTCGTTGTTAACGGAATTATTTATAATTAATTAATTGTTATTACAGCTATGCCGATGTTATTATAAGTTTAAATAAGCCTAATATAGTTTCTGTATGATCTACACCAGAGGTGCCAAACCCACGGGCTCACTAGTGTTAAACTTAAAATGAAATTTGAGCCTTTACACTGAAACAGATATATTTAAAAATGTCATAATTTGCAACTGTATCAGACTTTAGTATTGGAATGTTGGTATGAAACACAACTAATGTCTAACAGATGGATGTTGACGATCACGTTTGCGCGAGAATTACGAAAAATACGAGAACTCGCCATTAGCCTCTTCAGCAGGTCTCAAGGAATTGAGTATTTTTAATGTCTGTCACTAGGAAAACGATACATAATGAATTTATTGTTTGTTTATTGACTGTTTTCAATTTATTAAAACTATATTAAAATGTAGTAAAAGTCTCATGCATTTCCCCGTATTATAATTCACTTAAATATTTCAATATTTTGTGAGAAGACATGGATAGAGACTATTTTCGCGTAAATTACGTGAAATCACGAAAATACGGGATCGTCAACATCCATCTGTTAGACATTAGCGCATTATTTGATAATTGGAAGTTTATGGAAATTACATTTATTATTAATTCTTCTTATAAATGGCAGTGTCAAATCATTAATTAGTAAAACATTAATGTAAATTACAAATAATATTATTAATTATTATTATAAATGACATTATCAAATTAATTGGTAAGATATAGTAAGGGCTGGGGGGTTGCAGGATGGATGCTGCGGCCCTCCATCAGAAGTTTTATAAAACTATTCGCCCTAATACTTCCTGAAGTTGTGCACCTCTGTTCTATACAATCGGAACCTTGAGCCTAAAATAGTTCAAGGTTCCTCTGTATATAAAATACATGAAAACACTTCAATCAATATGACTAATGCAATTTCTACGTATACCGCTGTTTCAGCATTTTCAATTTCTCTTACACTTACAACGCTTTCACAAATGAAATACAAATGCATCTTTTTTTCCCCCATTTTTTTTTTAATATTTAATTGAGGTTTCCATAACACAAACACGAAATCTAAAGTACGGCATTAATGTACGTTATAATCAATAAACTACAGGGCAGTGACGGCCAGCATTCGTTAAGCCTAACTAATTCTATTTTGTGAATACTAAATTAAAGAGTAATCAATGAAACTCAATTTCAAGTAGATACAGAAATTTACAAATGTAGTCGGACCTCTAGTTAACGAAGTCGCTAAATCCCGAAAAAAAGTTCGTTATATGGAAAAATTCGTTAAATATAGATTCACCTTTTAAAATGACTTTAAACTACATAAAATAGATTTAAAATACATAAACAATAAATATTATTAAAGAAAGTAATAATTTTAATACAAAGCATACATTACCACATGAGTACTTCAATTTTGCTAAAATTGTTAATTCTAAAGTCTGTTAATTTTCTCCTGGTTTTTTTTTGAAAAAGTGTTTTCGCTCGTAGTACGTCTCGCATCTTTGCAATGCACCAAAAACCCCTTCAGTTCTGGGGCTTGAACTTCCTGGTTGAAATGCAAAGAATGACAGCGATTGGTTCCTTGTAAAAACATTTCAAGGAGGAAAAAAAAAATAGATACCAGGAAAAAGTTCATTAAATAGAAAATGCACTTCGCTATTTGGAGGTTATTTTACGAAGAAATTAGCAAAATGTTCTTGGTTCCAAAGAAAAGTTCGTAAAATAGAGAAATTCGCAAAATAGAGGTTCGTTAAATAGAGGTCCGACTATAATAATAATAAAAAAGTTTGATAATTTTTCTCTTAATAATAATAATTATAATAATTATATAATTACGCAGTCATATATTATTAAACTAATTAAAAATTTATGTCTCAAAACTTAGATCTAATATTCTTACAAACTTGTAGTCCGATGAAGAAAACCGCTAAAGGGTTTCGAAACTTGTAACGTGTTTTATTTTTTATTTTCTTATTAAATCTGTTTCTAATGTTTCTTCATATTTACTAAAGTTGCACGTTAACACATTCCTCATTGTAATATTCTTATTTACTTTGTCATTTATAAGTTTTGCTATTGACTCAGCATATTTTGAAGAGGGATTTCTTTTTCTTCTGTTTTTCTTTTCAAATTGTCTTTGTTATTTTTTTTTTATATTAATCTCAATATTTTTCGCACTTTCCTTTTTTCTCCCTTTCACTTTGTCAATCCTTCTTTCCCATCATTCAAAAGTAGAGAAGAAATAGCAATAAGGTAAAAATGGGATTCAGAAAATGAACAATAACGGAAAACGAAGCACTTAATAATTAAAATCCCCTCCCAAAGGTCGAATCCTGTTTGTACTCTGCCTTGTCCTTCTCTCTCCTATTAGAGCAGCCAACCTGTGGAAGGACATTCGGGGGTACGCGAAATAAAATTGAATAACGGCGGAAAAAAGGCACATATGTCAACAGTATAAGACAAAAGACAAGATAAAAGTTGTCAAAATAATTCAATGCTACGGTGATGAGTGGTGCAGGTTTTTAAGTTATTTAACTACGAAAAAAACCTTCGTTATCCCTCCCTAAACAGTGACGACATTCTAAATATATACGCAAATTACACATTGTTTGTTCAACTCATTATTTAAATCCCATTACTGACCCGTTTATTTTCAGTTACGACATATAAAACTGACATAACAGCAACTATATTAATTACAAACATCTTGCTAATATTTTGATGATGGGTACATTGATGAAAATGGGCTGTCAAGGGGTATGCAAGTGAAAAAAAAAAGGTTTTTTTTGAGACTAATTGATAACATTCCCTAGAACGAATTAGACGACTTTTACAGGAGAACAGGTCGGTCCCATACGAGTCTTCGTGGCTCTAAGAACGCCGAAAGTACAGGATCAGATGTTTCAATGATCATCGGGACTAGTTGAGATTGGTCCAATGTTCGCCCGCTTTACCCCCGGAAAAAAGGAAAACCGATTCCGGAGTTTCCATAGAGCTGGGTGAAACACAGAGCGCATCCGGACATTAATAAATGTAAGAAAACTCAGGCCCCTCCAGTCCACTGCCAGACACTAGGCCACCGGACCGATAAACGGAGAATATCATACTTTAATGACAGAAATAAGTATTCTTTATAATTTAAAATGAAAATATGTAGTTTAATATGAAAAGCTATCCTTATCGGTTACCTTATAATTGTGGCCGCGCGGTTGGCGTTGTCGCTATGACATCGGCCTCTCACCTCTGCGTAGCGGGTTCGGTTCTCATGTGGGTTTCGTGATGGTGGACGACCCGCGCTGGGCAGGTTTTCTCGGGGTTCTCCCGTTTCCCCTGCACTTCTCCCACCATTCTTTCTCAGTCTTTCTCTCCATCTTTCCTTATTTTCCGTGGGATAGTACAATAGACCTCCGGTCGCAGTGCTTGGCTTCTCTGCCATCCACATTCACATAATTATACATTATGTTATGTATAACATAACATAACATACCTTATAATTCAAAATTTGGATAGTAATAAAATTCTAATTCAAATTTCACATTTTCAGTTTATCCGGGAGAGGACGCTCTGTTTTTGTCCGGGGAATTTCCGAAATAAAGAAGGAATAAATAAAGTTATTACGGGCGAAACATACACAGAGATACGATGATCTAATAAGCCTCCACTTTCATTTAGCCATCGGATAATTGACTAAGATGAAAAAATTACAACGAATTTGTTGTTTTCTTCCAGAAATATGTAAAAACTTCCTTTACAATTGTTAGTTTTTTTTATGTGCTTTATTTTATCCCACAACGTGATCTGTAGCTTCTTTTCGCTATGAATATATCGCTGACATAATTTATCGAGAGTAAATACCCATTAAGACTGTCCAGACCCGCACGCGGGACGACAATCAACATTCAATTCTACGGTAAACCATAATAAGCAAATAATTGATTATTCAGTTAATAAAAATCTATTTAGACATGAAGCCATAATTTACTATAGAGTCAATATTGTGCTTCGTGGTGAAGATCGAACACGTCGGGAAATAAGTAAGAGGATTTTTTATTGCACATAAAAGCACACTTTCTAATAATAAAAAAATGAGGCAGTGTATGTCTGCTTCTAATAACTTTAGAACCGTTGAATCGTGGTATGCACGTTCTAGGACTAAAGACAGTCTAATTTTAGACTGTCTTTAGTCTGTGATACAAGTATCAGGCGCCTTATATTCCCGGTTTGTCCGTCCGTCTGTGAACAAGTAACATTAATCTCATTAAATTCTCATTAGCTCAACAATCGCAACAATTGCGCCTTTTGCATTCGCAACAATGACGTGTATAATACAGCTCATCAACAATCAACAATCACAATAATCGCAACAATTGCGCCTTTTGCATTGCAACAA
>JAFIDM010000007.1:8358887-8377681 GCA_023159025.1 Thereuonema tuberculata | reverse complement strand
CAGCAACAATCACAATAATTGCAACAATTGCGCCTTTTGCATTCGCAGCAATCACATTTATAATAATAAGGAAATTAAAGCAATAATTCAATATAAATTACGTATCAGAAGCCGTTGCGAAGCACTGTGATTGGCTTACTAATCGCTATCCCTACTTTGTTTATTTTGTAATCTTTTCCACACTGGCCATTGTTGAAAAATTAGCGCGAAAAAGTGACAAAAATTCCAATAGAAAAGCATTGGAATCTAAACAATGGATTTTTATCCTATTTCTATTAATATCTCATTGTCTTAAACAATGGGAATTAATTCTTTTAGCCAATTCATTGCGCATTGTATGATATAATTAAAATTAATCTGATTTGCACAATGAATGCGCTGAAAACTCGTTTAGCCAAATCGCGTTTAACGGAAAATCTGGTTTAGCCGAAACGATTTCTAGATATTAAAAATACACAAAAACATTTTTCCGTTGCTGTAATCAATATTTAATAGCGATTACGTAATTGCAACTCATTAATAACATCAATGTACGGTGATTAATGTAATTAATATTAATGTACAGTGTATGTTTAATATAATGTATTCCGGATTATCTGAAATTTCGTTTATCCGAAACGGTCGCGGTCCCATCAAATTCGGATAAAGAGTTTTTAGTTTTTAATGCGAATTTTTAATTCTCTTTTTTTTAATTCAGAAAATAGAAAATGTGTAGATTAGATAGGCCAACACACTAAATTAAATTTAAAAAAGTTATCTGCATTTAAAAATGGTTACAACCGGTTTCGCCTTGGTGCAAGGCTTCTTCAAGTGACAGTAAAATACATGAAACATGGCTTTTTAAACCCTAACAGCACCAATAAGATTAAAGCATAAAGAATGAAATTTAGGCTGCCGAAAGACTATTAGAGGAATGTCAGATGATTTCGAACTTTTTTTTAATACACATAAAGTTTTTTAAAATTTAACTAGTGATAATATATACGCCCCGTCAACAATGACGGGATAACAATGTGACCACGTTTAGTTGAGATAGAGTATTTACGCTCGTCATTTGTAATTTCTTCATTCATGTCGAGATATGTCTCTAACGACTCTTCAGGTGGCCGCTGGAAAAAAAAATGAACATTGGAATTTAAATTTTAATCTAGTAGGCTAAAATTATTGAGTTATTTTCTTTTTTCTCTGGCTCTTCTCTCATTGCACCACACACACACACACACACACACACACACACACAACGGGAGTGATAAGAAACAATAATTTGAATGTAGTCCCCGTGGCCTAATGGATAAGACGTCTGACTTCGGATCAGAAGGATGTAGGTTCGATTTCATTGTAGTAATTTTTTCACAGGAAATTAACAATTGCGCGGGACAGACAGACAGAGAAATAAAGATTTTTTAACGTTCAATATGCGAACGTTAAAATTGATGAATAGACAATTTGTACTGCTTGAATTCAATAAATATTATAACTAGCATATAAATGTGTGCTTTTCGTTTTCAGGACTTTTTTTTTTAAAAAAAGAAATTATATGAAATAGCTTTTAAGGAAAGTATGCTTGTAGTTCTTTCGAGTACTTTTTTTTTATTATTATTATCTCAACGTTTTCGCATATTACGGTATTTTCAGTGGAAGTGTGACTCACGCATATAATAGATCGAAAACTTTTATTTTTTTACCTATTAAAAATTAAAGAAAGCAAATTATTCCGGAGATCTGACCTCTGAGCAGACATGACCTGCTAATAATGCCCCCCCCCCCTTTTTTTTTTTGAGCAGGTGGTTTCACATCAATCTCATGGTTTCTTGAACTAGAGCCCTGAGGGGGGTGGAAGACGGATACGAGGCTCCGGTACCCTGAGGCGGGCGATCGCCCACGGCGAACATGCGGTGTTGTTATTGTGTATGTGCTTTTTTTTTCTCTCTCTCTCTCTCTCGTTAATATTGATATTCGTGAATCACGTGACGCACGCACACGAACGAGGTAGCTTTGGTTGTGACCGGCGAGACACAGAAAGCGCTCAGTCGCCGTCGACACATCATCAGACGGCTTTTCCTCCGGTTTTAATCGGGCGAGGAGAGAGACAGGCCTGCCTCGGATCCACCAGCCCCCCCCCAGACGCTCTGATCTGAAGACGACACTGGTCAGTTTCTGTCATTATATCTCAGGGTTTTCCAATCAGTCTACCTCATTTTCGTATAAAATACCGATAACGAATCAACATTCAGAATCTAAACTACATTGAAATAAGAAGGTCCTCAAGAAACATAAACGCTACGGTACTTTCCCAAAAATGTTTTTCGTAATTTTCGTTGTTATTCAAAATCATAAAAAAAAAAAACCACATAAACTCAAAAAATTTTGTGTAAATTATAATATTTGCAGTATTATAATATTTTACCGAATGAAAACTGCAAGCATTTCACTTTCTAAATAATAAAAAAAAAAGTCATTAATTATAAACTTTTTTTTAAAGTTCTTATGTCTAATTAATTTATTCAAAATCGAAGCACGCGCAAATATCAGTGCATTACTAACGGATAGTTAGCATGTACGGAAATTCCGTGTTTCTCATCATCATTTGCTTTTGTAAGGCAATTTTTTTGGACACTTTCACTCTCTAATTTCTCAACAGGAATCTACACTAAAACAATTTTCTAATAATAGAGATGGGTCGTCTTTTGTCAGTAAAATATGCATTTAAAAGAACATAGGGGAGACAAAACAGACAAACAGACTGACTTTCTGAGCGCATGTCTTATAGGAAAGTAAGATTCACGAGATCTCTACTAAAATTGTAGAATGGGTGGGATTGGGAAAATTCCGAGAAAAAAAACTACGGTTAAATTTTCCACATTTCTTGTTGCCGCTTCGTATCTCTTAGTCATCTTGAGTCGTAAGCGTGTATACGATTATGGTTATGGAATGAGAGGGTTATGATTGCCATTGTCGTTCAAAAAATAAGTCGTGTCCTTTCTGTGATGGAGGGGTTACAGACAAACTGGTGAACTTTCCGCCCAGTGTTATTGATATGATTATCATCGTATTGAATAACATTGTTATTAATAATGATAACAATTATCACATTAACAGTAACGATGCTTCGTAAATAACAATACTAACAATTCTCACAGTTCATGCTAATTAACATTGTTATGAGCATATTTTAGATAACATACTGAAATATCTTCATTTATTTAAATTCATCATATCATATTTTGAACAAACAAAACGTGATAGATGAACTGTAATGCTCAAAGCATTCTTACAAAATAATGTTCGAATCTCGGACCCAAATGTCTTTTTTTATAAAAAAATCACTAATAAAATGTCTTTTTTAAATGAAAATCACTAATAAAAACGTCTTTTTTATATGAAAATGACTAATAAAAAAGAACGTTTTATTAGTGATTTTCTTATAAAAAGACGTTTTTATTAGTGATTTTCATATAAAAAAGACATTTTATTAGTGATTTTTTATAAAAAAAAGACATTTGGGTCCGAGATTCGAACATTATTTTGTAAGAATGCTTTGAGCATTACAGTTCATCTATATCATATTTTGATTTATTCATTTATATACAATATTTCGTCAAGATAAATTTCTTGACTTTCTGAAGTCGCTTCTAAAAATTAATAATACATAGATTCCAAAAGCTTACAATAAATATAACAATAATTTATATAAGGATAGGCTTATTATGTTATAAAACAATTTACATACCTTTTGATATGTTTACTTTGTTGGAACAACAATGAGAAGCTGTAATAATTCATGTAAAAAAAGCATTTTATGTAAACTTCGCCTTAGTTTTTTAAAACCTTTTTAAAACTTTCAATTGAATATCTATTTATTTATTTTATTTTATAATAAGCGTATCAAAAACATTGTTATTATTATTAATGTTGATGTTTTAATGATTAACGATTAATGTTTTTTTTTTCTTTTTAATTTCCCTTAAACACCAATTGGCTTTGATGTATCCTAAATTCTCAATTTCTTTTCTGTTTTTTTTTTTTTATTAACTTTTATTTACGATCTAACTATGCTGATATTCGAAAGTTCGCTCGCCAACTTTATCTCTTTTTGCATCTAAATTCATGTTTTCCAATCTGTCTCTAAATTACTCCAGTTTTGTAATAAAATTTCAATTTAACGCCCACACCACTTCTGTAATCTGAAGTCAATTCTTAAACTCATTTATCAATTCCAACACTTGTTCCGTAATTTTCTCTTTTATTCTCTTTTTTTGTGCTTTTCTACATTTAGCTGTATACCATACTTTAGTCTTTTCTATCGATATTTATAAATCATATTTTAAGAGCAAATACATTTCAATTGTGAATTATTCGTCATCTCCATATCAAATCATCTCAGATTCAGCTAAATTCCAAGTGATTCATAATGCTCCTTAATCCGAAGTAGGATCACTTGAATAATTTTATCTTCTTGAGATTTTAATTCCATATTTCTCTTCGATTCGTAATTTTATCAAATACCTCAATTTTTTCTCATTTACTTTGTTTGCAAAGTTTGAAATTGTCTCATTTGATTACATTGATCGCTCACAAACCACATGATATAACGTCACGACTGATTGTTTTAGACATTTTAGAATATGCCGAGTACTCGAGCAAAAGTTTATTTGTTGTGGTTTTAGTGTTCTGATAAGATCATCAGACTTATAGACCCATTTTGTCTGTCACGTAGGCAAGTATCGTTAAAATCTCATTAAATTATCATTAAGCACAACAATCTCAACAATCGCAACAATTGCGCCTTTTGCATTCGCAAGAATCACATTAATAGTGATTGTTGTAGAGCTGCATTATAGAGGCGCAATTGTTGCGTTTATTGGAAATAAACACAAGGAAATTAAAGCAATATCAATTATCAGAAGACATTGCGCAGCATTGTGATTGGTTAATAATCGCTTTTCCTACCTTATTTTCTATGAGAAGAAGACCCAAATAAAATAATAAAAAAAAATAAAAAAATAAAAGCATTGTTCAAAACTTTTAGAAAAAAACATCAGTACGAAGCAAGCTGTATGTTTGTCCTTCAATTTTTTTTTACGTTTGTACTTCCATACCACACTGAATCTGATTACGAGAGCTGAAGATTTGCGCACTTCAGTTATTTAATTTTTAATAACAAAGTTCTAATTTACTGTACTCATTTCTTCAGTAGAACTTGCAGAAGGTAAGTAGTTTTCATTCGCCAACAAACAAATCAACAGCTCCCGTGATTATGGTATGGCAGTACAAACCTGAAAAAATATGAAAAAAACTACAACTTGGTGCTTAGACATTTTCCTTAAAATTCTCAAAAATAAAAGGAAATAAGCACTAAGATGAACTTTCTTGAACTCTTAAAACTGCTTTCAATGAAGTTAATGGATTGAATTATGAAAATAAATTATCTTTTTTTCGTCCAATCGATGTTCATTTTTTTTTTTTTTTTTTTTGAATTTCAACCGTCGATGTCGACTTCCGGTTGCAAATTCTCAAACGATTTCAACTTTATTTCCAATTTTCATGAAATAAATAAGTTACTTACTTATTTTATAGAATTATTGTATATTTCAAGATGTATTTCGTCTTATGAAAGCTGTAATTTTTCGAAACTTATGAGCCTTCCGGAGTCACAATTTTGCTTGTTTATACCGGAAGTGGAATTAGATCCCATCCAGTTGCAGCATCTTCCGTTTTCTGAAGCCGTACTGTTCTTCTCCCAAAAAATAAACAAAGTAATGAAGGAACTAATATTCCGTTTATTTTACAATATTATAACTTATATGTTAATGTTATTCGATTATTAATTATTTTGATTTCCATATATCCCAGTATCAACTTTTACGAGACAGTTTATGACGTGGAAATTGGAAGTTATTACGCAACGAATAAGGAGACAGAAGGAAAGAATGATTAAAATAAAAAGCAACGAAATTTCGTTTCCGCTTAACCTCGAAAATGTTAAGATTGTCTAATCGAAACATGGGGTCACATTACCATTTTATTTTGTTTTCACAGACTTTTCATTTCCCATTTTATTAAGTTTTTATTTCATAATTTTAACATTCTTTTTCTGCAAATTCGTAAGTAGACAAAACAAGTTTATACCGCGTTATAAACTAGGGGATTGCCAAACCGTAGGCTCGCGAGCCATTTGCGGCTCCTTGACGCATAATGTGCCATTCGGAATTATCTTGACTGTGCTCCTTCTTGCATCACAATTAACATAATAGGCAAATAAAAAATTTTCAAGCTTTATAATAATTTATACCCGGTAAATAATTATAAATTTATACCCGGTAAATAATTATAAATTTATACCCGGTAAATAGAAGTCTACTGGATTAAAATGTAAATGTGGTTCATACAATCTCGGTGAGTTTCCGGATTTGGGTTCCAATTCATAACGTTATCTGCTCAGTCCCCTCACAAGCCGTAGAAGTTCGTAATAGGAATTTCGAAGCATCCTGTATATTATTATGTATATGTATACCTTAATATTTCTATAATATTTTTGTAAAGAAATATGCATAAAACCGTGTGTGTGTAATATTTTGTTCCTGTTTTCTGACTCTCAAGAACATGAAGTTTTTTCGTATGTGCTCTTACGTTTAGCAAGTTTGGCCACCCCTGGTATAAATAAATCAGTGAAAATGCGCTTTTTCTCGTTATGAAGTTGTTTCAGGAAAAAAAAAATACTTAACATTTACCGATACATCGGACTTCGCGAAAATCTGTTACCGGATTCAAAAGGTATCGGAACAGAAAACAAACAGGTATAGGCCTACACAAAGACGTGATAGTTGCTTAAATCTATTTACTTTTCTTCTTTTGTAAGCTCAACTGCAAAGAAACTTGTAATTTTTAACTGTTATTTATTTGCAGGCCGTCCTTGCGAAACCGAGTTCATTGTACTTCTAACATCAGATACTTTTTTCATTATTATTATTATAAATATAACAAAAGTTTTACGTGCGTTGGGTATAATTACATGAAATACTGTATAAGACAAAAACGCTCAAGACTGAAAATTCACTGATCTGTTTTTAGAAATTGTGATATCGGGAATCCAAGATAGCCTATTTCGGTTTCCTGACCATCGTCAGTTGGATCCGCCCAGTATCTTACAGCTCAGTGAACTCAGAAAAAATATAAAGAAAAGCATATAATATAATATTATTATTATTAAAACTCAATAATTTACATAATTCCCAGTAATAAGCGTCCGGGGCTTTAGGTAATTCAGATAGAACCGGCTAAAATTAACAGAAATACAGTAAGATAAGATTATAATGAGCACGAATCCATGAAAGAGTATGGAAAACTAATTAAATTTTAAGAAAGTATATATTAGGTTTACAGATGAAAAAAAAGTAAAAAATGAAGGAGAGATCTAGAAGAACAACCATATATAGATATTCGTAATAAATAAATTAATTTCATGTGATTTTTTAGCAAAAGATAAAAAGGCCTATGAAATTAGTCAGTCTATGAAATTAGCACGAGAAGACGACAAAAATTCCCATAGAAAAGCATTGAAATCTAAACAATGTATTTTTGTTTAGACAATGGGTATTAATCCATTTAACTAATCCAACAAGTTGCACTTGCTTTGATATTGTAATGGTTTTTGTGGAAGAGATTTTTAGGAGCGAGTCAAGTTTGGAACTGAACTGAATTAATATGTTAAACAAAAAACATGGGTTTTTATAGATTTAACAAAGTTGAATTTCATTGGATAAGTAATTAAAAATAAACATGTTATGTTATGTAGTGAATGTGGATGGCAGTTAAGCCAAGCACTGCGACCGGAGGTCTATTGTACTATCCCACGGAAAATAAGGACAGATGGAGAGAAAGACTGAGAAAGTATAATGGGAGAAGTGCAGGGGAAACGGGAGAACCCCGAGAAAACCTGCCCAGCGCGGATAAAAATATACATAGTGATTGGACAAGAAACATAATGAATTTCAATTAATTAATAATTAAACGGCTGCAATGGAAAAGAATTTAAAAATAAACAGAACATCAATAATTAGGAAATTGAAAACGAATGATTTAAAATAAATAACGAATGATTTTAAAATAAATATTAAAATGAATGAAATACAGATAAATAATTTCTAAAAAAAATTTATCTAAAAATATTTACATATAAACTGTTACAATTTGATTAAACGGTAAATACTGTGAATTTAATTAATTATTTTTCAGAAAATGGGAAAAAAAAGTAATGTTTATATTCAGAAGATATTAGAATTTGAAAAAAAAAGAGTAGGCGTTTCGTTTAGTTATTAAAAAAAAAAATAATAAATAAATTAAGATTAACATGTTAAGATCTTTCTGTAATTTCTTGTTCTTAAAAAAAGGTAAATTTCCTGGTTTTTCTTTTAATGCTTTTTCTAATAACTTCCATACGATAACAACATTTGTAAATTTTCATTTAAAACTTTGCAGGTTTTTTATTGGGAATTACGAGATATCAAATTTGTCGATCAGAAAGTTACTCAACTGTATCTTGCGGTTAGATTCTGCAATTCCATTTAGTTTAAAGAAAAGAACCTAAAAGTTCATCTAGAACAAACACTGACCTGAATCTTACAAACTCCATTTCGTGATCAAATGCTTTCGACAGACGTATTTTGATCCATTCAACTGAAGCGCTGTTATTGTAGACCGCCATTTTGTTTGGCAGGTCATCGCAGAAGAGAGGAGAGGACACACTGCTGGGATACGAACTCGAGCAAGGGCGTTATTCACAAATAAAATTACGCCGGATTCTTTTGAAGTTTATTTATTTTTGCTTTGGTTGTGTGTGTATGTGTGTGTTTTTTAGGCGAGTCACACGAAGCATTCCTCAGGAAGCATCTACAGTGTTCATTATGTCTGTTTGTAGGTTCAGAGGACGTCAAGAAACAACTCGACTATTATTGCTTCGATCTTGATGAAATTTTATATTTAGGGGTTTCGTAGAAATTCACCTATAAAACCTAAATTTGGTTAATGGTCCAATTGTCTCTGACGAAAATACATTACAACTAAGAAGATTAGGCCTACACAGTAAACTGTCAATCTTATAAATTTCATATCATTAATGTGGAAAAAAAAAATGCCAAACTTTATTATTCCGATTTGTGATATTTGATTACAACAGAGTTTCTTCACCAGTGTGCCGTGAGGATGCCCTTAATGTACAAGAAAACTTTGAGATTGCAGCTGTAAAAAATACAGCTCTACACTTTGCCAAATTCTCTAATGTACCCTTAATTCTAGATATCAGCTAATCTGGGCAAAACCAAATCAAACTTACAATTCTGTTTCATTCTTAAAAAAATGTTAATTAAGTATAAATTCACTTTCAAATCATCTGAAAAATTACTTCAAATTATTTTAAATATTTTAAAATATTTAAGTTAGATTGCGTTTCGCTTGTAATTTTTTTTCAAACGATTCTATTACATGTGCAGTAGAAGCAATGAAAACGCTTGGTATGTAGTGGAGATGCATAAACGCTCCGTGTTCCAAAAAACGTTGAAAAGCACCGATTTACAGTGCTTATGTCTGATGGAGTTTTATTATTATTGTATTGCAGCATTCAAACGTTTTTATGAATTAATCTTGATTTGCAATTGCGTCTCATATTTTGAACAAGTGTATAATAGTTATTCAATATTAAATGCAATTTGAAATTTTGCAATTTGCAATTTTTAAACAAATAATTTATTTTTTGCGTTGTTTACTCAAAGTAAAATGAAGAGTTGATCGTAATATGAGATTCGTATCCTAATGTAATATGAGATATTATATGGTTATAATATGAGATGCTTTTCTGGTTGTAATATGAGATACTTATCTGGTTGTATTATGAGATACTTATCTGGTTGTAAAATGAGATGCTTTTCTGGTTGTAATAAGAGATACTTATCCGGTTGTAATATGAGATACTTATCTGGTTGTATTATGAGATACTTATCCGGTTGTAATATGAGATACTTATCTGGTTGTATTGTGAGATATTTATCTGGTTGTAATAGGAGATGCTTTTCTGATTGTAATATGAGACTGTCAATTGCTGCATGTAAACCCAATGGATGGGTTTCATACGCCAATGTTGACGAAGCAGTATTTCGTATTTTTTATCATTTCAACAAAATATTTTTCTGCTACATTGATGTTGGATGATTACAATGGCCATTGTTGAGGCATTATGGGAAAACAGGGGATTCACTGCTTCTTATACAAGATATGGTCCTTAATAAGCACGCAGAAGATTATTCACTAATATACCTTCTTCCAAGTTACTTTATTTAATGTAGGAATAAATATTTAATCAATAGAGAGAAAAAATCACAACCGGATAACAAATATGCCTTCGCACATTGAGCCAACATCAACGGGAATCCTGAACAGCTGTTTCACCCTTATTAGGAATCATCAGCAGAATTTACCCTTGATGTTTAGCTCAGTTGCGCAAAAGTTTTACATAAAAGCATTCTCGATCCCGGGAATGGGCCGCTGAAATAAAAGAACAATCAAATAAAAAACAATTCTGCGAAATCCTCAATATTAATCCCTTGTCCTTTCACTGAAAGACACTAAGGAATTTAATTACAAAAAGGCATTTGTTGTCCGGTTGTGATTTTTTTATCTCTATTTTATGAATTATTACGGATGTTAAATTTGCTTTTCATTGAATAAATATTTACACAGTAAATTGTTAACATGCTTCCTTGCTTATATTAAAACTGGAATACTGTCTCTTATTATTACCTAGTTTTTGAGTCATCAGCGTTTGACTTTATTCGGAAAAAAATAATAAAAACAAATAGATGTGATGCTGTTCATACTATCTACGTTTATGTAGGATTATGGCATTTATAATACTTTAATTTTCTTATCAAACTTCTGCTTTAATTTGCTTCTACTCTCAAGAGGCTGTCCCATATTCCTACCTTCTTCGTAACGTTTGCAATATCACCTCTATTCGTTTTCGTGTTAAAATGAGCAAAAGTATATCAGACTTTACATAGATATGACTAGCGCCGATGTTGAGAGTAAATAATAATGTATTACAATGTTATTAGTATTTAAAAAAATAGGCCTATTTTAAAATAATAGTAAATGAATTATTGTTAATTTATATTATGATTTATTATGTACTAGCTGTACCCTGCATGCGTTGCAATGCTACTCAAAGAAAGAAAGTGTTTATGTTTTAATTCTGTGCTTTTGGATACACAATATGTTTTGTTTTTCCGTCTGATGCATACACGAATAAATCAGAAGGTTTTCCGACGCAGGTCACATACAGCTGTCCATGTGTTGTCCCTGTGCTTTGTTGATGGTCATTGCAAATGCGAGTCGCACCGGAAACTGCAAACGTTGAAACCGGAAATACACTCATTTCTTGAAACGCCTCCTGCACGAGATATTGTAAAATGGTTCTGCTAATTCACAAACCTTCGCGGGCATGCGCACAACTCACCAAAGTTTCATCGCAATCTGATGAATGGTATAGGAACACATACGGAACAAACAAAGAAAGAAACATTCATTTTATGTATTAAATTATAGGTAATCTCAGCTTGATCATAAATCGAAAGTGCACAAAAAACAAAACAAAAAAAAAACTTGCGAAATGTACAAGCAAACATTAAATTTATTTTCTCCGCCGTAAATTGGCCTCCATCAACGTCATCCAGTTCTAGCAGACATTGTCTAAATCAGGGGCGTAAATAAGGGGGGGGGGGCGAGGGGGCCCGGGCCCCTCCCGAAATGATGAAGATATGTCCTCCCAACGTTTTTTTTTGGTTGAACAGATAGGTTTTCATTGTTTTTTTTTCTTGGTTGAATAGATTTTTTGGCCCAGGCCCCCCCCCCCCCGAAATAATAAAGATATGTCCTCCCAAGGTTTTTTTGTGGTTGAACAGATAGGTTTCAACGTTTTTTTTTTGTTTTTTTTTGGTTGAACAGATCTTGGGCCCACCCCCGAAAATATATTCTATATACGCCACTGGTCTAAATAGTTCTGAAAAGAATGGAAAGAGAACGAACAAAATACATTTGTACATAATGTGTTTACACGTGGTTCGTACATGTTCTAGATACGTCCAGAAGTTCCCCTACGCAAAAACTACCGGAAAATATTCGAAATTAGTAAATATATGATTTTACGTGTGCTGATCATACTTTCAATCAAGAATATAGCCTGCACATCTGTTTAGGTTTTAATAATTTAATATACGTTATAAACACAACCGGGCTTTCACTTCAACAAAGAAGTGAACTTTAAAATGACTTCTCTTTCTTGGTGGAAACCCGGTTGTGCTGATAAGTTGTATTAAATTATTTACAGCTAAGAAGGTGTGCAGGCTATATTCTTGATTAAAAATATTCGAAATGGTGTTATTATTATTTTTTTAAAGGTTCAATTTTTTTTTGATATTTGGAAAATTTTGGTCGTGTATGTGAGTGTTCGTCAATCGGTTTGTTCTAAGTCGGAATTGAGTGTATTTGACAATTTAATTATTATTAATTATTGTTTAACTAATTAAATATGCATTTTTTTAGTGACCCATTTGTGAGCTATTGTGATAGCGACTAAAAATCGGTAGCTACTGCGTTTGTCCTGTCCATCCGTGTCTGTCCACCTTTAACAACTCCCGAACGGAAGGTCGGATCGACAAACGGATTTCACCACCGTTTGTGAGGCCCAAACACATAGGAATAGGATAGTTTCAGGGTCCAACGTCCCCCATGTTCAAAATATTTGGCATTGTTGTCATTGTACCATCCTAAAAATTCCCGAACGAAAGGTCCCATCGACAAAAGGACTTCACCATCGTGTTCAGAGACCCAAACAACATAGGAATAGGATGTTTTCAGGGGCCAAAGACCCCCTCCCCCCAAATTCGAGATATTTGGCATTGTTTTCATTGGATTTCCGCTATTAGCTTAAATGTTAGAAATGCAACCATCTCATTTCAGTTGTCAGCTATAGCTTGATGCTCAAGATCTTGGACTCAATTACTGAAGGTTGTAGTTGTTGATCCGTATATCTATTTTCATTTTTTTTTTATCTTAATCTTTTTTTCTCAATGCCGGTTTTTTTTTTTTCCCAGTGTTTTTTTAAATTTTTTTTTCCTATTTTTTTTATTATTATTTCTTGTTAATGTACTTCCTTTTTAATTATTATTTTTAATTTTTTTTATTATTATGGGCCTTAAATTTATGCTTTAGCACAAAATTATATTCACTTGTTTTGCTTTTTTATCTGCTTTTTCCGTGAATAATGATCATTTTAAATTGTTGGACAACATTATAGAAAAACTCTTTCTTTTATTTTCGTATTAAATAATGATTATTTTATGTATTTACATATTTTCTTAAAGAAGCAATTGGAAGAGCCTATTAGAATTAGTATTATTTTTATTATTTTACATCAACATTTTGTAAAGCAATGTCTGTGCTTATAAAAATTAATGATCTATTCACTTAGCAGCCGTGAACGTGGTCATAGATGAACGCTCTCGAATGCCACTCCTGTGCGTTGGATGTCTGTTAGTTAATTTCGCCCACGCCGCTGTTAATTCCTCTCCCAGTTGGACATAGTTAAAGCGATTCAGCTTAACGACGGCCAGGGCGTAAATCAGGTCATTCCTGTTTGACGAAGTTCATTCGGTTTGTTCCGACCCCTTTCGAACCAGGCACCACCAACTCGGCAAAGACACAGGAATTGGTTTAAATAAATACATTGATGTGATTGCTTACGATACAAAACAAAACTGAACAACGAAATTGATTCAGTGAATGTTTGAAAAAGAAGCAAGAAGTTCTTGAACTAATTTGAATTTCTTTAGAAATTTACGTCAATTTTTTTTAAATTTCAATATACTGTATGCTGAATTGAAATAGTAGAGATATTTTTCATTTTCTCAAAACAAAATAAAGATAAATTTAGCTTTTCCTAAAAGAAATATCTTTTATTTCCTTTTTTTACCTTTTTACTTTTCTATAGTTGGCATTCCAGGATTGGATGTACGTTCCGTATTCCTGAAATTACGAACGTTCAATAATTGTAAATAGCAACGACTTCGTTATAACGATATAATTTACACAGTATCGTCTGTGTAAGACTGTTGTTTGTCCGTGTACTGATTGTATTTACCCATAATTCACAAGAGTAATACAATAAAAACAGATTGCTTAAAAAGATGATTAAGGTCCTGATCAACTGCGAACCTTTTATTTCTTTTATATATTTCCTTGATATATTTCTTTTAAATATTTCTTTGCTATATTTCTTTTACCAATGCACTTAAAATTCTAAAAATTTAAATATGAACTTGTGAAGCATTTTCTTGTTTTTAATTTTCAAAATATTCTACAATTAATTAAATTAATATTCAAAAACAGTCAATTTTTTTGGGTGTTTCCGAGGTATTACTCGGTATTTTCAACTTAAAAATCTTGACGAAAACCTCAAATGTTAAAAAAACAAAACACAAAATGATTTGTATTTAGAATATTTATTTTTAGTGCAATAGTTAATTTTTTAAAAAATAAAACTGTTTTTTAAATTATTTTTTTTTTTTACGTGTTATGAAATAACCATAATAAAAAACGTTTTCATTAAAGGCTTTCTAAATATCATGCAAATTAATTTGATGCTGTTCCAAAAACAAATTTGTTTTGAAGCATTTTCTTGTAGAAATAGCTTTTGTTAATTCTATTAAAATCTATTTCTGTGAACCAATGCTTCAAAACAAATTTATTTTTGGAACCGAACAGGATCAAATGAATTTGCATGATATTTAGAAAGTTTTCAATGAAAAGGTTTCTTATAATTATTTGATAAGATGTAAAAAAAAATAATTCAATCTCTACAATTTTAAAAAAACACAGTTTTTATTTATTTTAAAAATGTAACTATTGCGTTAAATATTTTTAATACAAATCATTATTTTACAATTTTTTTATCATTTCAGGTTTTCGTCAACTTTTTTTTAAGTTAAAAATACCGAGTAATACCTCGAAACCCCGCCCCAAACACAAAAAAAAAAAAATTGACTGTTTTTTAATTTTAATTTAATTAATTGTAGAATATTTTGAAAATTAAAAATAAGAAAATAGAAATCTCAGATGCTTCTTATCTGTTCATATTTAAAATTCATATTTACAATTTTCAGAATTGTAGGTGCATTGCTAAAAGAAATATATCAAAGAAATGTATAAAAGAAATATATAAAAGAAATGTATCAAAGAAATATATAAAAGAAATATATCAAAGAAATGTATAAAAGAAATATATCAAAGAAATGTATAACAGAAATATATCAAAGAAATATATCAAAGAAATGTATAACAGAAATATATCAAAGAAATATATCAAAGAAATAAAGGTTTGCAGTCGCCTGCATTTGCTTTAATCGGGACCATGATCAAAGCATTTCAGTATAGTAAAGTTTTACTATACTGAAATTTTTTCGTGGTTAAATTACTTTAGGAAAAAAAAAATAATTATTAAAAAAAAAGAAAAGCTTTTTTGAAATCCTTCTCTATTTAATATTCCACTTTCTTATAAAAGCAAGTGTATTGATTTGAAAAGAGTTCTGCCTTGACGCTACAACCAGTCGTTATTTGACCTGTGATAGGAGATTGGTATTTCAATGAATTCTTGACCTACCGAATAAACAGAGACGAAACCTTCAGGTGAAAGGTACCACACCTACAAAACAACACGAATACAAAGACATTCCCTTTTCAAAATTTAAATACATACAAAAAAAAAAAGAAATTCACTATTCAAAGATTCAGGTAAAAACAAACACATTATTACAGCGTTTCTCATAAAGATATAAATAAAAGAAATAAATAAACAAATTTAATATTGACTTTTAAAAATTATGAAAACCCAAAGCTTTTCAAGTACGAAAAAATAATTTTGAAATTCTACTTCACCATAATCATTTTTTTTTTATATCGAGAACAGAGGTTGGAACGTTTTCAAGAATAAGAGGGCGGAAAGTATTGTAATAATAATAATTAATAAGTTAAAGTGATATTTATATATTAATTGTAATGATTTATTGAATGATAAATGACTGAAATAATAAATAATATGTAATAACCGAGTAGTAGTAGTAAAAAAATAATATTAATAATAATTCATTAATGTTTATTCATTTTATTTTAATTAAAATTCTAATATAGTCCTGTTAGAAAATATTTGTATAGCTTCCTATCAACAGATACTAGAGTTGAGTACTTATATATTGATATAATTCAGTTACTAGTTATATTTCATACAATAATTTTGAGTAAGAGATATACTAAAAAGATTAAAATTGCCGAATATATATATTAATTAATAATATTATTATGGGATTGAAAGTTTCTGAATTTGTTAAAGTTAAAAAAGTTAGCATAAACAGTTAATTAAGTATACAAGTTTGTGGAGTTCTGAGAAGTTACACATTGAAAAAAATCTGTAATTATTATTTAAATACAATAAATAGTGTATGTATATGAGACAATGTGGTAAATAATTTATAAGATTACATAACAATCTATATATACATAAGCAGATCTGTATTTACATATTTTACAAATAAGATATACACATATAATCATACACAAGTAATATATACACAAGTACAATATACATATACACAGGCAACTTATGAAGAAGATAGTTGACATTCAAAATCATCTCTACAAGGAGAGTGACTATATTTAGAAATTTTGCAGTGGAGGTAGGACCGAGTACGTGTTGTACCCATCGTCCTGTCCGCACAGAATGGAGGAAATATTTACAAAAAGAGATAGCGAAGCTTCAAAACTATATTTGAAGGTTTTTATTCACTGTTCAAGAAGCTCGTTTTATGAATTTTTGAAAATATAACTGTTTTGTTTTTTTTTAAATGATACTGTTTTATTGCGAAATTTACAGGAAGTACCACTACTAATAAAAACAAAATGGCGAATCACGAGATAAAACATTTTGATTTGACACAAAAACTGATGCTATTATTAGGAGATGTATCGTATATTATATAAGAAATTAAGGCACCTTTAATTAAAAAAAAGTAATGAATCCGATAACAATCCTTTCCGTAATTTATTATTACGTCACTTCCGGTGATATTCAGCAGCGGACATTTTCAAAGGACAGTCTATTTTTCTAATGAACTCTTTCGAATGATGGCCAAATGTCCTTGATCTTCTTCACAGGAAACATAAATTTAAATCCATGGTTAAAAGTCAATTTCCGCTTTAAAGAAAACCTTCAGAGCAAATAAATAAGAAAACATTTATTTTTCTTTTAAAAAACCAGTGCTACGCATTTCTTCACTATTGTTCGATGCCCTAATAAAATCCTATTGAAAAGACTTTTTTCTTCAGTTTACGAGAACGTTACAACTTCAACAATTTCATTGTTAGTTAGGAAAGTGGTTCCACACGCGGAAGTTAATGTCAAAAAAATTCATTACAGTATTTTCAGTTGAAAGGATTTTAGCCTTAACTTCTTACCATTTAAAGGCATTTTTATGAAGCATAGGAAAGATGGGAAAGTGAAAATAAGAAAGTGATATAAGAATACAGTATTTCAAGTTTCTCATCTGTGACAACTCAACATTGATGTAGAAAATGGATAAAAAAAATTTTTTTTTTGATTAAAGCAATTGAACATGATTGTTCATCCCGCGCACCCTAATCCATGAAATTGATCCCAAGCACTACATGCTCAGTTCCCCACTATGAATATCTGAGCGTATATCTAGTATTTACATAAGAAAGTTTGCAGATATATAAGAGAAGACGTATAAGCTATAGACCCAATAAAGATTTTTCCAATCATTTCATTGAGTTTATAAACAATGACATCAAAATAATTTAAAAAATGATTTCGTTGAAAAAGTAATTCATAAGAAATTGTACAGTACATTTATTTTTTTATTTTATTTTATGTTATTTGTTTCTTTTTTTTTTTATTGTAGTCTTTTTAAATCTTTATTAAAGTTTTGAGTGTGTTTGCTGAATGCTAACGGGGTTTTTTTTTGCTTTAAATTGTGAATCCAATATTTCGGAATCTATAAAGATCCAACTACGATGATACCAACTGTAACTGTTTCTTCCAACCTTGAACTTTCAAAAAATAGTAACTCAAACAAACAGAAAACGAAGAAAAATTAATATAAAAAAAGAATACACAAAACAAAAACAAAAAAATAAACAAAACAAAAACCTAATATATACTGTTCGGTTTTGTTTACGAGAGCCTTCAACGCTTTTGCGCATGCGTCAGGTCTCCTTCGATTTCTTCAAAATAGGGGCGAGGAGAAACAAAGATGGGATGTTTACTTTTTATAGTATTAGTTTACTAGTAGCTGGGTTCTATTTGCGCTTTTCGGGAAAGAATTATTGAAAGAATAAATACTATTGCAAAAATGCTCCTCCGTTATTTTTTTCTTAAAAGCGAAAATGTCCAAAAGAATTTCTTAGGAAAGTACCCATCCCTCAGCGTATCACCCCTCTGCGGAGTAAAATCGTCCGGCAGTGGTAGCTCTGCCTTTCAAAACCGCACAGTATAAACATACACAAAATATAAATAAAAAAATACACAAAATAAAAACAAAAAAATAAACAAAAAAGAAAAACGAAAAAAATACAAAAAAGAAAAACCAAAAAAATACACAAAAGAAAAACCAAAAAAATACACAAAACAAAAACAAAAAAATAAACAAAAAAGAAAAACCAAAAAAATACACAAA
>JAFIDM010000007.1:8310261-8353427 GCA_023159025.1 Thereuonema tuberculata | reverse complement strand
CAACAATTGCGTCTTTTGCTTGCGCAACAATCACATTTATAATACAGTTATAAAACAATCACAACAATCACAATAATCGCAACAATTGTGCCTTTTGCATTCGCAACAATCAATAATAATAAGGAAATTAAAGCAATATCAAGTATATTGTCTTATACGTATCAGAAGCCGTTCCGAAGCATTGTGATTGGTTTACTAATTGCTGTCACTACCTTGTTTCCTGCAGTTTTCTATGAAAAAAGAATTGAATTATCTTGTTAATTTTAAAAATAGCTTATCGTATTATTTTGCTTCTTCTTCAATTCTGTTTTAATCTGAAAAATTTTGCATAACTTTTTCCGCGACGAAGAGTGATTATTTGGATTATGTTTTCTAGTTTTTTTTGTTTTTTTTGGGAAGTACCAAGTTTTAATAAATTATCACCATTCAAAATGGCTGATGTTGTTTACAATTAAACAAATCCCTTGACATCTAGTAGACATTCATTAAACATAGCGTGCAATAGCCAATGGTTGTCATATCAACCAATGGCACAGGATATTCAGCATAAGTACGTTGTTTTCCTGTTCTGGGAGTTATTTTTGCAATTGAGCAAATTTGAAAGAAAAGTGTCCTCCCCTAATGTCCTTGTTTTTTTCAAGACAAAAACATAGAGAAAATCTGAGTTAATTGAAGAAAACAAAAACATAATACAATTTAGGAAAGCTTTTTCATATACGTCGTTACATTTCAAAACAATAAAAACTACATTTGGGGCTTTTAAGATTGATGTTAAGGGTCTATTTACGTACGGCCACCACTTTCTAACTCATTCACAAACTTCTGGTTTTTATTTGCACGTGTATAAGTATAGTTGAATTGTAAAGACTTGAGTCGATATCTGTGTAAGTACTTACGGAGCTTTAGGTCTACTTTGGTTATGGAGAAAGAAAATTGGAAGGGTTGTTTTTCTATAAAACTGAAATCATTTAAGTATTTTTAGCGGCCCCTGGGTTTCAGCTTGGCTGTAAAACATAGGGGACCGCTCTTGCTTTTATGCTTGCTGGATGTCATACTCTGTAGTGACCAAACGGTTAGAGGTATTAGAATGAAACCTTCACCATTGTGTTCAGCATCAAAAAGGAGGTGACCACGTCCAAAAAATCAGACCTCTAGGACCACTCCCTGACCGGAAGTTAGGGGTCAAAAGTGGTCGCATCCGATAAAATTTTGTTTTTAAAATTGTGCATAGTGTGAGGTCGCTTTGCTTTCACACTGTCTAAAAGCATTAATTATCTTATTGCATATGATACAATTCTGTAAAGTGTTTGCTGTTTAGTATTTCCTATCTAAAAACTATTATCTTTTCCAATTATTGTTTATTAAAAATCTCCACAATTAATTTCCATTATTCTGGCTAGATATTATACTTTTATAGACTCGTAGTTAGTTACAGAATGTTAACAATTCCAGCGTGAACATAAACAAATACACAAAATCTGTAATAGAAGAACAAAAATTGTAGGAAAGTGATGTTAATTCGTATTAAATCTTTTTATAAAATCTATTCGTCTCATTTTTTTTTGATTTAAAGGTGGTTTTACGTGTAATCTTAAGGCCTCAACTGAGGAGCTCCAGGACTGTTCATTTCTTCATCGTAAAGGGCCTGGAAAGGCCCTAAAGTCCCTAAAGGGCCTAAAAATGTCCTTCCAATTTTAGTTCCCAGATGGTTGAAGCCATTCCTGACTCTGCATCTGTAATGAAATTCAGTTTCAGTGGTGTTAATGCAAAAAAAATTGAGAGGATATTGAGGATTTCTTAACGTATTTGCATAATCTGCGAAATCGGTTTCCTCATAGACCCAATTACTTTCTTCTTTCCCAGTACGACGAAGGGATGATAATGCAATTCGAAGATTGTGGAGAGAAAACAACCATATTTCTCAAACGACGGGACGAAAAAAATGAAGTGCGTTTAAATTCTTCTAAAAAAAAATTAGGATTTCTTACAGACTATTTAAAAATTACAACACTCCTTTTTTTTTTATAGAATCATATTTTTTTTCAATATTACAAAACACATTTTAAAAAAATAAGCCAAAAATTCCCAATGAATTTTTTCAAAAAATATCAAATTCATAATGGAGAATTTAAATATTAAAGAAATATTAATATTCAAAATTTAAATTATCAATTAGAAAGAAATATTTAAATATATTTAGAAAAATGCTAAGCCTTCTAAATGTATTTCAGGAAATTAATAAATCCTTGTAGTTAAACTTTTTTCTTATTTACAAGTGTCTGTCCTTCGTTTTCCAGCATATTTTTTTATTATTTTACTTTCGAATTAAGATTTTTGTTTAAAAAGATATCGAAGCTATTTATATTCATTTTTACATTTTAATTGGATATCAGTTTGCTTTTTCCTAATGACTTGTTTTAATGAGTGAAATTGAATTATTACATTATAAGGATGGTTTACTACAACAGAAGTATGCATGAATGAATCGTAATAATTTATTTCATAATTTGAAAAACTGAGGAAAATTCTAAGAATTCAATGTTACTTTACATTTATACTCTTCTTTAATACGTACAATAGATTTATCAACAATTTTAGAGCCACAATCAACAAGAATGTAGTGTTATTGTGTAATATTGTTGGTTTCATTTCGCCATAATCAGAATTGCTAATTCCGAATTCAAATGAAGTTAACAATAGATTAATTTCCCGCGCGCTGTTCGTCTGTATTGAGCACGTGATTCATTGTTAGGTATATCGCCTCCATTTCTTGCTCCTTACAACAGAGCATTTTGCAGCTTTACTGAAAGACAAAGGTACAGTGTTTCTTATTTTTATTTGTTAAAACTACAAATAATTTTGTAGTTATACTTTTAGTAAATTAATATTATAGTTATCTTCACTAACAATTCTTGGAAAGTTTGAAAAGCAGAAATATTAATTTATTTTTTAATATTCAGTAAAATGTTACACTAAAACTCCTGAATTATTTTCATAGCCTAAATGCGAAACTTTCACATTTTTGATTTTTACAAATAATAATTTATGAATATTGCATATTTAATGGATGTTAAATTATTGCTGAATATTAATTATAGATTATTAACTCATTAGCGTATACATTAATATTGATATTAACCATTAATTTTATGAGTAAGTCCGGTTTACTTTTCAGATTAAATTATTGATTAAAATGGATTTTTTATAATAAAAAAAAAAAAATCGCGCTACGAATGGGAATTCAGAATAAATCTACAATAAATTATATTATTTATTGGAATTACTACTATAGCTAAATTAAAAAATGATAATTTTTGTTTTTTCAATATAATATCAAAATTATTAACAATTTTTTTTGTAAAACATTTTTTAAAATCCAAATATTTCGATGCATATCAAGTTTAATTTAGACCTATCAAAAATGCAGTTTTTTTTTTTTTATGGAAATAATAAAATATAATAAGATATAAAGATATAAAATTCGCAAAAAAGTATTTAAAAGTAATAAAATTCACAATAACTTTATATTAAATTATTAATATAGTTGATTTCATATTATGTTGCTAACATTTCATTTTATATTATTAATATTTCATAACAACAATTTTATATCAAATAATAATTGAAAAGTTGAATTGCTTAATAAAAAAAAAATAGGCTATCTACATTGTCTGATCAATACTTTTTCTCTATATATAAAAACTTACTTTACTAAATAATTAATATTTAAATAATTATTGAAATTATTAGATCGAATTTTTTAGAAAAAAAAATTGATGTTTTATTTATGAAGAGTAATTTAACTGGTATTGACATCTAGAACTTTGAGGTTTTATTATTTTACGAACTCGAAAAACAGCATTATTAAAAGATGAAGAGATTTAAACGATTCAGGAGCTCATTTCATTGTGATTCATAAATGAATCATGTAGTTAAAATGGAATGGTTTAAATTTGCGCCAATATATTGATTTGTAATGAGTCAGTATAGAACCAGATAGTAGAAAATCGAGTTTAAACCCATGTACATTTTTTGAAAAATAATATATTCATCTTTCTTTTATTAATCACATTATTCTTAAAAATACCAGTATGTGAAAATTTTGAATAGTCTTCAAAATTTTCAGCTAGTTGTGTAGTATTACAGTAAATATTTGTCATTTTGAATATTATTTATATTATTTTTGAATAATGTTATTTTATATACTAAATGTTACATTTATATATATTTTTTTATTATTTTTGATTTATTTGGAGCTTTTGTAATTTATTCATTAAGCAGTAGGTCTCAAACTTTGAATTTATTATTAGCTGGATAATACAAATGAAAAATCTTTTAATAATAACTCATAAAAAGAGATTTAGTAATAGTATTTCTAACATCACACCAAATTTAAATGTAAAAACTACATTTAATATGAAAAAGCAAATTTTCGAAAAGATTACACGTCTTTTCTTTTTCAAGCCTTAAATAACAATAAGTTGAAGAACAATACTCCAAATTACATTAAACTCCTCGAGAAAATAATAACAATATTTGAAACTAATACCATTTACTTACAATCTTTGTTTTCTTTAATATATATATCTCTCATATTAAATATAGTTTTTACATTTAAATTTGGTGTGATGTTAGAAATATTTAATAGTAGAGGCTTTAGGAGAAAAGATCTACTAAAAAAATATGGGAACTTTACATTAGTAATAGTATGTTTTTAATAATAAAAATATTTTTACTTTATATATTTTCTGGAAATAATAATAATAATAATAATAATAAGCGCATCCGATGGTCACCACAGATGAACCAGGATCTTATGCGCGACTTCTTCACTGTTACAAAGTTAGGTACTCAACTAACAGGATACAGACAGGCACTACACCAAGCTTTCACCACACGATATCCATCGTTAGGGCTTAGCGAACAGCGGGTAGCGGATCAGCGACGTTCAATTGTAGTAAACAATCTTATTCTCCCATGCATACTTGCACAAATTAAAGAAGAATTCGCTGAATCCAACCACAGGACACCAAACCACACCCCACCAGAAGACACCATTATGGAAAACACAGAAACAATCTCTACCCCTCAGTACACATGCCCCAACAATACAACTAATGAAATATTACGTGCAGCTCATGATCATTTCTACACTGCACTTGCACAATACACAGGCACAGACCCCACACTCAGGCCGCCACTCCCCAAAGTACACACATCAAAACAACTCGCCACAGTCATATACCATCTCAACACACACACTATCCCACATCACCTTGACAACATCCAAACATTAGACGACATACATACAACACTCTACTGTGCTGCACAGGGAACCATTCGGGCACTTCGAATCAAACAACACAACATACCTCCCACTGCACGGACACAAGAATACATCCCCCCTTGGAGACGTCGCCTTGAGGGCCGCATCAGCGACCTTAGAGGAGACATAGCCAGGCTCACACAATACTGTGCAGGAAACAAAACAAAGAAACTTATGTCCCAGGTTAGAAAGATATTCAAGTACATAAATACTCGCCCTTCACATTCAAATCATCATAACCAGGTTCAGGAACATCTCGACACACTAAAACAAAAACTCAGTGCACTTGCAAAAAGATTACAGAGATACAAACAGTGCACTTTGCGCAAACAACAGAACAACACTTTCCAATACAATGAGAAAAAATTCTACAGATCCCTTACATCTTCCTCTACTGCAACTAACACAAACACTCCCAACAGCGAGGCTTTACATGAATACTGGTCGTCTCTGTGGTCAAACCCTATCCCCCACAATGATAAAGCACCATGGATAACAAAGGAACAGCAACTCACTGAACACTTACCCTGCATGTCCTTCCATGAGATTACTCTCGCAGACATACAGACAGCACTAAAACATGCACACAACTGGAAGGCTCCTGGTGCAGACGGAGTCCAGAACTTCTGGATCAAGAGGTTCACGTCCCTGCATGGGAAACTAGCGCTTACACTCACTGACATAATCCAACACCCAGAACATATGCCTCGTTTCCTCACACAGGGTGTCACATACCTACAGAGCAAGAACACTGAAACAGCGCAACCTGCAAACTACCGCCCAATCACTTGCCTCCCCACACTTTACAAACTCCTCACCTCCTGCCTCGCAGACAAGATCTACACACACATCGAGACATATAACATTCTTTCCGAACAGCAGAAGGGCTGTCGCAGGAATTCCCAGGGTTGTAAGGAGCAACTCCTTATTGACTCTGTAATCCTGCGCCAGGCACGCGCGAAAAATAGGAGCTTACATATCGCATACATCGATTACAAGAAGGCATTTGATTCTGTCCCTCATTCCTGGCTCCTACACACTCTTCATATCTACAAAATACACCCCAAGATCACGGCATTCTTAGCTGCCACGATGAAGAGTTGGAACACAACATTACACCTACGCACCTCTAACACCTCCATCACTACAGATCCCATTCCCATAAGGAGAGGTATTTTCCAGGGAGACTCCTTGAGTCCTCTTTGGTTCTGCCTCGCCTTGAATCCACTGAGCCATATACTAGATAACACAAAACACGGTTATAGGCTTACCACAGGCACTGTGACACCATATAAAATCACACACTTACTCTACATGGATGACATTAAACTCTATGCCACAAACAATGCACAACTTACTAATTTACTACAAGCCACCACACAGTTCACCAAAGACATTGGGATGGAATTTGGAATTGATAAATGCCGCAAGTTACACATAATACGTGGGAAGACTTCGAATTTGGAGGGTTTTGAACTGGACCATGGTTTGGCCATCCAATGCATGGAAGAGGGAGAGACCTACAAGTACCTGGGCTTCCAGCAAGCGCGCGTCATTGACAACGCAAACATCAAAAATGCACTGAAGAACATATACCTTGCTCGAGTTCACAAAATCCTCAAAACACAACTCAACGCCAGAAATAAAATTAAAGCTATCAACACTTTTGCCGTTCCCACACTAACATATTCGTTCGGCATAATTCCATGGACAAACACCGAACTCGAAGCACTACAACGCGCAACACGCACTACATTCACGAAACACAACATGCACCACCCCAAGTCCGCTACGGAAAGGATGACTCTTCCCCGCAAGGAGGGAGGCCGAGGACTCATCAACCTTATCACCCTACACGAAAAACAAGTACATACACTTAGGGAACATTTCCACCAAAGAGCAGAAGACTCCTCACTTCACTCAGCCATTGTCAAGGCTGACATACACCTCACACCCCTGAACCTCGAAAACTCTTCTCCAACACCCACCACCCCTGACACCCACACTCAGCAGCTGCGTGAATCATGGGCTCGTAAGGAACTCCATGGCAGACATCATCACGAACTCAGCCAGCCTCATGTCGACATGGAAGCGTCGAACAGATGGCTGACGAGTGGTGAGCTGTTTGGGGAGACCGAAGGGTTCATGATCGCAATACAGGACCAAGTCATCTCCACACGCAACTACAAGAAACACATTCTACACGATGTAAACACACATGACGACAAATGCAGGAAATGCCACACTACGCATGAGACGATCGACCACGTAATATCAGGCTGTCCCCTTCTCTCTCAAACAGACTACCTCCACCGACACAATCAGGTAGCATCGATCGTTCATCAACAACTAGCACACAAACATTCACTTATTAAGAGCACAGTCCCGTACTACAAGTACATACCACAAAGCGTATTAGAATCACCCTCATATAAACTACACTGGGACCGCCCCATTCACACAGACAAAACCATACATCACAACAGACCAGACATCACACTTGTTGATAAGGTCAACAAACAGACCTATCTAATTGATATTGCAGTGCCTATCAGCAAGAACATGCAGAAAACTCACGCAGACAAGATCAGTAAATACACTGATCTAGCACACGAGCTCCAGAAGCAGTGGAGGCAGGATCGAGTACGTGTTGTACCCATCGTTCTGTCTGCCACTGGTCTGGTGCCTCACACATTGCACCACAGTCTCAGCACACTAGGACTTCACAAAAACACTTATGCACAACTGCAGAAGGCTGTGGTACTCAACACTACACGCATAGTTAGGAAATTTATGGACACAAGCACACATCCCTAATCATTCTTGCACACATCTTTACACTTGGCAGTATGTGCTTTGGTCCTTGACCCGCCATATTGTTTTTGCTGGGGAAACCCAAGGTTTGAAACATACAAACATAATAATAATAATAATAATAATATTTTCAAAATAAATTAATATATTTAATTTATTTTGAAGTTTTTTTTCCCATCTCTGTGCATTTTACCTCATTATTTCTGGTAACCTTTGTGATCACGATCAAACTATTGAACAAGAACCTACTGAATTGTAACAAATATATATTACAAAATAGTGCATCCCACTATGTCCTGTCTCTTTGAGTAAAAGCAACGATCAATATCTTCTGCAATGTACTGCTTGATCAAAACTAATGTAGTGAATTCGATTTATCTTTTATATTTTTTTTTGTAACTTTTGAATTGGCTATATTTCTTTTCTTTTTTTTTTTGCTTACAATAATTTTAGAAATGAAATTAACTGATAATAATTCCCTAACTGATCTTTATTGTCCTTATAGCTCATAAGATATCATTAAACAAATTTGGACCCCTTCAGTTTGAAACACTGGTCTTTTGCTGTTTACGTACTTTAAGGTCCTGACTCAAGCAAATGCAGGCGACTGCAAACCTTTTATTTCTTTTATATATTTCTTTTACCAATGCACCTAAAATTCTGAAAATTTAAATATGAACTTGTGAAGCATCTGGGATTTCTATTTTCTTGTTTTTAATTTTCAAAATATTCTGTAATTAATTAAATTCAAATTCAAAAACAGCCAATTTTTTTGGGTGTTTTCGAAGTTTACTTCGGTATTTTCAATTAAAAAAAACTTGATAAAAACCTGAAATGATAAAAAATTTGTAAATAATATTTAGTATTTAAAATATTCATTATTAGTGCACCAGTTAATTTTTTTTTAATTGTGTTAAATTAAATTATTTTTTTTTTAAAAAATAACTGTTGTACTAATAATAAATATTTTAAGTACATAACATTTTTTTAAAAATTTTTTTATTATTTCATGTTTTTGTCAAATTTTTTTGAGTTGAAAATACTGAGTAATACTTCAAACTCCCCACCCCCCAAATTAACTGTTTTATTTTAGTTTTAAATTAATTAATTGCAGAATATTTTAAAAATTAAAAACAAGAAAATAGAAATGCCAGATTCTTTAAAAGTTCATATTTAAATTTTCTTAATTTTGAATGCATTGGAAAAAGAAATATAGAAAAGAAATAAAAGGTTTCAAGTCGCCTGCATTTGCTTGAGTCAGTACAACGTTTTTTTATCTTGCACATTTGAACTTATATTCGGACTTATTGTAATTCTAGAACATTGTAGAACTGTTCTCAGCATCTACAGGATCGATGGATTAAAAAACAAGATTATGTTTTAAAAAACCGTACGATTTAAAAAAGTAGAAGAACTGATTAGTATAGCCATTTTCCTAGACAAATAAGACTCATGAAATCACTTGGTCTCTGTGTGTGTGTTCCCCATATAACTTCTAAACCACTGGATAGATCTTCTTGAAACTTGATATGCCTATTTAAGGACTGGAGATGATTTTACTTTTATAGTTCAAGTCTTTTCATAGCGGGTCGTTACCGAGATATTAGCGCTAGAAGGCGATACAGAAAAGCACTGAAAATTAAACAATGAATTTGTACCCATATCTTACACAACACATTTAAGTAATCCATTAATTTGCGCGCGTCTTGAAATGATTAAAATCAATCGGATTGAAACAAGTCAAATTACGCAGTTTTAACTATTTTATTTTATTTTCAGAAATATGGAACATTTGTAATTTTTACATTCAGCAGATAAATTTAAAATTGACAAATAAAAGCAAACGCACGATTTTCGTTTATAGTCATGAACTGTGAAAGAATAATAAAAAAAAACAAAGAATAAGAATAAATTAAGGAATGTAGGCTTTTTGTTTGTTTTTGTAAAATATGAATACGCTAAATATTAAGTGGACAAACAACAAAATGACAGTGTTTTCGTTTTGATTTCCATCCGGTTGTTGACATGCAAAAAAAGATTTGAACTAGTTTTCCACATATCGATTTAGTTTCTGTAGTGTTTTGCCGAACTTTGAGTCTAGCCCATCGCACAGAACTTTGTTTTTCGTCCTGTACATTGCATTAACTCACGATACCAACGTCCAAAATCGTTAAATTGTGCAGGAGTTGCCACGTGGAAAGAATCCACGGCTCTAAGTGGTCAGGAATATATCGTCTTTGCAGTAATTAAGACACTGGCATCGCACAGAACCTTTTCGAAATCTGGAGTTTTCGGCACAATAAGGATAAGGTGAAATGAATGAATAAAAAAAAAGCAGGTATGTAGTTAAGTGTTTTCAATGTTCACCTGTTCGATTTAGCTCAAATATTTTGGTAATGCAGAGATTTTGTTCCTTTTAAATGACGTTATATAAGAAACGAAATACATCTCAACTATTTATCTAATTCTGTCTTGATCTCGCATCATCCAACCAAAAAAAAAAACCACGCTTTCCCACGTTTTTCCGTAAAAACGAAATACTCTTAAAAGTGAAAGTCTAGTTTGCTTACAGCTAAGACCTCCTTTGCGGAGGGTATTATGAAAACGAGGAGAGTTAAAAATACCTAGTTTTCATATTGTTTCTAAAAGTTTACTTTGTTCAAGTAACAGATTTCACCGTCAACATCAATGCACTTTGCAGCTCGAGTGAGAACATGAGTTCATCCTGACGTTCCTTTGTGTAGACACTAACATCCATTCCGCGACCGAGCAGCTTGCCTCTTGTATTCACTCTACATCTGTACACTCTTCATCCAACCGCATAAACAAAAATGTAATGGGGGGTTAGGTCTAGAGATCTTGGCGGCTAGTCACTATTACTGCCACGACCTGCCCACCGATTAGAGAAAGTGTCATGGAGATTTTGCATCACTAACAATAGCCCAACAACCAATGATATCTCATGCTGATTCATGTGAATCAAACAGTGGTGCCTTATGGCAGGAAGGATGGACAATATTGCACGCCAGATTCAAAATGCTATACATGCAAATAGCCCTATTTCGGAAACAGTTCCGATTAGGACACACGTTCATGTAAACTTTTTATTTCTTAGAACGACCGTTACTAAGACCTCACCTTCCTTCTGGGACATCCTGTATATTTATTATCTTTATATGCGCTCCTCAAACTACACCAGTAAAATAAATAACAGGTTTATAAGTAGATCGTGTGAAATGTTAAGTATTTAATCAAGAAAACCTATACGCTCATATTATTAAATATTTAAAATAGCAATGTTAAAAGGATTCCCGCCTTTTTTTTTTTAATTTGCCGCCATAAATCCAGTTACTAAGCACTTAATGAAAAATTCCTTCTTACCAAAGTTCAAACAATTCTTTAAAAATATTGAGTTTGGGTTCATCTACAGAACAACAGTGAGGAATGTCAATTGGCCTGTCTCGTTCACTCCTCCACAACAAATGACTACCCTCATATGCACAGCAATGCCTAATCATCCTGCGATTGTCTGGCGATTGGAGCCGTAATTATGTAAATGCCAACGCCGTTATGTGTACATCGTAATTATGGATTGAATGATAGTTTTTGATGAACGAAGGCTTAAACTTAACTTGAGAGTTGAGTTTCATTTAGAAATAAGATAAACTGGACGTATTTAGCTGCTTTCACTGATGCACTGTAAACGAAATAAGAGACTTTAGTTTAAAATTTTATTTAGTTTAATTTAGTTTTTTTGGTTTAGAAATTAATCAAACTACAAATCAGTAATTAAATTTATAATGCAGATAGATCCAGACTTACAACGTTCGAATAATGTATGATTTCAGTACTACTATATGTGTACTGTCTGTGAACATACTATGTAGGCCTATTTCGCTATATATCTTTTGGATTAGATCGGTTGTTGTGTCAATGATTATGAACTTTTTTTCATGTGCCACTGTTTTTGAATTTCTATAAAAATCAATTGGTTTAGAGAATTTGAATAAAAAAAAACCTGAGGATTTAACGTCTTTTTTTCATAAACTGGAAAAATTAAGTTTTTTTTTATATAATTAGCAGATAAAGTAATTAGAAAATAAATGTAGATTTTTCGTTTGTGTTTGTGGTTTTCGTTTAAAAAAAAAATTAAATTAAAAGAAACAACGAAAATTAATAAAGAAATTTTGTAGAATAATATTGCAAGGGAAGTAGGTTTTAAGTTCTTTTTGGGATTTCTTGTTTTCTTTTAAGTCTGATTTGTTTATTGTTATTTTAATTTCAAGCAATATCTATATCTTAATGAAACGCTGAGATTCTCACATGCAAATTGCAGATGAAAATAAATACTTCTGCGCATGCTCCAATTTCTTTGGTCACGCGTGGGAGGGGAGACCTGCAATCGATAAATCGTAAACTGCAATCAGCTGATTAAATTTTTGAAAACAGAGTCCTTGAAGTGGGTGTAAGAATCGAAAGGGTCTCATCCTGCTTAGCTGCCAGGCAGTGTCACACGCGGGGACGCACAAAAATGGCGACATAGGTGGTAAAAACAAAAAGGCATCGTGCTTAGAAAGCGAGCGTTTGCAAAAGAATCAAGTGAATTTCTTTCACATTTTCGGGAGAAGCACAAAAGAAGAAAATTATAATTGATATACCAACTTTCATTTTTACAGGCTTCCATAACGAGTCCAATTGTATTGTAAAAATAAGTTGTAATTAGAAGCTTTGCAGTTTGAGTCTACCAATAATTTCTCAACTACCTATTGATTGATTGTGATAAATAAAGGTGGCAGGGAAGCCAAGCACCGCGATCTAATGGTCTGTTGTGCTATCCCACGGAAATGAGGAGAAATGGAGAGAAAGAATTGTGGGAGAAGTGCAGGGGAAACGGGAGAACCCCGAGAAAACTTGCCCAGCGCGGATCGTCCACCATCACGAAACCCTAATGAGAACCGGTACTCAGTGGTAATAGACCAATGTCTTAGTGACAACGCCAACCGTGCGGTCTATCAACTACCTAAGATTTTTTTTATTTTTTTTTAAACAATGAAAAAACTAAGTTAAAGGTTACAATTTTACAAGTGAATAAAACTCCTCCGACGACAAGTCAAAGGAACCGTCCCGATTTTTATCCCGCCTCAACTACAAAGAAAGAAATCCTATACCCATTTGACAAAAGATTTGGTGAGCTTAGAGAGAGAAATAACCAGAGAAAAAAAAAAAGCCCAGTCCTCCTGTATCCACCATCCCGTAGACTTGTTTATTATGATTTAAAGATTGTGTTTTCCAAATTTTTTTCTTGTTATAAAATTTTTTGCTCTTCCACACACATTGACTGACTGACAGCTTGCGAAGTCTTTCTAATCCATTTGAATGTTTTTCTTCTTTTTTCTTTGTTTATCTCTTTGCTCATTTGCCTGTTCCTACGCGCAAACGTCTGGACAAATTTCCTTAAAACTTGATGCGTTGCTAATTTAGGGTCCAACTTAAATATAAGCACATTTATTTTAATCCCTAGACATCTGATCCTTAAAAAATAGCCTTCGAAATCCCTCACCAAAACTACTAGAGCGATTTCTTAAAAATTTAGTACGATGTTAATTTGATTCTGTTTCCATCTCCTCCCACAAGTCCTCAAAATTGCTCCCCCACTTCTGCATGCTCAATTCCCACTTCGCGACAGATAACTCGGGGTATTCCGTCAATGTTATATCATTATTTTTTTTATTTTCGACAGCTTTGACGGAAGTGATTTTATAATTGCACGAAAAATAACGAACGACAGAAAAAAACAAAAAAACAAACGTGTCTGATGAGTCCTTCGTATCTTCCTCTCTGTATCGATGTCCTACTGCATCTATTAGTTCCACCATAGTTTCCAATCTCAAGGCCATGTTCACAATTACAAATATGCCTCATTAGATCTACAGAACGCTTAGAATCCATCATGTTGAACTCTCTATTGGGCTCAGAACAGGAGAAAAACAGAATTAAAAAAAACCTTTCTTTGGGACACAAAGGTTTCTTCCGAGGAACATGGATTGAGAAACACTGGATTAAACTAATCACCGTCTTATGTGGCTCGGTTTTTCGAACGTTGGCACGTAACTACATCTTAAGAAATAAAAATCTGCATAAAGTTAATTTATACAAACAACATAAAGATATAGTCGCCATGCCAACTAAGATTAACAGGTGGCCAAATAAAACCGCTTGTTTACATAAACTTTTAAACAAGCTGATTTCAATGTGCCTCTGAAATTGTCACGATTTCTGAGACCCCTAGTGGCCCCAGAACCGAAAGATAAGTATTACAAAGGGAATAGTTTGATCATTTGCCATTTCCTGAACGGCAAACGGAAAAAAAAAAAAATCCGATAACGAGAGTGTTTCCGGTCGTCTAGCTCCCCAAAACAAAAACTAATCAGGGAAACAGTAATGAAGGTTATTTCGTTCGTCAGTGATGACTTAG
This sequence comes from Thereuonema tuberculata, assembly GCA_023159025.1. Classification (NCBI taxonomy): domain Eukaryota; kingdom Metazoa; phylum Arthropoda; class Chilopoda; order Scutigeromorpha; family Scutigeridae; genus Thereuonema; species Thereuonema tuberculata. The sequence goes on along the minus strand of JAFIDM010000007.1, from coordinate 8,338,812 downwards.
TATTTAATCGGGATTTAACAAGTTCTCAGGACACAATATCATTATACTTAGGTAAGTCTCAAACTCTCGTACTAATACTTACCAAAATATATATTGATGATTATATATTCAATTGTAAATATATTTTTAAAGATTCAGTCAAAACCACAACATATTTATTATTTAATTAGAATAGGTTTTTTTGTTTTTGTTTTTTTACAAGGTTTTTTTCAGGTTAATTATTAAAAATCACAAACTTTTTTTTCGAAATTTGTGATTACTAATGTGTTACTCTAATAAAATAAGATAATATTTCGGAACGAAATTTCCAATAAGGGTTGGAAGTATATTCAGTGAATCCTTTAAATGTGTCCGTTTTTATCCCTACTTTTCTTGTTGTTTGTGTTAGGCACGTTAAATTTTGCCGTTATGAATATGTTTGCTTTATAAATTAATCTCCCATAAGCTAAGCGTTCAGCTAGCAGGGATTAATTTAATGCCCTTTTTATTCTTAATTTATTTTTTGATGTTTTTTTAATTCAAGGGCCATTGTTTTGTTTACTTGTCTTTTGTTTATGTTTCTTTGGATTCGACTGAGCTACCAGTACTGGGCGAATCAATTGACTAGAGATAGGAACCTCGAAACGGTCCGTCTCGGGTTCCCGGTACGAAATTACCAAAAATAGCTCAGTGAACCCTTTAAATGTGCGCGTTTTTATCCTTTTCTTGCCGTAAAACAAAATAATTAAAAAAAAAAAAAAAAGTAAATAGCCACATTAATCTTGTAATTGACTGAGCGCGTGATTGGTCTACTGGGACATCACGCTAAAACGGTTGGCCAGATTTTCGTAATATTTGGTACGTTGCTTAAGGATCCAACTAAAGACATAAGCACCTTTATGTTGGTCTCCGTCCTTCCCATCTCTCAAAACTGATCCGAAATACCTTGCTAGAACAGCTGGATTGATTTGTCACCCGGTACCCATTTTTGCGAGGGCTGGGTAGACCCTATGACCGTCGGAGAAGAATTTAGCATGAAAACAAATCACCGTCATAAACTCAGATTTATTAGATGAGTTTATATTTATTTTTATTACCAATATTTCTCATCCAAAGTTTATTGTTTTTGTTTACTTGTTTGTTTTTTTCTATTTTAAATCAATATGAAACAACGACCGCTATTTTTATAATATTTTTACAACAAACAGTAATAATTATATATTTTTTATGAAAGAAAAATGAAGATTTTGCTTTATATCCTTTATGGTTGGATACATAACATCCTTATTTTATTTTTTATTGTACTGATTAATTGTATGTTTTTCCTTGATTTTGTAATTGGTATTTTATTTCAGTCATTATGTCGATCATGCGTGAAATTTATCCAATATCGTTTCCTTGATTTTTTCCCGTTGTTTAATTAGTGTACAGGTTTAATTGCTAAAATTGTGACGCTATTCAAAATCTCCAACTTACAGTAAACCCTCGATTTTACGGACTGCTGGGAAGGAAAGGGGTGTCTGTTAGTGCCGAAAGTCCGTTAAATCAAATGTGTTATAAAAAATTATGTATATTAAATGAAATTACACAACATAAGCTACAATGTTTAATCTTATTATCTCATTGGTAAATTTTAAAGACAGTTTTAAAAACAGTTAATTTCTGAAAAAATAATTGAATCTCTCACAATTTAAAAACAAAAACAATTCTTAATTTTTTTAAAAATTTACTGTTGCGCTAATAATAAATATTTTAAATACAAATCATTATTTTACAAATTTTTTATCATTTCAGCTTTTTGTCAAATTTGTTTGAGTTGAAAATACCGAGTAATACTCGTAAACACCCAAAAATTGACTGTTTTTTAATTTTAATTTAATTAATTGCAGAATATATTGAAAATTAAAAACAAGAAAATAGAAATCCCAGATGCTTCACAAGTTCATATTTAAATTTTCAGAATTTTAGGTGCATTGTAAAAAGAAATATATAAAAGAAATAAAAGGTTGCATTTGCTTGAGTCAGAACCTTAAGCTGTAAATGTGTTGAATACTCAAGTTAACATGTTTATTGCTTGATTAGAAAACGTTGATTCATTAATTCGTAAGGAGAACTCCTTATCAGATAGTATGCTCAGATAAGGGCTACTTATTTGACTGCTGTGAATATATAAAAACATTAAATTTCTTAATTTAAGCTTATTTTATAATTAATACTTTTATCTTGTTTTCTTTACCTGGGGATAAAAACTCCTTAATTGCTTAGATTTAACAATAACACATTTTAATAATTTAAAATAGGACTTACCCTATATTTGAAAATTTGTAAATTTTTTTTATTTTTTTTATTTTTTTTCGACTTTTCTTGTTATTTAATAGGAATTAGAAGTTTCCCACATACTATAAAATTCAACCGAAATTTTGTGTCCGTTATATCCGAAATCCGTTAAATCAGGGTTCGTTAAATCGAGGGTCTACTCTAATTCAGTGTTTGCATCGATCAGAGGACATTTTTGATTTATGTTTGAAATAACCTCATAGTCAGTAGCTTAAATAAGCCACCGCACATAATTATTTATAAAAAAAAAAGCATTACTATTTATAAAAAAATTTTCACAACCGGTTTCATGAGTTCAAATTACTCTTCTTCATCAGGCGGTTAATAACAATAAAAAAAAAAAAAAAGTGAAGAACATAAATCCTAGTTTGCTTAAAATGTAAGCTTTGCAGGCTGCACATTGATTACGACGATATTTTCTTTTGGCCTGCGTATCGAAACCTCGCTGTTAACTGGTGACTACTTCTAGCTGATGATCCCCAAGCAGCTATTCTAGGATGTCACTTTATAAACACTTGGTCTCACCCATTGCTGTTGTTGCTTTTTATTTGTTCATTTTAAATCGTAAAAACATAAAGAAAAATCCGTTTATTTGTGAATTAGATTAGGTCAGTAGTGGGGGACTGAGCATGCAGAGCTCAGGGAAGTCCATTTTTTTTTTTGTGAGGACTGGAGGTGGGCCTGAGTGGGAGAGATTATTTTGAGGGCGATCAAAATAATCATGCTCAGATTTTAAGTTTGTCCCAAATTTTGTGGAAATCGCCCAGCCGTTTTAGCGTGATGTTAAAGATTGCGCATGCTCAGTCAATAAAAAATGCCAGTTAGACACGACCTTCAGTTTTTACATTTTTTGAAAATCTTAAATCCCTGCTTAGTTGAGATTCCTAATTATATCAAATCGTGCGCAAATTGAAAATAGAATTCAGATAGATTGTGAGGCTTTGTTGGTGCCAATGGAAAATCGTTGTTTGCCATCATTTAGAGTTAACTGTTCGTTTCTAATGATTTTCTTGGGTATTTATCTCACGCGCAAATTTCTCCAAACAATACACGCTCGTAAAATTATGAAACATAAAGGATTAAACATATCTTGTTCATAAATATCAATGCTAACTTTATTATCAATTCGGGGAAATTGTAATGTGTTTTTTTTTTTTTTAACTTATATTTCCTTAAATCACGTTTGCTTCGTAATAATTAGAAGCTGCATATTAAAGAACTGGAACTGAAAATTTGATCTTTCCAAAATAAGGTTACTGGAAATTACCGCCTAATTTGCCATCGTGCGTGATCGAGTGATCCACAACGCTGATCGCGCATCTCGACTGCCGTTTCTTTTCTTTCTTTTTTTTTTTTTTTTTTTTTGATGGTGGGTTTCGATTTTCGGAGGTTGATTATATCCTATTCCTTTTTTTTTTTCCTCTCTCTCTGATTGGTTCTTCTCTCTTCCTTCTCTCTCTCCGTATAGGAGAACTTTCTCCTGGCGTAGCATAGCCTCAGTCGCTCTTTGTGTACCTTCGAAACTAAAACGTCGTTTAAAATATTTTCGATATTTCAGCTTTGGATTATGTATTTATTATTATTATTATTTTAAATAAGCAGTAATATGGACATATGCTATTATTTTTCTATTTTCATTGCAAATCCGAGTTTAAATTTCTATCACATCCCGTCATTTTGGACGAATAACAGTTGAAAAGGCTTATTTTGTTCTCTGATGTAAAAAATAGATCGAAATATGTAAAAATTTTACGCACATTTATATCAACTTTTTTTTTTTTATTATTTATGTCAAACATATACTCAGCTTTTATGTGCTTGACATGTACTGATTTAAGAAACATCATTTAAAATTGATGGTAAAAAAAAAATGGTAAAAATTTATTTAAATCTTAATCAATGTAAATATTTTTATTTGGAAGCTGTTTGCATCTTAGAAGTTTTCGATTAACAGTGCCTAGATTCAAGGACGTTATGCTGGTAAAATAAAACAAAACGTGATTCGGATTTATGTAGAGTCAATAAAACGGAAAGAAAGTTTTCCGTGGACGTATAAAATAAAAAAAAAAAGAAATCTGTCTCGTCCAGTTTTCTCTTCAAATGAAGAATCAATATATGTCATTTCGCCTTTGTTTATGAACTACGGCACTGGCTTGTCATTAGCAACAGGACAACAAAAAATATAATTGTTGTTTATCTGTGATTTCCAAAGACATTACTTTCATCTTAGGATACAGGTAAGTGAAAACCGAGAAATTAACCTGAACTGGTAAAAAGAAAGTATATGTGCGTTTATTGAGATTGAAACACTCCTTTAAGGTCCTGACTCAAGCAACTGCAGGCGACTGCAAATCTTTTATTTCTTTTATATATTTCTTTTTCCAATACACCAAAAATTATGAAAATTTAAATATGAACTTGTGAAGCATCTGGGATTTCTATTTTCTTGTTTTTAATTTTCAAAATATTCTACAATTAATTAAATATTTTATCAAAAACAGTCAATTTTTTGTGTGTTTAAGAGATATTATTTGGTAATTTCAACTCCAAAAAAAAATTTGACAAAAACCTGAAATGATAAAAAATTTGTAAAATAACGTTTTTTATTTAAAATATTCATTATTAGTGTAACAGTTAATTTAAAAAAAAAAAAAATTGTGTTTTTCTTTAAAATTGTGTGAGATTAAATTACTTTTTTAAAAATTAACTGTTTCACTAATTATAAATATTTTAAATACAAAACATTATTTTACAAATTTTTTACCATTTCAGGTTTTTTGTTAAATTTTTTTTGAGTTGAAAATACCAAATAATATTTCATAAACACCAAAAAATTACTTTAATTAATTTTAGAATACTTTTAAAATTTAAAACAAGAAAATAGAAATCCCGTATGCTTCACAAAATTCATATTTAAATTTTCAGAATTTTAGGTGGATTGGAAAAAGAAATGTATAAAAGAAATGAAAGGTTTGCAGTCGCTTGAGTCAGGACCTTAAATACAGGATTTGTTATTTAATTTTCGGTTTCGCTTCTACATACCATTAAGCAAATTCGTGTAAATATTTGACTTATTTAAGGATATTTACAATGAAAAGTTGGACTATAATCCAGTCTTTTCAGGATTTGAGTGGGCTGGGTTGTACGAATACAAACACCAATTTCTAACAAGAATACGAACTGTCCTAGGGAATAACGCGAGTTACGATTACGTTTCTGTGGTTTCCAGACTCCTGAACACTGATTTATTTAAAAAACAATGTTACGATATTAAGAGGCAATAAATAACTCTTGCCATAAATGCAGCTTTGATGATTAAGAAAAAAATAATAGTAATATAAGGTCTAAATAAACGGAAAAGTTCATATATTATAATGATGGTAAAAGGAATATGGCAATCATACTATTAATTGGCAAAAGTTGTATGGATATTTGTAAATTTGTAAGCAGAGTCGGAGAAATAACCAATCACAGTGCAGCGTTGGAACACGTTAGTCGTGACGTCACGCCCATTTGTAAACATGGCGCTCTACTATTTTCCCCACTTCAGCCCGACGAAGCGCGATTACACAATTATTATCAGCGTATTGAGATTTTCTTCCACACATAAATAAAGTTTACACTGAAATGCATGAAGTTCATGCGTCAAAATTTATCAGAGTTTGTAAAACCTCGGTTTTTACATAATTTTGGCTGTATTTCTGCTGTTACCCCATTGAACTCTGGGATAGCCGTTTGCTCACTACTCAACAGTAGAGGAACACGGGCTGTCATTGTTGCCCAGGGAGGATTATTGGAATTGGCTGTTGGACATTCGTTATCGTTATTGTTGAAACTGGTAAATCAATTTTTTTTTTTTTTTTTTTTAATTTCACGGTATTTCAAAAATGTGGAATTTGTTTTACTTCCGTGAATATTTCACGGGTCTTCCTAGTAAAGATAAATCACCACATAAAGAAAGGTACAAATATGTGTAAATTCGAATTTCCAAGTATCTATCTCATATCACAAAGTTTAATTAGCTTTTATTTATTTATGACTTTCGCGCTGCAGATACTGATGATTTCCACTGCATCACTTTTGTAGACAAGTAAATAAAATAACAGTTAATTACAATAATATGTAAATCTCGTTTTTCTCATGACTTCCGTATAGCAGTTTTCGAAAAATTTTAGCTAATTCTGACCACGAAATTTGTAATAAAAACTGATTTTGTTTTTCCGCGCTGGCGTAAGATATGAGGTTTTGTATTTATAACACCCCTCCCCCACGTCTAAGAATCTAATGTAATTGGTTATTTAAGAAAAAAAAATGATAAAAAGTTATATAAAAAAAATATAAAAAACGTTTAAGGTTTTTACTATTATTATTGTTATGGATAAAACACGTATAATAAATTAATAGATCAATAAATAAATATTTTATTGCCGTTGTTGTGTTTGTTATCACATAATATTGACTTACTTTTCGCGTGCATATAAAAATTCAATATTATCACATGATTTATGTTACAAATTTAATGTTTTTATTGATTCCTTAATAAAAATTATAAAGGACTCGTAATTTTGATATTATTTGTCGGTGTCTATAAATACATTTCATACTGAACTTTCTGCGTTTTTTTTTTTCTTTTTTTTTCCCTAAACAAATATATATCATTTATTTCTTGAAAGAGACAACGCTGTAGCCAAGGGCTTCACTTCCTCTAAGGCCAATTGTATACATTCGTTTAGAAAAAATAAAAAATAAAAAAAAGTGCTCTGTAGCTCGTAATGGCGTAGGTCACGGGGCCACTTCATCTGATGTATCTCTTGTGGAGATCAGGTGCTTTCACTTGACGCCGACCTGCCTCGAACCCGTTGGCTAAGGTTTCTGTTTGGGGACGCACCCTGTAGGCCAACGGAAGTTGTTAAGCAGGAATTCACATTCGGGAGTTCAGACAAATTACGTAAAAATCCTAACGGCACGAATATCTTAGTAGTAAACAGCATACTCGTATTTTTTTATTTCAGATTCAATTATTAAAAATAGATTTACGTAATGTGATTTCAGATTAACCGATATAAGCTTAGTGGTGTCTAACAATTTTAGTAATCCATTAATTTGCGCGCGCGTTTAAACTTAAATTTTTTTAAAATGCGGATTTAATTAATTTGTCTTCAAAAAATGAAATATTTTCTATTAAAAATTTTACTACTTGAAAAACGGTTCTACAATTTAAAATAAAAACTTACAGATTTAAAAATAAACATATTTTTCATTTTGAATTTTCATTTTGTCTCGTTTTAAGAAACTTTTAAAAAGGAAATTTCAGGACAAGATAAGAAGGAAAGTAAACTGTAATATCTATTAAATATTTTTTAATGTTCAATAATTTTTCGCATTCGCTTTTCAGCGAAAAACATTTTAGTTTTCTGGCAAGTATTTTTAATCCTAAACATACAATATTTTCATTAGTTTTAAATTACGATATATATATTCGAGAAACTGTCTGAAGTTTAATGAAATAGAAAAGAAATTTCAAAATTTTCCGAATTATACTGATGAGGTTTAATTAAATCCGGGGGTTAGCAGAGGAAGGGTTTGGAACGTAGCCCCTTCAGCCTCCCCCCCCCCCCCCGGTCCTTTTGAATTTGTTAAATATTGAATAAACATTAAAAATGGAATCATATAATATTTAATTTCCTCACTGTTAATATTTTTTAAATACAATATCTAATAAAAAAATACATATTTTTATTTTTAACAGTAACCCCCTCCCTCCCCCAGATACACACATACACATGTACTTGATGACTACCTCATCATATTGGTTTATTTTCGAGTACTTCGGAAACTTCAGTATATCAATGATAATAATTTTAGGTTCTTATTGAAAATATCAATGGAATCCATGATATATTTTGGACGAAGCATTACATTAGAACGTTTGACATTAATTTATCAACTAAAAATCTGATAATAAATCTTAAAATGATTGTAAATTTTGATAACTCCTGACGAAAAAGAACTAAAAGTATTTTTTAATTAATAATCTTGTACGAATGTGTTAAATGCTTAATATTTTTTAAGTACTTTTTTTTTAGGTATAATTACAAATAGAATTTCAAAGCAGATCGCCCTGCACAATTTGAAATTAGTAAATAAAAAAATTACAACAGAAAGAAAAAAAAGTTAAATTAAAAAAAAATATATCGAATATGTATAAACAAAAACTTACTCATTCAGTTTTGATAAATAAAACTTCAGATAATAATCTTCAGTATTTAATTCACGCTTACAAACATTTATAATTAATAAAATACAGGAAATAATAACGAGACATTCTATTGGCTAGTACCGTATATTGCAGTCTAGCCCTTACGATATTACAAATGGTATATAATTATACGAGTATATAGGCCTCCTATATAACACAAATGTATGTTTTATTATAAAAATAACATTATAAATGCATCCCAAAATATGTAATATTTCCATAATGTTTAGATATTGTGTTATAATTTAATTACATTAACATATTTGTGTTTATGATTATCTATCTAAAGTTTATTTAATGTTTGCCTTTATTTGTTAATCTGATACATTTTAAATCTATAGATCTCTAAAACTATCTAGGGTGTTAGATTATAACAACATATTAATAAATAATTAATAGTTACCAAAGTAACTTACAAGTTAGCACTCGCGAATGTCCGGACAGTAGTTATTGAGACAGATAGCGAATAGTGTAAACCTATCATTATGCTGTCAGCCGTTCTAGCCAATTAGTTGTTGAGTTATGATAATGATGACGCTGTAGGGTCATCGTATAATTGCCATCCATGAATCCTTTGTCCCTGATTGTCCTTGTTATTAACACTGCGAGAATGGATTCCATGTGGGGATCATTGGTGCTAACATTTTCTAACTTTTTTTTTTTTATTAGTATTTCGTTTTCATTTATGAAATCTCCTAACGCTGCTTTTCAGTAGAGATTTTGCATTATAAAGCTTAAACTTACTGCAGGTTGACAGTAACAATCCGTAATCCGGTTCCTGTTGTTAATCCGCCATATTTTGGAAAATTTCTTAATTTCTAATTTTCTGGATCGCTATCATATTAGTTTACTTCAATGAAAAAATATTTACAACTAGCTGTATCCGGCATGCGTTGCACTGCCACTCAAAGAAAGAAGGTGTCGGTCAAGGGTAGGATACTTAGGTCCTTGTGTCGCCTTCCAGTCACCCAATTGTGGTGTCCCTGCCCCCCAAAGGAAAGCGAATTTTTCACTTTTTGCAATAGACTTGGGGAGGGGGGGGGGGCGAGAAGGGACCCTAAATATAAGGGCCCGGTGTCCTACTAATTCGCGGGCATGCCCACAACAATTCCCCAAAGTTTCATCGCAATCTGATGAATGGTATAGGAATGCATACGAGATAAATGAATGGCTTTAGTTCTCATTGTCACCACCAGGTGCATATTTGGCTATTTCGTGGATTTTACATTACATTACAATGATTTCATGTTTTTTTCGATTTTAGGAGAGGAAACTTATTTGGTTTCGCTCCATTATGTACCTGAGGAAAAAAACAGTATATGTTTTTGAAATATAGTGTGCTCACCTAGAAGATGAATGAGTTTGTGATTTTTATTTATTAGAAACTAAAAAAACTAAACTAAAACAAGACAAAAAAAACCAACATAGCGATCACGTGCAAAGTTTCATTTTTCGTTTACAGGAAGCGACCGCAAATCGGAACTCGTGTTTTTCCCAGCTCTGCAAGCCGTTAAGGATTTCCGCAAGGTATCATTCATGTCTGTCCGACTTGTAGTTTGGGCTACAGAGACGGTGACAGACGGAGAGTAAGAGCTTCCCCCTTAATGCTTTTGTGTACGCTAAAAAGAAAAGGAAAAAAATTAAAAAGTTAAGGAGAATGAATGTTTTAGGAAGTACATGATTTTCTTTTTAATTAATTTGTGCCATAGTATTTAATTTAGACGAGCAAAGAGCGTCTTTCCATTCCCAATTAGATCACATTTTGTGAACCGTTTTATTCAAAATCTACAGTAGCTAGAAATATGAAATTTTGCATGCCCACGTAGAAATCTATGTAGAAGTGCACATTCATATTTTCAACACTTAGAAACTGTTAATTTTATAAGAATTATTTGTTTTTAAAAACTTGGAAAAAGCCTTAAGAAAGACCAAGACCATAACAAAAGCGCCAATAGTTCTGAAATCGAAACAAGAATTTGTAATTTCTAATAATCCTACAGCGTCGTAGCATAAGTTAAGCATTAGTTAAAATGCCTCGTCTTGTACTCACTGGACGAACTGGCTGTTTGAATGCCCACATAGAAATCCATGTAGACGTGCACAATCATATTTTTCAACACTTAAAACTGAAAATTTTATTAGAATTATTTGTTTGTGAAAACTTGGAAAAAGTCTTACGAAAATCTACAACAAAAGCGCCATTAGTTCTGAAACCGAAACAAAAATTTGTAATTTCTCATAATCCTACAGCGTCGTAGCATTAGTCACTTTTAAATACCTTCAATCTTAACATATATACATATTTATTATGTATATTTTCGGAAGTGATTTTAATAGTGCGCGAGTCGATTCAAAGCTGGCTTTTTTGCTAGTTTGTTAAATTCTAAGATGTAATTATGGACAGAAGTAGAAAAATTTTATGACCTCCTAATTTGTGTATTTTCCCCCCATTCTTCTATGATATCTCCACTATAAAAACAAACGTAGCTCTCTATTACGCAATTAAATTACTCATTTGCTGATTTTGTAATGAGCTAATTACAGAATATTTATCTTAAAAACCTTAAATTTATCTGAAGAACCTTTTCTTTTGAGATTCGAAATTAGTTCGATACTCGAATAACTTTGATTTTTGAAACCACTTTCCCTTACAGTTTTCTGTGCCTCTGACGTCACGTAAGACTAACCCGTTATCTCGGGAATGACACACTGCCACTCGCGAAGAATAACTTTCACAATTTCAGTTCTAAAAATATGGTAATTGAGTAACGAAGGATTTTTAAAATACTTTTCGAATGAAACGATATAATATTACTTGGTTTCTTTGTTTCACTTTTTGTGTGTCCTTATTTCCGCTCGGCTGCAGTACGTTTCTGATTGTCATCAATCAGGAAGTGAGAGTTTGTACGAGACCAAACCAAAACAAAAGGCAAACGGTTCGTGTAACTGTAATCTGATGGACACGTTTCTCTTTCATTGTAGAAACGGTCAGGCATTCGTCTATATTTATAAAGAAACTATGTAATGAACTAATTTATAATCCCTTTCATGCAGCCATCATTTAAATACTTCCTCAACTTTTTCCAAACCTAAGGTTGGGTCAGAGGGAAGGGAAGGATTTGTGTAATTTGGAATTGTTGTGGACTTGCTGTCGCGGGCCTAACCTACATCTCGAGCTACATCTTGACCCTACATCTTGAGCATATTCTACAACTTGAGCTAGAATAGGCAGAAAATGTCTTTGGGGCCATTTGAATTTTTTTTATTTTTAACGAGGCTTTAATACAACTGTTGCGAGAGTTGTATCATTATCTCTCGTCATCTACAGTTGTTCATTGATCACTATATTAAATTCGATAAATGTGAGAAGAAAATCTATTTCTTTAATATCTTTCAAAAGCAAAGCATTAAAAAAAAAAAAAAAAAAAATCACAAACTTATTAAAATTGATTGAAAGAGTAATTTGGTAAAGAAGTTAAATATGAGCTATAGGATAAAAATTCTTTTATAAAATTACGTGATATTAAATTAATATTACATGTATAATTATTTATAATGTGATATTTAAAATTTAGTATTGAAATATACATAATATTACGTTCAAACTTTCGGTACTATATTAAAATATTTATTGTAAATAAATGTTTTAAAGTATAATATAAAAATTTAAATATTTTATTAAAATATTATATGTTTTATATAAATTAATAAAGAATTTTAATATAAATGTACAGTTAGTAAAATCGAATTTTTTATGTAGTTTTCTTCTGTTTTTGTTTAAAAAAAAAAAATCAGAATTTTATTTGTGTTACTGGTTGATTAATTTGAATATTGTATTCGAAGTACATCACACTTCAAAACTCTTCAATTCAGAGTGAGCATTTTGTAAGTAAATCCTGAATAGGTCAGCTTTACTAGTTGCTTGACTCAATTGCATTTTGTAAGTAATTATCCACCCACTGTTGTCTTAACTTGTTCGACATTTGTGCAACATATTTCGAACACTTCTCTAAAAGCAGTTGTATTTCTGCCTTTTTTGTTTTCCATACCACTTCAATTTACTTTTTAAATTCTACTAGATTGCAATAAATAAGACAGAAAAGTAAAAGAGTAAGGTTAAAAATTCAGGCATACTTTGTAAAGAAAAAGATTAGTCAACTTTTTAAGTGGCAGCTTTTTTTTTTTCCTTATTATCATTATTATATTCAGTAAACGGTTACAGCGCATGTAGTGTTGCAATGATTAAAAAAAAAAAAAAAAAAGTTTCTTTTAATTCGATTTTTACAAATACTGAGTTTCTTGTGTTCATAAGTAAGATTTTTTTTATTTATTTATGAATGGAAATCTATTTAAGAATGCCTTCCTGATTTTCAGATAAAAACAAAAATAAACTAGTCAATTCGCAGGTTTGTAGAACAGAAAACCAAGCGACCCCGTAAATTTGCTGTCTGTGAAATGCTTGCGTTGTTAAAACTCGTGAATGGCGCGCAAAAATCATTTATTCAAGCCATTGTAAATCAAGGGTCAACTTTAAACGATGCCCGCATTGAGTTCATTTAGTATGTATAGACCCTCATTGTGCACCATTCCTGCGACTTTGAGTAAGTGGCCATCTTGCACCTGGAATTGGCTACATTGGATCGAAGGTGTCATATTCGATCTCACGTCCTAGTCGGTTCACTATAAGCAGACCGTAAAGTTTTTGTCTAGTTTACCACTAGACCAAGGAGGTGCGACTCACGGGGCTCCGACTCTCTGTTTGGACTATGGAGGGCGTTTCAGACACACAAATACGGGAATCCTCATAGTTCATCCTACGGAGTCTCTAAAAATTAACTCCGTTAGGATCGACGAATAAAAAATATGTGTAAGGCTTGGATCGAAAAGGATCGCTAACAATTTTTTTTGAGGATTTTGCAACATTTTATTATATTTTTCAATGCGTTACTACGCGTAAAAGGATCTACGGGAAAAGACTGACGGAGATGTAATACAAGTTATATGCCCTTTTTGCTTATTTCTAAAAGATCGAAGATTTATCTTGACCTTTTTATACTTTGTAAGCAATATAAGCAATTGATAAAAATAAAAAAAATAAAAAAATCGAAGAAAAAATTTTATTGTGAGATAAAAACAAATCAAAATTAAAAAAAAAAAAAAAAATCAAAGTGAAATTTTCTGACTTTGTCTCTTTTTAGAACAAGCCACAGAAATTACCAATAATAAAGTGGATTCTTTTAAACTCTTTTAGTCAGTTTTGAATAAATATTTGTTTGACTGAATCAAAATGGCGCCTAAAATGGAACTTCGTGATACCTCCACGGGATCGGTGATTATTTAACACTCGCAGATTAAAACCACGCTACTTGGTTTCAAATGTAAATATCCGAGCAGCGTGATTTGTGTAAATGTAAACATTACTTCGTCACTTCATTCTCACTGACAATGGTTTTTCTCTTCGCATCGCACAAGTCGGGGAAGCAGCGACACAAAGCGACGATCGCGCGAAATAAAAAGTGTTTACTTTTCATTATAATCGTTTTTCGATAGCTACCGATAGATGTCACTGCAGTATTACATTGTTCTTTTGGAATGCGTAATTACTCACTCGCTTGTCGTGAGCTGTTATAGAGCTTCTCGAGGACTTAATTCGCCCTCCTTGTCTATGGACCCACAGCTACTCGTACAGTATGCAGACTGTAGTTCCATTATTGTCCTCCAAATGAGAGATGGCCGGCGGAAGTTTGAACTGCGCAGCCCTTCCGGTAGCTGATCAATTGTGTTTTCTTGTCACAATGGACGATGGCGTCTGTTTTCACTGAGAAAGACATGTTGATAACACCAAATTAAAACTTCTCTCGACTGTTTAGCGTTATTTCAATACCAGTTGCTAACAATAAGTATTTATATAAATAAATAAATATATATTATTTATAAATACAATGCTCTTTTGCAAAGTAACAAGCCTTTACCGTAATGGCGGCGTCCTGTCATTAAATCAGACGGAAGTGCCTGACCAGACTAATCGATCATACATGCGCAGATCACACAAAAATAGGGCGGCCATCTCTCATTTGGAGGACAGTAGGCAAATCGGAAATTTAGTTATGTCCGAAATACAGATGTTAGAATCAGTGACGTCATAGGCAGGTTTTGTGATGACGAACATGACCCCAAAGAAATTCCCGGAAGAAATCTTGATTATAGAAACGAACCCATGTTCTTACACCATTTTTTATTTTAATTTTTTTTTTTTAATTCTTATAGACACATGAACAAAAGATAAAGATTCGTGCGGTCATCGTTAAATATAAAACTTATTTTATATTACATTAAATAAGTTATATTAAACGTATTATTGTTTCCCCTGTATTTTTGTTTTCCATGCTTATTTCCTTACCAAAATAAAAAGAAATGATATTTGGACTGAATTATATTTAAGATTTGTTTGGTTGAGTAAATAAATATATATAGTTTATTTATTATCATTATTTTGTTTGTGTTGCCTGAATACATATTTTCCATACCGATGTGGACAGGAAACGAAGAAATCATGAAATTCCTGTATTTCTTGTTTTGCTGTGGAGTTGGTTCAGGAATTTCATATTTTACTTTATATTTTTATTCAGAAAACCCAATATTAGTTGGGAGAATGAATAGGTTTTCATTCCTGTGCTTCACAGCAATAGTTATGAGGGATGTCAGTTGAAGACACACCATTAGTATCTGTTAGAAGGACTGTTCTAAAACTGGAAAAAAAGAAAAAAAAAAGTGAATATAATTTTGTGCTAAAGCGTAAAAAGGGCGACCTACATTACAGTAGAGTCCCGATTATCCGAGTTAATGTGGACCAAGACTAACTCGGATAACCGAAAAACTCAATAAAATTGAGTCAATAAAATAAATCGTGTAGGTTCAAATGTATATTTTAACAAATATAAAAGTTATACAGATACACCACAAGCAATTATTGAAAGAGTTCTTTTACTTAAAAAAGTCCTTCCATGTTTTTTGTTTTACGTTTCTTTGGCGTTTTTCTGCAGCAATGTTTCGCCATTTTTTTCAGAATACAGGATTGCTGGTGTTACTTCTTGTTGTTGTTCTATATATTCAATAGCACTTTCGATAGCTTTTAATCCATCTGTATGGGAGATCTTCATATGTCGATTTTCATCGTCACTGTCTTCATCATCACCGCTAGATTCATTTTCCTTATTTCCGATATTGACGATCATTTCATCTGTAATGTCTTGTTATTCGTCAGCATTTATCCAGTGACGTATATCCTCTTCGTTGATTGGTGAGATCAAGTTCAGAATTTTTTTCGATAGTTTTAAAAAATGGAAAATATAGAACCAAAAAAAAAAAAAATACATGAATTCTAGAAATATTTGATAGCTCGGTTAAAGCGGAAACTCGGATAATCGGAGTCTTACTGTAATAAAAAAATTAATAATAATATCAATAATAAAAAAAGAACCTTAATATTAAGAAAAATAAAAAAAAATTAGGAAAAAAGTAAAAATTTTCCTAATTTTTTTTTTTTTATTTTTTCCCTAACTTTTTTGTATTTTTCATTATGTTAATGTTCTTACTTTAAGAAGGAAAAAAAAAAAAACCTATGCGGACATCGAGAAAAAAAGATTAAGAGAAAAAAAAGTAAGATATACGGATTCGAACCTCCAACCTTCAGTAAATGAGTCCAAGATCTTAAGCATCAAGCTACAGCTCACAACTGAAATCAGATGGTTGCATTTCTAGCATTTAAGCTAATACCAGAAATCCAATAAAAACAATGCCAACATGGAGGGGGGGGAGGCGTTGGCCCCTGAAAATACCCAGTTCTACGGGGGTTGGACCTTTCGAACGGGTGGAGGAATCGGTTAAACGAAATAGCTACCGATTTTGGTCGCTATCGGAATAGGGGCCCAATGACAACAATGCGAAATACCTCGAACATGGGGGGACGTTGGCCCCTGAAAATACCCTATTCCTATGCTGTTTGGGCCTGTGAACACGATGGTGAAGTCCGTTTGTCGATCCGACCTTCCGTTCGGGAGTTGTTAGGGGTGGACAGTCACGGACGGACGGACAGGACAAACGCAATAGCTACCGATTTTGGTCGCTATCACAATAGCTCCCAAATCGGTCGCTAAAAATCATAAAGTGAATATTCGCTTGATAATAGCCAATGTTTGTAGAAATGTGATTAATTTCGTTTTAAGGGAAATTTCGTTCTAAACGAATTTTTGTCAAATCTAACAAGAATATTAATTGTTCAATTTTTTTTTTTAGTTCTGTTCATAAACTAATTTACCTTCACTTTCTTTAGCTGAAAATATTTGCACTAACTAATTATAATATTCAATTCGTCATTATGAAAAAAGTAAATAAGTATAAAAAAAAATATACATACATTTTAAATGCCTAATTTTGATTTCTATAAAGATACACTTTTACCAAACTCACATATGAATTGGCATTATTTTTCCTATAAATTAATTTTATTTTTTGTTTTGTTTTAATGAAATGTGTGATAGGTCGTATAGGCTTGTTTGTCGGGAATGGAGTAACAGATAAGAATTGGACGCAAAAGGTTATTTATATAGTATATTTCCATGAAAGAAGAATTGACTGGAGAAAGTAAGTTACCTCTTAGTTCAAAGGTGTAATTAAAAAAAAAAAAAAATTCACATTACACTTTTTTTTTAAAATCACCAGTCATTGATATACAGGGTGTCTCAAGAGGAAAGGTCAATATTTTGGAGGTGATAGTATCGTCCATTTTAAGCAAAAAAGAACATATGAACGAGTGTCCTATTCCAATGGTTTCCGAGATAGAGCAATTTTGAATGAATGATAACAAAGAGATACTACTTACTGTTTCTATTATTTATTGGTCAAGTTAAACAGTTTATAATTAAGTTTCAAAAATTCCACAGGCAACATCAACTCTTCACAGGCATTTCTCAACTCTTGTGAGAACATGACGTGTTGTTTGTCTGAATTCATCATGACGTTCCTTTATGTGCACAGAATCATTCATTATGTGAGCGAGCAATTTGTCTCGTGAACAGCTCAACGTGTGTACACTTCATCCAACGCCATAAACACAAATCCAAGGGTATTAGGTCTGGAAATCTTGGTGCAGTGCTGTGGAGGAGAAGGAAAACAATGACCAGCAGGCGCAGTGGCAATTGTGTGCCAAATTTCAATTATCTCGAAAACCAATTATTCAATTATTCCGGAAAAGGATACTCGTTCATAGGAACTTTTTTTGCTTTAAATGACCTATACCTATACTATCACATTCCAAAAATATTGATCTTTCCTCCTGGGACACCCTGTATAATAAGAATTCCTTCTACATATTTTTTTTTTAAATCTAAATATATAAATGTATAATCCTCCCATGTGCACATGATCTTATTAAAGCAAAGATGCCAGATTAAGAAAAACAAACAAAAAAAAAAAACCAAAAAACAAAACCCAAGTATATCTGGGAACAAACTTTTATATGTAAATGTATTGTAAATCTTTATTTTGTTTGTAAATGTTTTGTAAAGGAAGCCGTTCAAGGACTTCGAAAGCTTTCGTTCCTTTTTTTTTTTTTTTTTTTGGTAATGTATTTTAAAAGTTTTATTACAATTTTTAAATGCTGAAATTGTGTTTTATTATAAATGCAAAGTAATTGCGTATAGCGTCTAGTTGAAGAGCTTACCACTAGGGTAAGAACTTGTGGTTGCGTAGCAACGGTACTTTACTGCTGTTTATTGTGTATTATGTCTACCGAATAGTGCTGAGTAAAATAATTTATAAAATTAAGTTCCTATAGTTCCAGTAGTCATCCATTCAAAATTTAACAATATTAAATTGTACTTATTTTAAATTATAATTGTATTGTAAAGATTTTTTTTTTTGAATAATATTAATGCCACAAAAATTCTGATCGAAACTTGGGAATATTTTCGGTGTTTCTGGGAACGAGATTTTTCAGAGCTGCTAAAATACATGTAGTTAATATTTCACTTAAATTGGAACATTGAACGTTAATCTTTAAAGCTATCGTCTTCCATCTTACAGTGATCAAATCATATTTCAACTGGTCGATCGAAGTCACGTGGCTTACGGTGCTGCCACCTGTCCACTAAAAGTTATTCGTCCTTGCGTTTCGTAACTGTATTGCGATTTTCTATCTTTAATGGATGATAAATTCCAAATTTTATTACGCAACCAAAAGAAAAAGTACAAAGAAAACATTTATATACTAAAAATTCATGCCAGACAACAGTTGATAATTTAGCAAATAAGAACTATAATAATAATAATAATTTTACCTTGTTTTTACGTTAATGCCATGGAAACTAATTTTTATTTCGGGCTATGCAAGACGTTACACACACATACAAAGACTGACAGACAGACACGGGGATCTCAATAGTGACTCTCCCGTACAGGCGCTAAAACGGTCTTCGTGCCCGAAAGGTCACATAAATACGACATTTTTATTTAGTTATATTGCGTTATCGCTATTTGTAATTCAAATTAGTTTCATTGAAGACAGATGTTTTACCTTTCCGCAAACTTCCCATCAAATATTCATTAGCATAATTCTTTTCTTTGATACTTTTATCGTAGTTATAATCTATTTATGCGCTTCATTAATACATCCTTGACATAATTATGATCCTTTTTCCCTTTATCTCGCGAATAAAAATTTTTAATTCCTTATTGCCAAAGGCATGTATGTATTCGTTTCGTTTGTGAAGACGTAATCCTGCTTGGCTCCAGTATTGGACCTATTTTTTTTAAACTGCTGCAGAATGCCAGTGTTTCTACTTGCAAAAGAAGATGCCTGTGCTGGGACTAAAGGTAAGATGTGTGGATCGCGTAGGCAGTTAATTTGAATACTTTAACACAGTTCTATATCGGAAAATTTCTTGATTTGTATATTTATGTGCTCAAATAAATAGTTGTGTATTTATTTGGCAGTTGTATATTCAACTGTACTCCTCAGAAACTAGAACTGTTACAAAGCAAAATTTTGAGTGATCTTGCGAACGATTATTTTGCTGAGAATACTAGCGTTCCACCCAGTGACTTTTTAAAGTTTAGGACCATTAAAGGAAAAGACAGGATGTTGTTGTCGTGCCAACTTTGAAATATCCGCACGGTGAGAGCTCAGAAAACGATGTAAAGAACAAAACAGTACGCCTTTTGAGTCTTGCACTGGCTGATTAGCTCTGGCTGAGGAGAGCCTAACAAGCTCGAAACGGCCGTCCCAGAGTATCAGCTCGACTCAAAAGGCATTCTTATTTGAATTAATTGCTTTTGTTTTACCCATCAGAGGGTTTGTTATTTATTTATACATTTTTTTTTTCTCTTTTTGTGGCCAAATTTCTTTTGTGGCTGCCCAAGGATTTGGATTCCACATTTTATTCTTTTTTTTTTTTTATTTTCTTGCTTTTAGTTTTTGAGGGGTCACTGTCTCCATCGTGTATAAATAAAACAGTTGTTTATAAACTGCTTTTTTAAAAAAAAGCTGTTCTTTCACATATATTGATGGTTTTTTGCTAGTAGCTCCTTACCTACTGGTCCGACTTTTACAAAAATCAATTGGCATATTCCTTGCAGGCATCTAGACGGTGTACGAAAATTTCATCCTCATAGGACAAATATTTTTTTTTTTTTGTTATCTTGGTCAGATATGAAACAAAATTAATAAGAATCTCCCTTATGAAATCATATACCTACCTCTACATTTCCAAACACTCTCCGACGTCGTCTGTACGACATGTAACATAAAAATCGTTCCTATTGGTGACGTTTCGAGGCCATGTGAAAGAGAATACGTCCAATTCGTGGATCCGACCGTCCGATTTTCGGATCCATGTGCAATGGGCTTAAGATGTATAGTTTTAATTATATCGTTCACTTCATTTTAATGACAATTTTTGATCCTAGTTCCTTACCTACATTGGCCCGACATAATTATGTCAAAAGCATTGAGCATCTTTTTTGTTACAATCTCAAATTTCGATTTTTCTAGGCTCCATAGTTTGTACGTTGACATAATCGCAGAGGGTCGGACATACATATTTCGAATCAAAAGTGCATTAAAAAAAAAAAAATCTTTTTAAGGGGCCGTTGCAGACCTTAGACAAAACCTAAAATGCCCTGTAGGACCATGCGGGTGTAAGAAAGATGGTTCCTCATAAAATAACATAGAAAACCGAAGAATATATAATAATTAAAAGACAAATCCTCGGCCTTCCATTGTGGATGACTTAATTGATTGAAAATTTATACAAATTAAGGAAACATAATAAAAAAAAATATAGAAAGCATTTGAAAAATAACAAAATATTTATACCACGTACCTAATCGATCTGCATCTATTTATTCAAAAATAAAAGAGCTAGTTCCAACTTGATCATTATCCACTCACTTTTCCCATGCTGAGTTGCTTTTTTGGGATACAGTAAACCCTCTCAAATCTGGCCTAAATTGTGGCGACCAGTAGGCCGGATTTCAGAACAGCCGGACTACCGAGTGTGTTCTTAAAATAACTCAATAGCTCAATTTTTGTGAAGACATAATGCCAGGTTTAAATAATTTAACCCCATTTTTATAATTTTCCATTCAAATGTTTATTAAAAACAATACAAATAAAAAGTGTATTTTATAATTACAGTAATCTTATTGCATTGTATACACTACAATAGTGCAAATGCGTTAAGCTACACTTTAATAACATACGTATTGTAAAATTTAAAAAAAATCATCTAGTTTATAATGTCTCTTTTAATGTTTTAAATTTACGTTTAAAAATTTTTTTACTCACGACCATAATTACCGAGGGCCGGATTTGAGAGGTTTTAACTAACTGTATTACAATGGGACGGACATGATTATTTTCGTTTTCACATTACTTAACACTCTTGTATTGCTAATTCTCTGTAGAAGTCCCAGTGCTTCTCAATATCTATAAACTGCTATTTACCGCTTTCGTAATAAATGCAATAATACTGTAGATGCGGACTGCGCTTTCAGTTGCGTCATCATTCTTAAGCCACGCGCGGTTGTGATTCCCATCATTGTCAAGAAATCCACAAGTAGTGTAAAGATGGTGAAGCTAATTTTCGCGGGGCTTTAGAATGATGACGCGGCAAAAGATCAGTGTCTGGTATATAGGTTCATCGCACTTTTTTTGTGAACAAGTGAGTGAGGACTATATTCAACATGGCGGATTTCGTAGAAGGGGTTGAAGATATTAAAAATGAAGATATTACAAATTGCGGACTTGCTAAAAGGGCCCTCCTTTGAAATATACATAATGTGGCTTACCTTGAAATTGTTAACGCCACATGAAATCCACCAGGGAAGTATGGAAATGGTAGGCACATAGTATTGTGGTAGGCCTATCCATTGCTGTGTACGGCATTTACTGTTAGGCTTATTCGTCATCGCTGATCGTATGTTTGGAAAATCAGAAATCGGAGACGACGGTTCTGCCTGTCAGAATAAAGGTGTTGATGACGTTCAGCAGCATTTTACATCCATGTTTCAACCATCCAAGATCAATGAAATAACATTTATCCACAGACAACCAGTGAGACCCATTCGAATTTCCCACTGCTTCTAAAGGAAAGAAAAAATGATGGCCGACAAAATCACGTGATGTCAACACCACTTTCTGTCTCCCTCCGCGATGAAACAACTGCAAACAGGCACCAAAACAAAAAATCCTTACGCGTTTACCAGATTCCCTCTTTTACCCGGTGAGTATATAGAATCTCTTTCGGTAGTTTTTTACGAAATCTCACCTGTGGAATTAGGGCTAATTTAAAGTTTTTTGGAAGAAAACGATTCGCTAATACGTATTAAGAATAAAAGTGATGGAAAACCCCGGGTTTTTTACATAGTTTTTAAGAAAATTCGAGATTTTCTTGGAACTATTTCACGGGCGGCGGATGTGCACATTTTCAAGGCAAAACCTTGTAACGCCGTTATGAAGCGGGCAAAAAAACACCAGGCGGAAAAGATTGTTGTTTGTAAATAAAACAAAAAAAAAACAAAAACATTTCCCATGCAGTTAACTGTAGGTTAGGTTAAGTTAGGTACAGTACCCTGCAGGATGTTTCGTTTTGAAAAAAAGCCAGAAAAAATTTACTTTCCGTTTTGGAATAACCCTCGCTTTTCCAAATGCTTCTAAGATCGCCATTTTCATTGTTTTATTTGTCTGCTTCCGCAAAAGAGTCCAGCTTTAAATTCTAATTTTCTTAAAAACTAACAAAAAAAAAACCGAGGTTTTCCATCACTTTTATTTCTACGATGTCGTAAAGAATCGTTTTATTCCAAAAATAATTAAATTAGCTCTAATTCCACAGGTGAGATTTCGTAAAATATTACCTATCTTTCTGTTAATTTTGAATAATTGAAGTGCTTTCACTTTAGGCCTAAAACTAACCGGAAAAACTCAACTGTCGATAATTGTTAATTGTCCAAAGACTATCTACATCAACAGATATGGATATGTTTGTTAACTTAAAGAGTCAGCAGTGTTTTCTATGAAATCTCACCTGTGGAATTACGGATGATTTCATTTTTTTTTGGATATATAGTGATGGAAAACCTCGGCTTTTTTCGGTTGTTTTTAAGAAAATTTGTTTATTAAACCCGAGATCTTTTAATCTTCGCATATTTAGATCTAGCTCTGGAGTTTTAAAAAAAGGAGCAATATGGTTGTTATTATAATTTAAAGTAAATCAATTATTGTATATGATTTTTGTTTATTATATTTTGCTTATTCACTTTTATTGAAAGCTTGTTTTAAAGTTCTTGAGTGAATTCATTCGAATTTAATTGAAAATTAATTTATTTTACTATTTTTTTAATTATTTTTTTAAAAAATAAAATTCACATTATTTTAATATACAGAATTCTAACAGCATTCCCTACTTTATTACTGAGCACGCTGAGTCCCACTACATCACTTGAACATTTCTGGGTTAAACTGTAGAATATGGTACCGCGCACAAGGATACATCGCCGACTGCATTGTTTCCTCTTCTCCGCAAGAGGAAAAGTAGTTATCGTACCTTAGTTTGAGCTCAAACTGTTGATGGCGCCCGAGGGAAGCGTGTGTGCCGATTAACTGTAGGTTAGGTAAATTGAGGTAACACCCACTCCAGGATGTTTATATTGAAAAATTATTGAAAGTACTATGTCCCGAAAATTCAACGCAGAAGGGTTAACAGCCATCTTGGAAATAGTTCAACGTGACTTGGTACCGTTTTCTTCAGTTTTACTCATCTTTGTCCTCTGTTTGTTCAATGAGGTTTCCCGCGCTACTTTGCTCAGTCTCCACTATGCAATGGAAAGGCTGAGCAAAGACTCGTACTTGTTCCAATCTTATAGTATTTTATTTGCACACTCCCGCTTACATAGAACACCAGTAAGGTCCTATTAAAGGACTATAGACATATTTTCCAATTTGAGGACCATACTGACGGGGTAGTCAGTACAGCAAACATGAGCAATAATCATAAGGCTTTCATATATGTATAAATATATTTATTCAGTAAAGTAGCCGAGAAAGTAGCCAAGTATGGGCTAAAAACTAGAAGTTCTAAATTACAAAATTTGAAATCGGCTTTTTAAGAAGATTAGGTTCTTGTGCTGCAATCTGAATAATTCTCAAACTTAGCTAAGCATGAATGTGATAAACTTTAACTAGCATAAAACCTCGTCAACAATGACGAGAGAACAATGTGACAGCTTTTAGTTGAGATGAAGTATTTTAAGTAGTAGTTTTTTCTGTGTTTAAATATTATTTTTAATTCATTCATTCATGTCGAGAAATGTCTCTACAGTCGTCGCGGCGAATGTTGAAACCGGAAACACATTATCATTGACTAATTTCTCCAGTATCAATGCCATAAGCTCCGCAGGAAATATCAATCTCAATTATCAAAAATAGGAAATAAGAAAAATCTCACATACATCTTCTTGAAATCGACGAGCAACGTTAAGAATAATTTCCCTAGCTTTACTGTTGAGATCTTTTCCTCGTCGAAATGTTGAATGTGAAGCAGCGACCGCCATTTTCTCTTCTATTTGAATGTGACCGACCGGCCAGGAAAAGAAAATCTATAATCTGCGTTGCATTCTGGGAGTTTCAACTCTGGCCGCGAAGACTTGAATGACTTCAGTTCGTCGCTGAGGGCCAGCTTACGCACCTGCGCTTATAGTAAGCTATGTTGTTATGTTATGTAATGAATGTGGGTGGTAGAGAAGCCAAGCACTGCGACCTGAGGTCTATTCATAGTAAGCTAAAAAAAAGGAACATTGAAATTTAAATTTTAATCTACTAGCTAAAATTAAGGAGTTATTTTTTTCTCTCTGGCTCTTCTCTCATTGCGTCTCACACACACACACACACACACACACACACATAGGGAGAAGAGATATTTAACAACAATAATTTGAATATAGTCCTCGTGACCTAATGGATGAAACGTTTGACTTCAGAGCAGAAGGTTGCGGGTTCGATTCCTCTCCACTATAGAAATTATTTCTATTTTCACAGGACATTAAAATTATTTTCCAAACACAGAAGAAGTGTATTAGGGAAGTGAATCACAATTATCAGTCTCTCAAGGAATACAGTGAACTAGAAAAGAGGCACAGATTGACAATCAATTTTGCACATGTGAGCAATAGTGTAGGTTGAAACAATTACACGCCAAAGTTAGGCGTATGTTGAGCTCTTAAAAATAGTAATAATAATAAAAAAAAAAGATATTACGGACTTGGAAGTTGCTTTTACTGAGTGTTATATCTTAAGATTATGTCCAGGAATATCATACAAATAAAAGAAACAAAACAGTATACTAGCTTAGCAGTACTTTACTTTCTTCTCAACCTTAAAGATTATTTATCTATATATCTTTTGAGTTAAACCATTAATGTTTTGAGATGTGATGTTATAGTTCCGCACACTTTCAGATGCATGGATAACTGTAATTCATCAAGCACAGACTTACTATATATGTACTGTAATTAAGGTTTTCTTAGTAAAGAATCTAATATTAGCTCTTTTTCTTGTATTTTTTTCCAGAGTCACTGAATAGCTGGACGTCGATGCGCTCTCACTGCCGATGGCGCCTGTGTTCTTGTCGGTGGCTCCGATGTCGCTTTTTGGCGGCCAGCCTGGTGTTCTCGTGCGTGGCCATTGTCCTGCTGACAGTGCCGCCACCGTCTACCCAGGATCTGGCTCTTCTGCGGCACGGCGCCACCTTTGTGCTGTCCATCCGTGGCGGGGGAGCCGAGTCCAACGCCGGACCCACCGAGACGAAGAGCGAGGGCAGCCATGCTGAAGTGTCTACGTTAGCCTCGAAAGGTGCAGAGACTGCGAAGGCAAAGCTTTTCGCCAAGACTGTAAAGAGTGGCCAGCTGGCCACCACCATGCCTCCCACTACCACCTCCCATCCCCCCGTAGCGGGGGTGGTGACCTTGCCGACAGCAAATACCACAGCGAGCAACGGCAGCGCCCTTCCTACCATCTATGTCATCACACCGACTTACAAACGCATGGAGCAGATGGCCGATCTGACTCGCCTCGCGCAGACTCTGATGCACGTGCCGCGCTTACACTGGATCGTCGTCGAAGATGCCGAGGCCTTTTCAGTGGCAGTCAAGGACATCCTCAACCGCACGAGACTCAACTACACCCACCTACTCGGTCCAAAGCCAGCTGTGTACACGAAGCCAGGAAAGAAGGCAGTGCCTCGTGGTGTGTCCAATCGCCTGGCAGGACTAAAATGGATCAAACAGAATGCGAACGATGGAGTACTCTACTTTGCTGATGATGACAATGCGTACGACATCAGACTTTTTGAAGAGGTAAGGAAGGGGCTTTTGAAAAGCTAGAATTATACTCATAAATTGATTGTGAAATTTCTTTTTTTTTTTTGCAGTACTTCCTACAAAACTGATGATGATTTACTTAGAAGACATGCAATGGTTCCTCGCTTTACGATTGGTTCAGAACTCATTTTCTGTCTTGTAAAATGAGAAGTTCAGTGTATGGTTATGGGCCCGGTAGGCAATAGATAAACCTCTTGAAAGAGCCAGGTTCAATCTCGGCAAACTCTGGGGACTTTTCCACGCTGAATTCTATCCCAGTAGACGGGTCGCAGGGTCTACCTCTGCACAATGAGTGCCTGGTTTCTTTGCCTGGAGTATCGGGTTGATCACCCGGCCTCATCTCAGTTCCTGGCCATTGAAACATTGGTAGCCTTGCGCTCCATTTATTGTCCTCCAAATGAGAGATGGCCGCCCTGTTTTTGTGAGATCTGCGCATGTATGATCGATTAGTCTGGTCAGGCACTTCAGTCTGATTTTATGACAGGACGCCGCCATTACGGTAATCGCTTGTTACTTTGCAAAAGAGCATTGTATTTATAAATAATATATATTTATTTATATAAATACTTATTGTTAGCAACTGGTATTGAAATAACGCTGAATAGTCGAGAGAAGTTTTAATTTGGCGTTATCAACATGTCTTTCTCAGTGAAAACAGACCCCGTCGTCGATTGTGACAGGAAAACAATTGATCAGCTACCGGAAGGGCTGCGCAGTTCAAACTTCCGCCGGCCATCTCTCATTTGGAGGACAGTAAGTAAGGAATGGCAATGGCAGTGTAAGGGTAAATTGCCAAGGAATAAAACCTTAATCTTACACGGTTCCATGTCGACCTTCATCAGACTGAATAAAACTACGTTTTATTTACAAAACTGACATTAATTTATATAAAAGTTTAGTGCATCAAATTGGCGAGATAATGTTTTTAATTAAAACAGGAATTGAAGTATTTTATTACTTCATCTTTGTATTTCTTTGTTTTTAGGTTTGACATTTCTCGTTAAATCTCACCAGCGACGATATGTTTTTCGAGAATTCAAATCGGCCTGTCGCTTCAGATTTTCAGGCCGGAATAATATTATGTCGTGATATTTGATTTATAATGTAAAGTTTTACAACGCCTTTTGCCAGTTAAAGGATAAGGTTCTCTCCATCAATTCTACGACTGATAAATGACTTAGCGGTCAGTTGTTGAACTGAATAATAAGTATTCTGAAATAATTCTTATAAATATTTAACAGTTACCTTAGTTTTTAATATAAATTAGGGAGGGGGGCGTTCATGATATTGTGACCTAGTATTAGTGAGGGGGTGGTTCACAAGATTGTATAAAGGTCCCAACGCACTTGCAGCGCTGTTGCTGCAAAACCGCAAGAATCTCCCCTTTTATTGCTTCCAGCAATATAATGATCGTTTCTATTGTGACGACCCCTTTTCTCAACTCTTCCTGAATGAATCCTGTTTATTTTTCCGATTTTCTTTCAGACCCTCCAGCAAAAAGATAATGAACTTTCACCCTGTCAATCTTACGGTTAGCTGCAAGTTCGCTCAAGTGCGTTGGGGGCCTTAGGGCAAGAGAGTGGGTCGACAATAACAAAAATTAGCGTGACGTAGTTTATGGACAGCCCCTCAGTAATAGTATCAACTTTAACATCGCAAGCGCTTCTTAAGATTGTAAATTTATAAATTTATTTAAATATATATTTTTTTTTCAGATGCGCTGGACAAAGAAAGTATCCATGTGGCCTGTGGGTCTCGTTACTCAGTTGGGGGTGAGTTCGCCTATAGTAAAAGATGGCAAATTCGCAGGCTTCTATGATGGCTGGGTCGCCAATCGCAAGTTTGCTGTGGACATGGCAGGATTTGCCATCAATGTAGCATTTCTCAACCAAGTAAGTGACTGAAATAAGTTGTAGAGAATTTCTCACTTTGAACATGTTTGTCCTCTTTGTAGGCGTATCACGCTAAACCAGCTGCACGGATTTCCTTGATAACCCAGCTTATTTACGGACCAAGTTAAATATGAGAACGATTATTTGGTCTCC
>JAFIDM010000007.1:8299279-8309861 GCA_023159025.1 Thereuonema tuberculata | reverse complement strand
TGTTGATAACGCCAAATTAAAACTTCTCTCGACTATTTAGCGTTATTTCAATACCAGTTGCTAACAATAAGTATTTATGTAAATAAATAAATATATATTATTTATAAATACAATGCTCTTTTGCAAAGTAACAAGCCTTTACCGTAATGGCGGCGTCCTGTCATAAAATCAGACGGAAGTGCCTGACCAGACTAATCGATCATACATGCGCAGATCGCACAAAAACAGGGCGGCCATCTCTCATTTGGAGGACAATAAATGTCGTTCTTACCTAGAGCTGGAAATCTCGGAAATTTAGTTGTCTTAAATCAACTGCAAATTTCGTAAAAAATAAAACAAAACAGAACATTGGAATCCTTGGACAGCTGTTTCGTATTTCTTAAAATCTTACTATTACAAATCATAATTATGTTAACGCACTAATAACTATTATATTTTATTAATTTAAGCAGTGGCGGCCCGTGAAAAAAAAAATCAGCTATGTGCTAATTCTATTTGCCTCAAATTTCCGCCCAAACGAAAACAAATAAATAAACAAATACAAAAAAGTATATATAAATTAAATACAATTATTCATTCATACACGGAAAGTGAAGTCCTTTATGCAGCATAATTTATCTATGAATCTAATAGTTGAATCACAAAGTTTGTAACCATATTCTTCCGAATTGAGAGCACAGCAAGTGCACTAAGCCCTTCCTGGTATTCCGCAGGAACAGTCTTTATCCGTTTAAGCGATGAAAAACATCTTCCGGGCTCTGCAGTTGTTTTTGGGGTTGTGACTAAGGTTTTTTAAAACTTAAGTTTATTTCAGAAAATGTGTCTTGTAGAATGCTGGTTAGGATGAACTGTAGTAATGGAACAGCTCCTTCATTGTTCCTAAAGTCTGGTCTTTGATACACAACCGAGAGTTCGGTGTTTAGCCTTAAAATAATTTTATATTCGCCAACAATAATAAAATTATTTATTCTTCTACAATCCTACTTCTGAAATGAGTTTCACTACGTCGTCCTTTGCCATTGGAGAGTAGCTTTTGACCCAATCAGAAGCCCTCGACATTAGGTGCAAAATTTGACCTGTGGCAGTCCGAAACTCAAAAATATGCAAAAATACAACTTGAAACATCTTAATATTTCGCCTAAAATTCTCAAAAATAAGGGAAAAATCCTAAGGTGTGTTTTTTTGAAGTCTTGCAAAAGCGTTCTGATAATTTTTATTATTTTTTTGATGGTCTTATTCTTAAAATTAAACCACAATAAATACCGGCTTGAAAAACTATGGGCAATGCTAAAACTCTTGCAACTGGCTCTTTGAACTATGACGTAGGCTGTGACGAAAATATTAAAAGTCTTGTAAAAGTATGTCTTTTAAAAGGTGTTGGTTTTGATCCCATCCACCTATTCGCAAGTTATGAATAAGATTAAGAGATGGCAGCACCTGTCATTTCTCGCAAGTCCCGAGATTCGTAATATACTGAAAGTAGAAGAGATCTCTTGCGCTACGAATTGTATAGCACTTAAAGAGAAGCACGGCTGGGATTGGTTCACGCATGCGCACAATTGTGGTTCTTTCTCACTAATATATTGGGTGTAGGTAAAATCACTAACTGTCTATCTTGTGGCTATATTTGTTGATTTCTACCTAAAACGTAATTCACTCCGTTAAAACCTTTTGGAAAATCAATATCTTACATACTAATCATTTTCTGGACCTTTAGTATTTAATCTTAGCAGAGCTCATAATTTTCCAATTGCAGCCACGGATATGTTAGGAATCTATTATCTTAATTATTATAATTAAAGTTTCATAAATAAATAGACTATCTTCAAAAAACAAATGATAACACTTATTTATTCATCTCTGGTTCACATTTAAAATAGTTCTTGAATAGGCTTCTATCTGGTACCCATAGTATTGGTAATTCAATAGTTCCTTCTATTAATCTTCTTATTCTAAATGGTTTACAGTTCACAGGTGTTATATTCTAACGGCTTTACATCTAGTCAAATTAGTCTATCTGCAATGAATCTAGAATTTATAATTCGACTGGATTAAGCCTATCACCTAGCATGAATTATTCTAATGCTATGAATCTAGAAAAAATATTTATTTCTACTATATTAAGCTTTTCACACCTTGCATGATTTCTAATTTCACTATTTATGTGGAAATGATTTCTTTTCTTTATTCTATATAAAGATTTCTATATCATTTCTCCTATTCACTAACTCTGTAAATTATTTATTACTTTTAGTTATTAATTATCTTTCGATGAACTTCGATGAAATTAAATAATTATATCTTCTATCTTCTTCTGGATATCCTTCTTTTATTCTTCATAACCGCGAACAAAAGAAACAGAAAATCTTTACTTACATAGTTTCAGATATATTAACTCTTTAGAAATTATCTTCCGTCCTTATAGATAATCCTTCTATCTTTGGAGCTATTCAGTTGTGTCGCCATTTTGAACTTCTACTGTTCGATGACCTTGAATCCCGATACGAAAGTCTTATACTTTGTCTATAATAATTATCTTAGTCATTTATTGACTCCGGCTAATGGACTGCTTTGCTCTATGCTGTAAAATACATAAAATTAGAATTATTAATCAGTTCGCAAATATTTCTGAAGTATAAATCCATCTGATCTCCACGAGGTTAGCGTTTAGGCTTATTTTATACTCCTCTGTTCTCAAGACTCAAGTTCGACTATTATAATTTGACGATTTATTCATCTCAATGAATCCGGGATTATTTCCTATTCCATCATAAAGTTTCCTTCGAACTTCCATCGATTCAATATATCTTCAGACTTCTACTTTGATTATAATTCTCTCCGCATATTAGCATCCAATCTTTTCGCCGACCTTCCGTTCAATTTCATCGTCCATCTTTAATTCTCACTAACTGCATTAATCATGTGAGTCATCTTCTGCTCACACGAGCTTTGTACCACCAAGTATTGTTGTAATTATCGCTGCATTTGCAATAATCAAACTTCAAAAAAATCATCGCAGTAAAATGCAAGTTGACATTTATTTTATTATTCTTCACGATTCACAATTAGGACTGTGAATCTCCACAACAATACATTTTTTGACACCAAGCATGACGTCATGACTGTATTTTATTAAAAATAGCACACGGCTTCGCTGGTTCCGAGTTAATGAGAAGAGAGGGATTTCATGATTTTTCCCCATTTCGCAATTTAAATAGAATGTAGATAAAAAATAATAATAGAAAATATAATAAATAAAAATTTAAATAGAAGTGTTATTTTGTTAAATAAAATCATCTTTAATGTAGTGTGCTTGAGCACTTTAGCACTTAAGCCGCCACTGAATTTAAGAGATTAATGATCACTAATAGGAAAGATTAAGGTAAAATATCATTTTAGTTTTTCAGAGCTTTTAATTCTTGTCTTTTAATCAATTATTAAAAATATTCTTTTTTGTTTTTGACTAATATTAATTTTTCTTTTTAATTCAACAGAGAAAAAACGTGACGATGCCATTTGTTGTTGGGTATGAAGAAGACGGATTTTTAAAATCCCTCAATGTCAGTGTGAATGATATTGAATTCAGAGCAGATAACTGTTCCAAGGTAAGAATTAAAATTTACCTACTGAAAATTCAGTGTGATATCTCTTACAGTGAGTGCTTCCAATGACCAACAAAGCAATCTGAAATATGTGTTTATATATATTTACAGGGGATATTAAAACACACTGTACAAATTTATATTATATTAACTATAATACATTAATATAATAATACTACATTAATAGGATATAGGAGTACCAAAACAATCCTTTTTCGTCGATAACTGTATTCTGCCAGCGGCAATCTTCGGTGTAGAGGGCGCTGTTTAGCGGTGCTGCAGTCGGCTAGAGAGTCGAAGTGTGAACGGTCTTGTGTTTGCCGTACGTGTAACATGGAACGTTTCACAACTGCTGAGATGGCTGACATTCATCTGGCGTAGGGGACTGCCAATGGAAAACGAGGAGCTGCTAATGTGAGGGTGTATTGACAGCGCTTCCCAAACAGACTTTCCGAAATCGCCAAACTTTTGGGCGTTTGCGAGAAACTGGAACATTCCTTACAAAGAAGCATGACCCTGCTAGGGAGAGAACCATGCTTACTCCTGGTAGGGAAGAAGAGATCCTACGGTGAATTGAGGAGAATTCAGGCACAAACACGCGAGCTGTTGCACATAGTCTCGGTGGGAACCACGCTGTCGTGTGGAGTTTGTTGCAGGAGGACCTCTTACATCCATTTCATCGTCATAGAGTTTAGACATTGCTTCCTAGGGATCACCCTCTTCCTGTTGAATTCGTGCGCGGGTTTCTGTAGGATTTACAGCGCCCTCTAATACCGAAGGCTGCCGTCAGCGGACATATATTCGTAGATGAAAAATGCTTGTTTTGTTTATCCCTGTCTCCCATTAAAATTAGCACAGATTTTTTTTGACACGCAGACACATACAATAAATGCAGAAAAGCAGAAGTTATTGCAGAAATATTAGCTTTAATCTACCTTTGGCTAGCTATGTCTAATAAGCATCAAAATGGATTTGATTAAATCGATTGAAATTTATTGACAATATATGAAACTATTAATACCATTCGAGGTATTGATTTTATTACAGTGCAATATATTTAATGGCTACGAAATCTATGCAGTAATTTAATCAATTTCTGTAGTGACTCTACATTTGAAAGTGAAATGGTCCCTACAACTCATTTTAAACTCCAATGGATAGAGAAATACAACAGCAGTGCTTATCATTAAAGACTGAAAATACTCTTAAAAATGATGTTACTGAATTACTAAATTATCTACAACATTGTGTTCAGCATCGAAAAGTAGGTGATCACGTCCAAAAAATCAGACCTCTAGGAACACTCCCTGACACCCCCCCCCCCAAGCGTTTTCTGATTTTAAAGGAGTTTTCAAAAGAAAAACAGCATAAAAGCAATGTTAGCGGCCCCTAGGTTACAGTTTGCCTGTAAAACATAGGGGGTCCGAAACCTTCACCATTGTGTTCAGTATCAAAAAGTAGGTGATCACGTCCAAAAAAATCAGACCTCTAGGACCACTCCCTGACAGGAAGTTGGGGGTCAAAAGTGGTCTTTTCCGATAAAGTTGTGTTTATAAAATTGTGCATATTATGGGGCCGCTTTGCTTTTGACACTGTCTAAAAGCATTAATTATCTTGTTTAAGACTTCACTTTCAAATCCAGTTGTATTCTCTGAACTCCTCTGTTCACTCCTGGCACCTCAACAACTTCCTTTTTTGTTAAGTGCCTTTGATCCCAAGACAGCACAACAAATACCAAAATAAAGAAAAATACTCACTTTATTTTAGCATCTGTTTCATAATAATTAAGCTATTTAACGAATTTAAACTATTTTTTTTCTGTATCTGGTTTGCAAATTGGTGGATTTATCTAAATTTGGTTGCTAAATTCATTGGAAAAAATCAGATTATCTATCACGTCACAATTTTTAGATATACAGCACTTTTGCAGCGGCAAAAAAAAAAAAAAAAAAAAAAAAATGGCCAAAAATTACAATTTTCATTTCTAATAAAAACAAAATAGTCATTAGTGAGTTATTACTTAAAGAACCCTCATAAATCATTTACTACAGTAAATGATTTATAATAAAATCATTGGGGGTGGGGGTGTAAAATGGAATCGTAGTATTTGAGGATCCATTGTTCCTTATCAAAAAGTGTTCCATTTTCTCATCCCTATATCCCCTAGAAGTTGAAAAAAAAATTCTAGGTGTAAGTATTCATTTACTACCTGTATATATATATATATTCATAAATATATATATATAGGTTTTCAGAATTATTCCGTACGATTACGATGCCTTTCTTTTGTATAGTTTCTCATTAGTCTTCCAAATAGGAACAGACAGTAATCGCCCATCAATGCAGGGTCCCAGTGTCCTTAGTAACGGGGCTCCATTGTAAGGATATCCTGGTGAAAGCGTTCTCCCTGTTTATCACTTACAGCACCCACATTTTCTGGAAGGGTGGGAGTACAGAGAGTGAATTTTTTGCGACATTCTACAACCCATTCTGCAGTTTTCCAGTAGATCAGTCTCAGTGGAAACATCTCTTTCTATTGCCCGACAATCCGTGAGCAAGGCAGTAGATGATTGCATATATCATTGTTGTCGTTAGCACAACACATAATGAACATGCAAAGCGTTACATCACGCTCATTTGCCTTTCATTGTTTACTGAAGTTCTATTCAAGGACAAAATGACTGCATTTACTTTGCTGCAACGCTTGCATCGAAATTGGTGGCCGTCCCTTCAACGTGTCTACTGATGCAATGAACCCCAACAATAACCTCCTGTTACGCTTACTGGTTTAACGCATTCTTTGTGTGCTGTGCTAACGACACCAATGGTAACTAATTGCCCTGAATTAAATAAAACATACCAAACCGTTCAAAATATTGAAAGTGAATAAAAAAGGGTGTGCTGAAGGGAATGGTGGGTTTCTGGAAAGGGTTTCTGTTTTCACACACCTATTGGCCCTGAGTGTTTGCTGCCTGTATTCATGTAAATACACTTTAAGAAAATTCACTAGCAACTAGTAATCATCCGTAGTTGGCGAGTGAACTTTCATCCTTGATAGAAATGCTTTCAAAATATTAACTTTTTTTCCTCTTGTAAATATATCGTCTGCTTATGCCCAAATCACACCATCATATTTTTCATCATTGTTTTCAATCATTGACCCTATCTTGAGGTCTATGATCGTGTGATTTGCCTCACTTGACCATTTTCATCATTGATTTCGCTGATGATTAAATTTAGAAACTGTTCTATCCGATCGATGTTTTCAATGATAGCAATTAGTGAAAGCTCCAATCAGAACAGACGAGCTTCGAGAGCGAAAAAGCCAACCGGCGCCATTTTGCCATCGTTTCGATTGAATCTGCTGGGGATATTTGCAGAACCCTAATTATAAGCAGAATAGCATGTATAGAAATAAGGATAGACCAGATAAAATTCATGAATAATTTATTTGAGTGAATTTTTAAAATTAACTATATAGACTTGGGTTACTAGGTAGCACAAAATTAATCTTCTTATAAGTTTCAACACTTTGATTGCACTGTAATATCTAGTTCACTTATTATCATTCAGCACTTTAGAAGTATCACTTCTATCACTTCACTAATGCACTTTTATCATGTAGCACTTTATAGATTATATAATAATCATAGCTTTCTGATAATGACTATAATTTACTTTCACACGTACTATCAACGAGTATTATTGCACGTCGCAATTTAATACAAAATAATAGCTTTTCACTAGTGTGCGGAACTTCAATAATAATTTCACCACCTGCATGTGATGAACTTTATATGGCTTGAGTTTTACCTTATGTGAAATAATTAATTCACTTCAATTCTTTACGAATTAAATGTTCAGCTGCGTTCCCATTAACTCGACATCGGCTGTATCTTCGTTTATCGACGAGGCCTGCTTTCGCCCATCCAAAATAATAATAATCGAAAAACAGTTACTCACAGTCTGATGAATTCTAGTTGTCTTCACACTTGAAGTAATCTGCGTTGATTCCCATCTATGGTATAATCAGCCAGTCTTCCTAGAATTCCACTACTAATTCCGATGCACTTAAATCCAGGGCACTTTTACAGCTGAATATGGCGGGGCAGCTCCATGTCACCTGATTGGTTCTTCCCACAATACTTTGGGTAGATATATCACGTTTCCAAATAACCACACTTGAAATTAGGAAATGTTGATTTCACTTCTTAAATAATAATACGTAAATTATTATAATCAGTTCGTAGAGTTTACGAATTATCTTCTAGCTTTAAGCTTATCTCAAGCGACCAATAATTAACGAAGAACTAATGATGACTTTCAAAAGTTCAGAAATAATAATTCTCTATTTACTAGATAGATAGATTAGTTTTACACTAAAAATAAAGTTCGGTAATTACTACCTAAATTTGTGACTGTAGTTTATCTCAATATCTCCGGTCTTCTTACTGGAAATAATTGACTTCGAAAAACCGCAATAATTATTTTCCTCAGCTTTTCGGATTATCTTCTCAGCTTACCCTCACTAGGATAATGGAAGTCTTCGGCAACTTTCTTTTGGATGAATCCACTTCTCGGCTTCCTAAGGGTATCAGTCTTCGGAAATTACTTCGTTCTTCAAACTGATTTTTAATTATTTATCGAGACGAAAAAATAATATTTCACTTGAAATACTTGCTTGAATTATAGCGTCTTCGTATGTGGCTATTCTTCATGAATGCTTCCATTTCATACCACCGCTATTGGAACCTGCTGAAATAATTTTCTTCTTAATTATTTCTCCTTATGGAACTGTCCTATTTACTATTTCCTTGGACCATTAATCAGAATGTGTTTTAAACACTGGATATGTGCGTGTCCCACAAAATGACCACACTTTACTTTGTCCGAATAGTTGAGGCTTTAACATCGCTTCACCTCCGTCAATTCCTAAGGCAAACATTGTTTCCCTTAATTGCTTCGTCTCAGTTACCGAGGTTCATGTCAACTGACCACTCTTTGCCGAATTGTCTATCGTGATGTTAGACACTCTCGGTCTCACATCTTCCTTTCAAGTTCCACACTAACTTTTTTTTTCGCTTCTTTAACTATATTCGGCCAAACCAAAGAACGACCGTGGCCACCAGATGTCGCAATAGTAGAATTTGAATCGATTGTATATGTCAGTGTTTATGGCGGTAAACTAAACATTTAGGGAGTTTGAAGTTTACGGAAAAAAGACGACATTTATTTTCTTGAACTATTCTGATTTCTCATCCAATATAATTTCAAAAATTTATTTTTATTCATTCGTTTGTTTCAATCGTTCAAAGTCAGTCTCCTACCTTTTCCGTTTGGTTTTTTGACGACATTGCATCCCGGAGATCGACAACGCGAAGACGAAGATGGGATTCGTTGACTCACGTCTCGTCTAAAAAAACGGCACTGCGATCGAAAACAATTTCTCTGAAGTGCCATAAGTAAGCATGTCATAAGGCCTTTTCGAAATAAGAAGTAACGTTACCAATAACTTCGTTTTTGTGTGGCTTCCAACGGTTTTCTGTGACCGAGAGTCGCCATGTTTTATCTTCTGTCTCGACCCAATTTCAGTCCTGCAATGATTAATAGATCATGGGTGTAGTTGAAGGTCAAAGTCGTTCTCTCATTTGCCCGACTTTAAAACAACTCATGACATTTATACTTTTATGACGTCACATCCATCTACGTAACGCTCATTGATTTAAATATTTAAATTACTTGATGGATCACTTCCATTTCAAAAACGGAAAAGAAAAAAAAATATTTTCAAGCGTATTAAAGTCCTCCTAGCGAAAGAATGACTCTGACCTTGAACTACAACAATGATCTCTTAATCATTCCAGGACTGAAGTTTGTATAGAGAAACTATTCACAATCGCCAATCAGAAGCCAAGCGCTTTCCCGCCATAAACAGTGACATATACAATCGATTCAAATTCTACTATTGCGACATCTGGTGGCCACGGTCGTTCTTTGGTTTGCCCGATAGTAAATCCCTTTAAAATTACTTGAACTAATAATTAAATAATTAAATTATTTTGACCATAAATAATTTAATTCAGTAGCAGAATCGGAAAGCTATTATGTATTAAGTATCACAGTGAGGAGATTATCTTTCGAAAATAAACAATATTTTTACTGAAATAAATTAATTCTATGCGTTAGAATCTGCAGATGACAACTTTTTAAAGAGAGATTTCATTTCTTCTTGAGCTCGTTACGCTCGCAAAAGCCTGTGAGATTTGCCGCTGTTTCACCTCGCTTTCGCTTAAATAGTAGAGATGCTTGAATACAATATACAATTAGTTTCGAATAGATTGACAGCTAAGTCATTTCAAATTCTACCGAAATTGCGTTGCCGAAACACGATTTTAACCTCTAAAAAAAGATTAAACACAGTCTTTTCGTAACTGGGGAAATCTTTCGCCATAATATCGAGCTCAACTCTGATTGGTTTTAACTCTCTGCCAATCATATGCACTATTTCATTATATATTCCTCCATCGTGTGATCGGTCACAATGATAGGAACACTTCACTGACATTTCAATGAAGCAAATCAATGATGAAAAAATATGCTGGTGTGTTTTGGGCATTAACAATCAGTGCAGGTCACGTCCGGTTTTAGTGGGCATTGACCGGGTCAGGAAAAGAGTGATAATTGAAACAAAATTGGAGTCTAATCGACTATAAGAACGAATCTAGACTCACTTACTCAGTCTCTCCCGAAGGGTGCTAAAGAAGGTGTAGACATAGTAAATGAAATCAGGGTGACCATCGCTTGAAATTATACATCACCCTTGGTTTCAACAACTTGAATAAATGAGTTTTGCGCTACAATCAATTATAATGTCACTTTTAACAATGCAAGATTTTTGATAGACTGCAAATTGTCGGGGGGGGGGGGGGGGGGTTTTTTTTTTTTTTTTTTGTATGTTTACTACAAAGCTGTGGATTTTA
>JAFIDM010000007.1:8289111-8299269 GCA_023159025.1 Thereuonema tuberculata | reverse complement strand
TTTTTTTTTTTTTTTTTTGTATGTTTACTACAAAGCTGTGGATTTTACATTGCTTTTATTTTTTTAATTGGTATTTTTGCTCTTAAGTATTTAACTATTTCTGTCAAAGATAATTTGATAAAAGGAAAGTTTGTTTGTTAATGCTTTTTCTTATTTTTTTCGTTTTCTTAAAAGATTCTGGTTTGGCACACGAAGACCATGAAGAACAAGCCCCCTAAACCTCTAGGCATGAAAGACCTGAAGAAATACGCCAACACCAACGTTATTAAACTATACGAAACGATAAGATGATACCACGTACCGGAGGTACCGAAATTGCTTGTGCGGAAGCGGCGGAACCAATTGCCTGTGGAGGAGACGGTTACGACGGAAAGGTACGGGAAGACCAGCAGCTGGCTGCTTTATTGTCTTCTCGTATCTGTATTTCTATTGTTTGTGACTGCCGTT
This sequence comes from Thereuonema tuberculata, assembly GCA_023159025.1. Taxonomy (NCBI): domain Eukaryota; kingdom Metazoa; phylum Arthropoda; class Chilopoda; order Scutigeromorpha; family Scutigeridae; genus Thereuonema; species Thereuonema tuberculata. The sequence goes on along the minus strand of JAFIDM010000007.1, from coordinate 8,298,822 downwards.
ACGACCCTGATGTCTTGAGAGACTCTATAAGAGAGAGGCAATTTGTTTTTATTGTTTTTGTTTTGCAGACGTTCCCCTTCCCTTAAAAAAATGTTACCAGCTTTCGGGAGTTGCGTTTCCTTAAAACCTCCTCCCACATACACTCACCCACAAACCCCTCAGTTAATTGTGCAATGCAAAACTAGCCCTCCAAGTCAGCCGACCTGACACCGATATTGTCGTTCTAAACTCTGTTTCTGAATCTCGTTTCTATATGTATAAAAAAAGAAGATAAGACGATATCTTTGTAAATAGTTAAGTCCCAATCCTTTTCTATAACAGATTATACTAAGTCCCGTCTTAACAGGGAGTCTAGAATCTTAAAAAAACACTTGGCCTAACCGTCTTTCCGTTTTTAGAAAAAAAAAAATCTTAAGTCCACTCAGATGATTTTCATTTGTTTTCTGTCCATATTTAGCCAGAATTTATTTAAAAATAAATAAATAAATAAATAAAAAACCCAAACAGGGAAAAAAATAGCTTAGAATCCATCTTAAAAAACCCCCCACTTAAATATGTATATAAACTTAAATATGCAACTGTACTTGCAGATCGGAATAACGGATAAGCAAGTCTAAACTTGCAAGGAACGAATAGGCCTAATTCTACATTCAGAATGTCTTTCCAGCTCCGAACGTTCCAGAACTACTATTTTATTTTTATTTCTTTCTTTGTATTTATTTTGTTTTCGAATTTCTAGCACTCTAACGCTATAATTTTAAAAACAAAATTACTGAAAAAGAAATTAATTATAGATCGAATTCCAAAATGGAATGTAAAACACAATATATTATCAACCTTATTTATTTAGGATTAATTTTTCACTAGTTCAAAAACGATAAATTTGAAAGTGGTGTCATATTTCGCAGAGTCGTTATTGCAGTACATACTTCATATGTATTTTTAATTTATTTACATTGAAAACTTGAATTTACTGGTTTTCATTTCTTGTTACGTAATTTATTAAGAGATTTTAAATGTTTAGTTTTAATTCTTATTTTAATGTTTGTTGTTGAATCCTGTTTTATTGTTTCCTTTCATATTTCAAGTTTTTTTTTAATTGTTATCAAGATTGTGTTTGCTTTGAAAAGATTGTGTTCAAGAGATGCCAACTTCGTATATATATATTTTTTTAATTTTGGACACATTTTATTTCTTTTTTTAATTGTAAATTGAAGCCTTGCATATCATATTAAATTCGGAGCAAATTATTTGAAAATTCCTTGGTAAATTTCATTGTGATAACGATGGAAGGCATAATTTTTTTAAATAATTGAAACACAATTGTGTTCTAAAATATGAGATTAGTTCATGATTATACCACCAGATGGCAGGTTAGGGACTTGACTTGATTTCAGCCGCCATTGTTGTTTCATTTCCTGCTTTAACGTTGATTTGCTTACGACGACTTTGTTTTAATTTGTTTCTCCAAGATGAACGGATGAAATGGAATAAATCACTGCAGGATTAAGCCCATAGGTTTACTTTTTTCCTTTTCTTTCAGGAGCACTATCAAGAATTAAAAACAAACAATCGGAAGGTATGTAATCATGCACATCCGGAAAAACGGAAGAATTGTCTGAAAATGGAACAGCAACAACTTCGGCTTTTCTTTCTACGCTGTAACGTTACGTTCTATTTCTTACATACGCATAATAAAATTTGTCGGTAATATGGATTAAATTTTTTAAATTTTTATTAACATCCATTCTCCCATTACCGCATCCATATCTCCGTATGAACCCCACTATATTGAAAGCGCTGAAACTACAATAGCTAACACCCATCTCCATCTATGATTGCTCTTCTTTCTTCAAAGCTGCACTACAAGCGTCATTACGCGCGATTTAACGCCACAATAATAATCATAAAAATAATAGAACTGTTACACATGTGAATACTTCGTTTGTGTTCTTAAAAGAAAAAAAGAATTTTATAAATGTCCATCTGTTTATTTAGTTAGTTTTCAGTATCGCACAAGAATTTGGAATTTTATTTCTCGCCAATCAGAAGAGAGGAGATAAAAAAGTAGAGCGGACAGCAGTAGGCGGAAGGCTACATCACTGAAAATTGCTGTCTTAAAGTGAGATAGAGTATAGCCTAATACCTTCATTTTCCCTGCGAAATAGCGAAATTACATCAAACCAAATATATGAATATGTTTTTTGTTTAATAAAATAAAATATAATTTTTTTTTTAATTGATGGTGTAAACCGAATTGCACTACTAAGTATTACTTGGCTATTCAAAAAAGTAAAATAAAAACTGATTAAATAAAACTTAAATATGCAAGCGTGTAAAAGAATCTCATTTTCTGGAAAAAATTTTATTCAATATTTTAGTAAAACTTTGAAACTTAAAAATTTTTTTCGTTCCAGGAAACGCAATTTTTGTTTCCATTTTCTAGATTTTTCTTCCTTAGAGCTAATTAAATAAAAGTGTTAAAAGAGTGAATTCAACTTTATTTCATTTGCCTTTTAATTCATACAACAATCATAAAAATGTTTTTTTTTTTAAGATTTACTAATTAATACTAATGAAATAAAAATCGTTTCAAATCATTAAAATTTAACCTAACAAATCTTATCTAATCTACGGAGTAAATATGTCTGTATTTCAATTATTAAATATCACTCCATTGGAATTACTTATTTAAATTAAGATTCGACTTTGCTACGAACAGTAATTGAAATGGGATGGCTCATGTGGGTACAGGGTGTCTCAGAAATTTATGCCTAACTTTGATTTGTGGGTTCTTTCATTTGCGCCAGTATTGATCTTCTGCAGATTACATATAAATATGTATTGGATTGTTCCCGTTTATATGAGTAATATCCAATTACTGAGTTGCGTTCTGATATTTTACAAATAATATATAAACACAATATAAAACATTAAAATACATCAATACATTTATGAGTTGGTTATTAATGTTGCTCTAGTAAATATTTGATTTTAAAAACATTCCATATCATTTAGGCCAACTACTTCCCACATACTTCCAAACAGTAATAACAATACTATATTAGAATAATAATAATAGTAAAACTAATAATAACTAGAAATTTCGTAATTTCTCTTCCTAAACTATAGCGAAATATTTCAAAACACTCTTAACTAGTTTCAAATTGCTTATCAAATATTTGACTATTAAAAATAATATTAACAATAAAAAAGTGTTATATCTTTTACATTGCAGTAATACGAATTTTGCTTTTTACAAATTTACATAAATTTAATTACGTTTATAGAGTCATCTTTAAACTATAATAATTTATAATTAAAAAATATCAACAATAAAACTGCAATTTTTTTCTATTTATAATTTATTTATTTATTTACATCAATTTAAAAAAAATGTTTGTTTCAAATTTCTAAAATTTTTTATATAATATAAAAGTTGTTTGATATTTATTTATAAATAAATTATAAAAATACAGAATCATTTTTTTAACTTAAGTTTGAAAAAAATTAATAGATTAAAATTTCACAAACTATTTATTTTAAAATATTACTTTAAAATTCGAAGGATAAAACATAAGATATAGCAAAATATATAGCATAAAATACAGAATATATTAAAATATATACTAGTAAGATACACAGATTATTTTTATTTCGTAAATACATATAACTTCATTCACGTGGTCAGGTTTTTTTTTCCTTTCGTTTATAAATAAGCTTAATTTTCATTCATTCATAGAAGGGTAATACGGTTCGTGCAGGTATTTAAAAATAACTTTTAAAGTATTTCTATATAATTTTTTTTTTCAAGGCTTCGATTAAAAAAAAATAACAGCTTGAGACACAGTCGACTGCTTGTTTGGGGAAACAGTCAGTCAACTCTGTCCGCATTTTTCGGATAGGCAGAAATAAACACCCCGTTTCTACGGTGTTTGGGCCTCTGAATACGATGGTGAGGTCCGTTTGCCGATCCGACCTTCCGTTCGGGAGTTGTTAGGGGGATAACATACACGGACGGACAGGACAAACACAAGATCACCCATATGGGTCGCTAAAAAAGGAAAAATTGTTCCGGTATTTAAAATACTTGTCAATTTATTTATTTATTTGTTTATTGTATCTTACGTAATAAATGTAATCGTCCTTGTGTCATGCACGTACTGCGCATGCGCAAGTTCAAAAACAACGATAGACAATTGAAGCTCAATTGATTATAATTAAATTCATATTAATTTTTGAAAAAAAAATTGCGGTAAAACCAGGACGTGATAAAACGAGAAATTAACGTTTATTTAAATAGTAACCTTCAAAATTTTAATGTAAATTTTAATGTAAGTAGGGAATTTCCGAGACAACCTGTACTCTTTCTTTGCAACTATTGAAATACATCATTATTTTATGCCATTTATTTACCGGTATATTAAATTGTGGTTTTTCTTATGTAATGTAAAAAAAAAAAAGCCATATTTAAGTGAATTGTTGGAAAAAGATTGGAACTGATTTTTTTTTTTTTACTTGTTTATTTCTGTATTATTTTAAATTATTATTTATATGCAGTTGTGCCAAACAGTTCTTGAAGAGATAATAACGTTGGTTATAGCCGGAGTTGATCTCACGAACTCACGTATTTGTTTTTCCTTAAAAAAAAAGTATTGTTATTTATGTATTTTTTATCTATATTTATTGTACACCTTGTTTGTCTGTGTATCAAATTTGAAAGAATTTTCCTTAAGTATAGAATGTGTTCCTCCCCATAAAAACAAATATTTAAGAGGTTAAAAGAAAAAAGATATTGAACTTATTAAAACATATCTCAGTATTAAAACAACCAAACTGTGATTTTTTTTAAGAAAAAAAAATAACCCTTGTTGTTTTGATCAGTAATATATTTGCGAAGATGTAATGGCTGCACAGATATTACAATAAACACTACTCAAATCAGGTTGGTCTGTCTGTCTGTCTTCATTTTTCATTTTTTCAGTAATTAAATTACAGAATTATTTCCCTTTTGATAAGATGTAACATAACTTTTTGGAGAAGCAAAGCAGAAACATGGCATTCACGAGAACGGCACTACCGATTTCGATGATATTTGTTATTTCATTAAAGCGGTAGGATATTTCTGAGAAAAATAGCATTATTCAAGAGTTACCATCAAAATAATAATAATTAAAAAAGTTTTTTTCACGAAATTGGAAGGTAGTCTTTGTAATCTATCTTCTCCGAAACCACTCGGCCGATTGGGCTAAGTTTTGGCAGTGTAACAGCAGAAGACTCACAGATGGTTTTAATTCAGTAAAATCAGAAATAAGTTTAATCCTTCAGAACCAATCAACACTTGAAAAAGTCGTATGCTTAATTCCCCCGTTGCCATAATATGGAATGGCGTCCCTAATCTTGTTTCATCAAAATTTTGAGCTTAGATTGCTTTGAAATAATTGATTGCTGTTTCAAGCTTAGAATCGTTCCTGGGCAGGAGCCCAAACAAACAGCTACAGCTGTGAAGCAGACCTTAACCGAGGATCGTCGAGCTAATCCCCGGAGAAGAAAAAGGGCTACGCCGTGCAAGTTGCATTCGTCGCCGAGAGAGGGTGATCGTACCCGGTCTTGGCAAGCCGCCTTCGCCGGAGAAGAGCCTGTACTCAAGTGGTCCCAAAAAGTTGCCCCCGCCTTGCAGAAGCAATCGTCCTTCCCGGGCCGCAAGAACCCCCCCCCCCCCCCCCCCCCCCCCTGACCTTTTTATTTTTGAACTTTCACGAAAATTTCAGGCAGCAGTATTACAAACGAAAAATCGTCATTAAAAAAAACAAAAACAAATTGTAATATCTAATTGAATACAAGCAATAGAGCAAAAAAATACCTTTGTCTACAGACGATTAATCGACTGTACTACAGTTCGCGCAGAAATTAAAGGACTAATAAACGGATTAAAATCCTTCGTTTAAGACAGGAAATCTATTGTTTTGATTTTAATGCTTTTCTGTGGGACATTTGGTCCCCTTTTCGTATTAATTACTAATCCCAATTGTCATTGAAACATAGAAACCCATATTTTCGGTGTCTCCAGAGCCACGAAGGCTCGTATGAGAAATACCTTCCTACAATTCCTCGATATGGATCACAACTGAAAAAAAAAAAAAAAAATCCATCTTCAATTCGATTAAAATTGGATCGTCTCGTGTTCTTAAATGTAAACATCAAGTTTCAAGAAGTTTATAGTAGAGAACAAAGTGGAGTATAATTACTTTAGGTTTGCAGATGACATAATAATTATATGGAAGGGTACAGATAGACAATTTAAAAGGTTCTATAATATAGAAATTCAGCTGAAGAAAAGATTAAAGCTCACAATGGAGACAGAGATAAAAGGAAAATTACCATTTCTAGATATACTACAGTAATACCTTGAGATACGAGCGTCCCGACATACGAGTTTTCTGAGATACGAGCAAGCCTTCAAACAAATTTTTGCTTTGAGATACGAGTAAAGATTTGAGATACGAGCACGCTTACAGACCTGACACTAGGTGGCCTCACCCATTCACAAAAAAAGTTAAAAAAAGAAAAGAATAAAAATAAAAAAAAAGCAAAAAAAAAAAAAAAAATAGAAAAAAAAAAAAAAATACGTAAGCTAAGTTAATTCTAAATTTATGTAAGTTACGTAGTGTACGTATAAGGTACGGTACGGAATCAAGTGTCTACATACGGGCCAACTCTCTTCCCTCCTTCATTCTCCTCCGCATATGTCGCCATTAGCCGCTACTGTATCGTCTGTCAGTAAGAACTCATAATTAAAACCATATTTATTTTATATCATAGGAATCCTTATATACTATAATTTTGTGTGTGTATGTCTCTACAGCAATTAAAAACATGTTTTTTTCATTATTATTAGCACTAATATGGAAGTTTTTTAGAGGGCCACAACGGATTATTTTTTTTTTCAGTTATTTCTTATGGGAAAAAATGATTTGAGATACGAGCACCTCGAGTTACGAGCTCAGTCCTGGAACGGATTATGCTCGTATCTCAAGGTATTACTGTACTAATTAATGGAGGAAATTATATAACTTTTTAATACTACAATAAAAAATAATCATATGCTAAATTTTTGTTCAGGGCAAAGTATTCACACCAAGAGAGCTGTGATTAAAAAAGAATCACAGGAAATACTGAAAATAAGAAATTACGGAAAGGTAAGTTTTATAAAATGAGTCAAACATTTGAAATGAATAAATATTCTAAAAAAATTATTAATAAAAGAGTTATTAATGAATTTTTCAAAAAAAGAAGAAAGAAAAACTGACAATAAATACAATAAGGTAATAAAATTGCCATTAGGAATTAATGTAATAAAATCAAAGATGTCTGTATAAAAAATAATAGAAAGATAAGTATGTATTAATAAGAAAGAATAAAGATTTTGTCAATGATAGTATTATGAATACTATGGGGATTGTCTATAAGCTCAAATGTACAGATTGAAGGATGAATTGATGGGAACGCTGCTTGAAAGTGTTTCACAAAACGTGAGGGCGTTTAGAAATAATAAATTGACACTGCAGAGAGTTTCAACATAACCCAGATCCTGAAATTGAAGTGAAATTAAAGAAGAAAAATTAATGTTAGATATTCTTGCATTATTTTATTCTTGCAGTAAATTGGTTCCATTAAGATAAACGTTTAAAGATGAGTGATATGGCTTTTGGTTGGATTAAAAGTTGTAAAAAATATAAAAAGATTTTTGTAATCTTTGAAATTTGATGTGAACAATTTTACTTTATTAGATATATGTTTTATTAGATTGTTAGTATGTGGTTTGTTTTGGATGAAAAAGTTTTAAGATGTGCATATGATGATAGATAGTTTGCATAATGTTTAGATTAATTGTAAAAAAAATTGTATTATAATGAATTCTGAGGAAATAGAAGATTATTTCTTTTTCTCCAGTATATAACCTGATGAAATAAATCAGGTTACATACTGGAGAAATGAAATCCCAATTTGTAGCAACCTTTCGAAACGTTAAACAGAACAAGCGCCTTTAGATTTATCAATTTAGTTTTGGCTACGACCGCTAGAGGTCAGGACGGATGAAATGGCTTCAAGCTCTGTTTCGTATTCGCTTTTTCCGCACGGCCTCACTAGATCTACCTCGGCAGCTCCACAATGCGGTCGATTTATGATGATTCTTATCATTGACATATTGCGGTCTTACTTAGTTAGAATTTTGAATTCATGAGGTAACAAAACATATGTGGCTTAATCTCAAGTATCTATTTTATAAAATTTTTTAAATAAATAAAATAAGTTTTATTTAACTTTTTTTTTATGGACCAAATGCTTAGGGAAAATGAAAGTTTACTAGCTTTTGTCAAATACAGTATAGAAACAATCAACATATTTTAACTTTATACAAAAAAAAAATTACATTTACAGTATAATACCTCAGTGTAAATGTTCTAAAATAAGCAGTGAAAGAATGAATTTTCATAAACATAAAATTTTAATATTTAAACTAAACAATTTTAAAATTAAAACATTCCATAAATAACCAAATATAAAACTTATTATTACAATACGTAACACTTAACATAAAACAAAAATATCTATTAACTAATATACAATAAGTTAATAATTAAACCTTTATGAATATGTAACCTTTATGAATGTGTAAAAATGAATTCCACTTACAAAGGATAATAATAATAAAAGGATTTTGCAATCTTTCTTCAACTGTTATTAATTAAAGGGTAGTTTTGTATAGTTTCACATCCTCAGAACATTCTGGAAGAAAAGTGTAATATACAATCTTTGGAATTGATAATAATCAAACAAAAATGAGAAAAGCTTCTAAATAATAATTACACTTTCTCAGTAAATCAAATAAAGATTTAAACATTGTTATGTTCTTTTTATGTAAAAGAAAATGAATCAAATTAAAATTATGAAAACAATTGATAAATGTAATTTAAATAAAATTCAACATTTTTAACAATAATCTTTTTATTAATAAAATACTGATAAATTGTAAAACTAAATCTTTAATCCTGTAGGATAACTTTTAATTAAAGAAATGGATACACTAACTACAATTCACAAAACTTGACAAACTATGTAATTAGAGAAAGTTAGTGAAGAGGTAGCTGTTGTGAAAGGAGAACGGGTAGATCTGCCCTACCACTGTATAGCGATACGATAAGGGAAGATCTCCATCAATAGAACATTTTTTATCATTACGACTTGTCTCAATTATTAGTCCGTTCGGAGTTATATACGTCTAGATATGACGTTTGAGTGATTGATTGCGGTGAATGTGGGTGGCAGGGAAGCCAACCACCTACAGGCGGGGGGGGTGCTTGGCTGCGGGTGGTTGGCTTCCCTGCCACCCACATTCACCACAACCAACCAATCATATGTTAGTAAGTGTTGTACATAAGTAATCATTAATATTAGTATTTATTTCAAGTAAATAATAATTAATAAGATGTAATAAATGAAAATAATATTTACTGTTACTGAAAATAATTATTAAATGATAATCAATTAATAAATCAGAGAAGTAAGATGTCAACGATACAAGTCATATCGAGACGTATATAACTCTGAACGGACTAATAATTGGGCCGAGTCGTAATAATAACAGATGTTCTATATAAAGAGATTTCTATAGATATATATCTATATATAAGTCTTGGATGGATTTGA
>JAFIDM010000007.1:8250192-8279111 GCA_023159025.1 Thereuonema tuberculata | reverse complement strand
TAATAAGCCGTGGACCAGTCGAATAATGGAAGAGGTAAAAGTGGGCAGGTTGATCCATCTTAACGGATTAAACTGGATACTTCATATTTAACATGGATTTCGTAGAAGCACGTTGTCGAGAGGAGGACATCGTTCGGAATGAAAATGTGGGTTTGTTGTCTGTATCTCTTTTCCGCTTCACAGGGTAAGAAGACAGAACGAGCAGCAAAGACACAATGAACATAAGAACAAAAAAACAGATGAGAATTGCCATGATCGTCTTCCTGTTCAGTTCCCTGTAGTCGATTTCCTGTTGCGCGGGCAACTGAGGTCTGACTGGGACTGGGGTATCTTGCTGCACGGAAAAGTCTTGCTTTAGGGTCTCCCACAGCTGAATGACATTGGTGTTGGCGTATTTCGTGGTGTTCAGAGGTTTTGGTGGATAGTTTCTCAGTGTCTTCGTGTGCCAAACTAAAATCTAAGTAAAAAAAAATACCTATGTTAAATTAACTGTTTAACCAAACAAAACTTATTATATTAACATCTTCAGGGTTAGTATAACTAAATATTCCAACTTAGAACCTTATGGCACGCCAAGTAATGGCTCTCAATTAATGGAATTTTAAAAATACACTCGATGACAAAAATATTTGTGCACCACCAATATGGTGGATTCAACAACTTTTAATTAGTGCGATTTCAAAGGACAGGAGTGACTACAACATCACAGCAGCAGGACGATGTCCCACGGAGTTGCGGTACACAATAAGGTCACCTTTAGGTCTCGTGCCTGGATACATGCGGTGATACAGTCAGGCATAGAATCAAACAGACGCCTTATGTTGTCTTGCGGCAGGTTTGCCCATGGTTTTTGCAAATAACGCTACAAATCACGAACACTGGTACATGACTACAGTTAGCGTCCCGTCTGAACATGCTCGATTGGCGACAAATCATGCTACCTGGCAGGCCAAGGCAGCATTAACATGATGTAGACAGTCCTGTGAAACCTTAGCTGTGTGGCGACGATCGTAATCTTGTTGGGAAATTGCTCCTGGACATCCAGTCGCCAAAGGCAGAACGCGGGGGGTCGCGGGTTCTCCTGAACGTACCGCTGAACTATCAATGTCTCTCGTAGCAATACTAATAGCACGTATGATAGTGACCATCGAATATTATATGCGATGGCACTCCAAACCATCACGCCTGCAGTGGGAACTTTACGCCACTGTAAAGTGGGGTTGGGATTGTAGCTCTCTCTTGTGGTTCTCCAGACCCTGACGCTCCCAAACAAAAGCGGGATTCGTCGCTAAGGACCATACGTCGCCAGTCCGTGGCATTCCACGACTGCTCTCGGCACACTACAAACGCAGCCGACGATGTTGAGGTATTAAGGCAAAAAACGGACAAGGAAGCCATTGTATGTGTTCGTACCTCTCTGACGATCAAACGATTCTCTATCTCCTGGTGGCCTGTCTGGGTGGCAGTTTAGAGGTGCCTTCACGGGTCCATTGCTCCCAACACGATCTGACTGTGAGAACCGCCTAAATGAAGGGCAATTCGCCGTGCCACACAGTCCGATGATACGGCCCTCTCAAACTTCGTTGGAGTTGTTCGTAGTGACGTCTAAGGCGTCTTCGCGGCATGTTGGCCGCTCGCAGACCTCTCCTGATCATCATACAGTGCATATGGACTCTACTGAGTATTCCTTATAAGCCCCACGACTTGCGATTGCAGCGCCGCTGTAGCACTAGCGGCCAAGTGCGACAACACCAAATGTAATTCATTTGCATAACTACCCTCGCCGAAGCTATTTACTTACTTTCGCGTTTATAGAATGATTTTGTTTTCTTGGTACGCCAATTTTTATGTCAATGGGTGTAGATACTCGGAGACATAAGATCGGAGAACAAGAAGAAATACGATTAATAACAAAAAAGAAATTATAGTCTGTCCAAAATTTGGTGGCGTCTGAAGAAATCCTCCCCCATTTCGGACCGCCATGCCCACAAGCAATCAGTCGACCGCTAATCCTACCATGGGCATGTCTTCTTCCTTTTTTTATCCACTGGACCTTTTTCTACAAAACTACGTTTTTTTAAACTGTTGCCTTTACTTAATTTTTATTACAATTATTAAATTCTATATGTCATTCCTTGCAAAAAGAGTCCAAGCACGGAGCAATTGTGACAATTCTAAGCATTTTAATGGTTAGTGGGATAAAATATAATTATATAAATGTATCGTTTATATTTTTTAACCCACTGATCATTAAAATGCTTAGAATTATCACAATTGCTCCGTGTTTGGACTCTTTTAGCACGGATTGACATTTAGAATTTAATAATTGTAATAAAAATTAAGTAAAGGTAATAGTTTAAAAAAACGTAGTTTTGTAGAAAAAAGGTCCAGTGGATAAAAAAAGGAAGAAGACATGCCCATGGTAGGATTAGCGAGGATTAGCGGTCGACTGATTGCTTGTGGGCGTGGCGGTCCGAAATGGAGGAGGATTTCTTCAGACGCCACCAAATTTTGGACAGACTATAGTTCACAGTTTCGTCACCAGATTGCAATGTTGGAGCTGCAAAAGTTCCAAAATAAATGTAAACATTGGATACAGAAGGAACTGGATATATTGTAGATTGTGCACTAGTTAAGCGGTAAATGAAACATCAGTATATTTACAGTGCATTTTTTTTCGTTACATTTAATCTTAGTAAAACTCAAAACTAAAAAGAAGTAAAATTGTTGTAAATGTTTACATGTATTATAAAACTATGCATCTTGACTGGTATGACAATTGAGCAGAGTGATTTTTCAATCAGTATCTTGAAGAATAGGATATTTGACAAATGACTTGGCCTCCGTTCTCTCCAGATCCGAAACACATGTAAACTTTATTGCAATACCAACTTATTTATTATTTGATGAAAAAATGATGTACAGTATACATATATATATCAGTAGACCAATAAGTGCATAAGTAATCATGTCCTATCCAGCAAACGCACTGAAGTAAAACTTAAAAAAATATTCAATAAGATCGGTTTTGCTGAAGGCAGTGCTTAGCTTTATCACTACAAACAATAATGGCTGAATGAATTATAAATACAGAAATACTTTATATCCACACACACAGCAACGACAAATCTAATCTCGCTACCATACAACAAAACAAAAGCATAAATAATAACCTTAATTAATATAGTCACTTCACTTCTTTCCTCAGTTTTTTTTTCCTTATTTTCTGAATTTATTGCTTCAGGATGAATTTGTAACCCCTTATATAAACATAGATGATTCTGTTTTCTCTTTCCCAACCAGGCACTATAAGGGAGATTACTGTCCTCCAAATGAGAGATGGCCGGCGGAAGTTTGAACTGCGCAGCCCTTCCGGTAGCTGATCAATTATGTTTTCCTGTCACAATGGACGATGGCGTCTGTTTTCACTGAGAAAGACATGTTGATAACGCCAAATTAAAACTTCTCTCGACTATTTAGCGTTATTTCAATACCAGTGCTAACAATAAGTATTTATATAAATAAATAAATATATATTATTTATAAATACAATGCTCTTTTGCAAAGTAACAAGCGATTTACCGTAATGGCGGCGTCCTGTCATAAAATCAGACGGAAGTGCCTGACCAGACTAATCTATCATACTTGCGCAGATCTCACAAAAACAGGGCGGCCATCTCTCATTTGGAGGACAATAAGGATTTATTCGAACAAATTTATGAAAATATTAAATTTGAAATTGAAATGGAGAAAGATGGGCATATTCCATTTTTGAACGTTATGATTTTGAAAGGGTGGGGACTGGATTTCAGACCACTGTGTTTCGGAAAGAATCTGTACTGTACTGTGGTGAGCGTGGGTGGCTTGACAGCCGAACAGCGCGACCTGAAAGATCTATTGTGCTATCCCACGGAAAAAAGGACAGACAGAGAAAAAATGTGAGAAATGCAGGGGAAACGGGAGAACCCCGGGAAAACCTGCCCGGGATCGCCACCATCAAAGAAACTCACATGAGAACCGAACCTCGGTACTCTTAGCGACATCGCCAACCGCGCGGCCTCGGAAAGAATACAATTGCTAGGCTTATTATTAATTATGATTCATTGGTGCCACGTTATCAAATCAACAATGTTAGGTGTATGACAGTTTTGAGGACATTTCATTATTGTTCATTCCTTGAATGCTTTAATAAGGAAATAAATATGATTTTACAAATGTTTCTTTCTAATGATTACCCATTGAATTTTATTTTAAGCCTAATAAATAATAATAATAATAAGCTCTTAATAAATATTACGTTAATGATAATTGTGTGCGTCCTGCCTTCGATCATGAAAAATTAATTGTTTTTCCGGTTAAACTTTAGATTTCGGTACCCCCCAATGACAGCCCGACAGCGGGAGGCCTTCGCATTATTTTGAAGATGGCGGATAATGTGAAATGAACAATTAACTAGTAAAGTAGAATGCTTATTTCAAAATGGTTTTGCACGATCTTTTACTAGAAAAAACTAGCCCTCATCTGGCTAACAGCGATCTTGAGATAACAGTATGCACCAAGTCACCACGGCTGGCGGCCATTTGGGGGTACCGTAATCTAAAGTTTAACCGTTCTTCCTTATGTACAAAGATTAGCTCCGGCTCTAAAAACATTGCTTAGTAAAAATAATTTTATATATTTTTTTAATCAGATAATGCTCTACTTCACAATATTGTTAAATAAATGATGTTAATTTAACAATATTATATTCAATCTTTATATTGGAGAGACTTCCCGTCCCCTACCTACTTGATCACGACCTGCTATTAGAACGGGGAATAATTCCGGTCAGACATTGTGAGGTGCATTCCCATACGCTGAACTTGGATGAACCCATTATTTTTGGGTATGAAGATAATTCATACAGTGCCAGGAGAGTATGTTCATTTACAAAGAAAGATTCAAAGAATGACGATCTTTCGGTTAATTGCGTTGCTGTATATAATTACCACAACATAAAAAAAAGAAAAAGAAAAAAACAGAGGAGAGAAGGGAAGTGGCAATATTAATTAAGGTAATTGTTTTTGCTTTTATTTAGTTGTATGGTAGAGAGATTACTGTGATATGGCTGCATTGCCTTTGTGAGGATATATTTCTGTATTTATAGTCCCTTCAGCCATTATTCTTTGTAGTGAAACAGCTATACGTTAGCTGTAGCGAAACCGGTCTATTAAATAATTTTTTAAAGTTTTATTTCTGATATTGTGAACATATTTAGAAACATAATCAATTCTCATATTAGGACATATTTGTAAGAAGGTTTTAGGGTTAAACCGGAGATCAGGGTACAAGCCTTCGACGAACTTTTTTTGATGACGACGAACTTTTTTTTAATGACTGCTTCCGCCTCTTGCTAAAATGGGCAACCATGGTGAATTAGGCGTATACAAACCATTAAACTGGAAAAATAAACAAACAACAAACCTTTTACGATAATTCCAAGCATTAACACAACTCAGGAATCCACTTAGGCCACTGCAACTAGCGTTCATGGAAGCGATAAACCACCCGTCACCGATGTATCCTTACGAACACTGCGATTGGCTTGTACCGTATTCTCCGGTTTAACCGGTTTTAGAGTTAGGACAGGTCATCCCTAATTAGTTATTTACCTAATAACTTCTACATTGAGGATCCAAAATTAATAAATCAGAACAACGAAGTTTTTGATTTTCAACATCTATAGTTAAGGTTCACTTCAAATCATCATATCTTTTTTATTAATGCAGATAAAAACATAAAATTTTAAATATGAAAGCCTTAAATATATAACAATTATAATTCCTTATTATTATTTGTATATGATTATTAAAATTCATTGTATTTGATTACAAAAACAATCAATATCCTAAGATATGCTGCTTATAGTATTAGCCTATCGTCAGAAATTGATTGTTTTTGTTTAAATTATTAAACTCGAAAGTATCTTCCTATGATAAAGAAATGTAATTAATATATTCTAACCTGAATTTTTTTATTACCATTGTTTAATTTTTAAAAATAAAAAAAAATTGTGTATTGTTGAAAATGCAATCCCATAAGTGATTATTTTGTAGACAGTCAGATTTGTTTCTTTGATTTTTGTTTAAGTTTCAAGAGATTGTTTACATAATGAGACTTCGTTCCAAGCCCTCAAATATGAATATCAAGTTTCAATGTTATTATAATTCATTCATCATATTTCTGAAGGCACGTGATCTCAGTTAACCAATCATTAACATTTCCTTCCTTCACTAGAGTTATTGCTTGGACGCGTCTGGAATGTCGTTATAAGCTACTTCCGGTGTTTACATGAAATTCGTCAGCGTGCTACAATGCTTAATTTTTATTTTTTTTTGTTGGTTTTTTTCAATATTAATAATTTTTGTGTTTATTTATTTATTTTCGATTGCATAAAAAGTTTGTTTTTAGGCATATGCAATTGTATTTTTAATTCATATTAGTTTTAGATTTTTGTATGTCCAGGTTTTCTTTTTTAAAGTTATAATTTGGTTTGTATTTATCAGTAGATCAGCAAATGTGGCAGTGTATCATTTTTTCGGTAGTATTTTTTGACAAAGGGTCTTTTTTTAAAAAGTAATAAAATAAATTCACCAATAGCGGCACATGCAGTTCTGTTATCGATGCCGGCTGCTCTCTTTTCTTGCCCGGCGTTTCAAACAATGGGCTAGGCTTAGTGGTAAGCGAGGCTTCGGTTCCCTAAAAAATATTGAACACTGAATGAGATGAAATACCTGTTGCTTCAGCCGTTTTACGACAGAGATAGACGATTTTAAATAAAAAAATAACATTTCAAATGATTCTTCTCGATTGATTCGATTTTGTTGGCCCAAACGAGCAACGGTGTGTGTCCTGCAGCCGCCATGTTCCACATTCAAAACGGAAGTACATGGAATAACTAATGCTCATTCGTTCACCATATAAGGAGATGTCACGTGTATTCAGATTTATAATGAATGGTCTACAGGAGGGAGGACACACACACATACATACTTGATAAACCTTCCTTCCTGTTTGAAAACAGACTAACAATATACATTCCAATAACGTATAACTTAACCCTTACCTCTGTACAATTATTTGCTTTGAATTCAATGTCACTTATACTAAGATTGAGAGATTTTAAAAACCCGTCTTCTTCATAACCAACGACAAATGGCATCGTGGGATTCTTACTCTGGGAAAGAAACAAATGCATTATAAAGTAACACCTAAGTTAATAACAATAATTTTCAGAAAGAAATTACGAGACAATTTTTCTTTTGCTTTTCTTATTTTAATAAAGTAATACAAATTTAGGTAATTTCTATATTTGTTAATTTTTACCCAAGCCAAATTTAGCATTTAAATATTAATCTAACTTCAAATTTTCCATTTGCTAAAAATTGAGCATGTTTGTAGCTACTAATTTTAAGTTACCTAAACCCAATTATTTTAGATTTATTTAGGTTTAATTTTTTATTATTATTGTAATAGAGATTTGGGTACGCCTCAGTGGTATGGAGATCTTAGGCCTATTGTACAAACCTTAGAATTATATAATATGCCGTAGATGGCGGAAAGAGAAAAATAGCAGTTTTCCTATTCACAGTAGGAGGAGTAACAGGAGTAGTTTCACAGGAAATAGAGAAACACCCATGCCTGTGCCGGGATTCGAACCCAGGCTGACATGTATCAGTCCCTGACCTAATTTTAATTAAGTCAAATCAATTTAAAGTGGATTGTAACATAGATTATGATTGTTAGTTATTAAAAAATAATAATAATAATAATAAGGTAGCGTCGATTGTTCATCAACAGTTAGCACACAAACGCTCACTTATTACGAACACGGTCCCGTACTACAAGTACATACCACAAAGTGTATTAGAGTCACCCTCATATAAACTGTACTGGGACCGCCCCATTCACACAGACAAAACCATACATCACAACAGACCTGACATCACACTTGTTGATAAGGTCAACAAACAGACCTATCTCATTGATATTGCAGTGCCTATCAGCAAGAACATGCAGAAAACTCACGCAGACAAGATCAGTAAATACACCGATCTAGCACATGAGCTCCAGAAGCAGTATAGGCAGGATCGAGTACGTGTTGTACCCATCGTCCTGCCACTGGTCTGGTACCTCACACATTGCACCACAGCCTCAGCACACTCGGACTTCACAAAAACACTTATACACAACTGCAGAAGGCTGTACAACACGCATAGATAGGAAATTTATGGACACAACCACATATCCCTAATCATTCTTGCACACGTCTTTACACTTGGCAATATGTGCTTTGGTCCTTGACCCGCCATATTGTTTTTGCTGGGGAAACCCTAAGTTTGAATCATACAAACATAATAATAAAACATTATTTGCCGTCAGTGTGTTTAATTGTTTCCTTTCCAAAATAAAGGAATTTCTTTCAACTTCACAACACCTTTTTCACAGGAATTCATAACAGAATTTTTCAAATGTTACATAGAGAAAGTTTTTTTTGTACTTAAATGCGAATACCAAGTTTCATGAAGATGAGTTCTCAAGTGTTGTTAAGGAGCCCCGAGACAGATACACGGGTAGAATGAATTTTTATGCCTATCTTTCCTTAGGAAAGAAGGTTAAAAAACCAGAATGACTTATTTTAAACAGATTTAAATTTAATTAAGCTTTTAATATTATATATGTATTATTAATAACCTAATATTAAGTATATAAAACAGCTTGGGTCCTGATGATCCAGTGGTATAGCTACGAGTGGTTCAATTCCCGAAGGAGGTCAGAGTTTTTTTTCCTATGGTGTTTGTCTTCCAGACAGACTCTGTGTAAAACGGGTTCGGTTTATTGCCCTAGTAAAAGGTGAGAGGGGGTCGGACTAAACATCCGATGGTCGTGAATCGTTGGGAACCTCCAATGCTCCACGACATCCATGGCTAGTAAAGTGAGTATCCTTCAACTTTAATTTTTTATTTATTACTCGCCTTATATTTGCTTAACCCTTTTATTACCAGCGGGCTGATATTGTGATGAGTTTTATATTTGTATTTATATATTTATTTCTATTTATGTATTTCTATGTATTTTATCTTTTACTTCTTTTACAAGAATCACTTGTATTATTTCAAATCCCAACCGTTAACGGTTATTCCTGTTTTGTTTACTTTTAAATCCCAACGGTTGGAGGGGCTCCCATCATGCACCTTAAATTTAAATCTTTCCGTTAATTTCTCTTATCATTTAAAAGCACCAATCATTTTAAAGCCCACCAGCCAATCAACACTCATGCAAATAAACTTATATAAACCCTTGCACACTTGTAAATAAAGAGAACCTGTTCAGATCTATCCACGAACATCTTGTCTTATTTCCACGAACCAGGGCAACGAATAAATCACCACAATATATCGGCCCTCGTTGGTTGTGCGAAAACTGCCACAAATCGGCCCGACTTTTTTTATTTTTTTTACTCGTGATATGTGGCCTATTCAAGGGCTCCCGTCTCTTTTATCGGCTTTATTTCTGCTGCTTACTAAGATGATTTCACCCTATTTATACTGATTGTTCACATTACGCTAGCCTCGTAAGTTCTCCCGTGTTTTTTCATTACCCTCGGGACAGTATCATACTGTCTTTCGTGCTGGTCAGAGCTCGTGCTGGTCTGTGTTTTCTCTGTTCGTAGCATTTATTTTACAGTGTCAGTTTCCAGCAAGATTAGCAAATATTCTTCTAATATTGAGTAAGTATTTGTTGACGAAAAATATATCTTACAATTTTACATTATAATAAAATAGGAGTTTTTATATCTTTCATTATATTTTCACGTTTTTTCCTTGTTCATATACAGTGTGATTTAAAATGTTTTGAACGATTTCCAAACTTTCCTGTACATTCGCTCTAAGAGGAAAAAAATAATTCTTCCATGGTTCTAAGCCCCAACTATATCTTTAGCATTGGTAAAAAACCTAGATGTATTAAATAAAATTAAGTACTAGAGACAATTCAAAATCTGAAATCTAGCAAACTTCCTGAAAAGAGCCTTGGCAGTCGTCGCATATCCTTCCCACAACGGGCTGGCAATAAAAGGGCTATGGAGAAGTCACATACTTTCGCCAAAAATCTTCTCAAAATTGTGAACCTCTCCCCGAATTTGAATGAAGTCTGGTTCTCAAATCTACCAAAAATTATCCACTATATCAGGTTACTTACTTTTTTTAGGAAAGCTATATTGGTGGCGAATCCCGCCATGTCCACAGCAAACTTCCGGTCTACTACCCAACCATCATAGAAGCCATCGAATTTGCCATTCCTTAAAATAGGCGAACTCACGGCAAATAGACCAACCAAAGCCACGGGCCACATGGACACTTTATTCGTCCATCGCATCTGGGAAAAAAAAGTAAGACCTAATTAAGACATTACACTTAATTGAGATGATGAATTAGGTACAATCAACAAACACTTGGAAGTTTGAAATGTGAATGTACAAACACAACAAATTCCGGAAAGAACTGTAGCCAATATTTGTAAAATTCATTTTAGATACTTACTATCGAGACCCATTTTTTAATAATCGATCTGGTGTTTTGTTTGCATTTATTTTATGTTTTTTTTTTAACATAACTTGTAGTTATTTATGATACCACTCGTCATTTCCAGATGAAGTATTGCTTTTTCTATCGTAAATCCAAACGAAACATCCTGGAAAGGATCATACCTCAATTTACCTAACCTAGTGTTAATTAAAAGGATAACGCTTTTTTTCCCAAACGATATCAGATAATAAATACTTATTTTTATTATACATTTTGGAAGGGTTAATGATTACAGAAATTGATTATAAAAAATGGGTCCAGATAGTATGTAAGTATCTTATTTTTCTTTGTTTTTTTAAAAGTTTAAGGAACGCAGGCATTAAGTTCTTTAGTGGACTTCTTGTTATTTATTTTATTCTAAATATACTTACTTCTTCAAACAGTCTGAGGTCGTACGTGTTGTCATCGTCTGCAAAGTAGAGCACTCCATCTTCCACATTTTCTTTAATCCAACGAAGTCCTTCCCGGCGGTTCGATACCCCACGAGGCATCGCCTCACTTTCTCGATTTGCGTACTTGGCTGGTTTTGGGCCGAGCAAGTGAGTGTAACTGAGTCCTGACCGATCAAGGAGATCTCTGACGGACACCGAATAAACGCGGGCATCCTCCACCACGATCCAGTGCAAGGAGGGCACGTGCATCAGGGTCTGGGCCAGGCGGGTCATGTCAGCGCTCTGCTCCAAGCGCTTGTAGGTCGGCGTGATCACGTAGATGACAGGGAGGCTGCTGTTTCTCCTGCCTGCAAGTTTGGTGCGGGTGTTTAGCAAGAGGTCGCCTGAATCCTTGGTGCTCACAACAGAGGTTGTCGATTCTGGAAGGCGAGCTTCGGGACCACCGTTGTTCTTGAGACCGACTGATTGCAGGAAATCTGCCTCGTTTTGCTGAAGCTGCTTCAGGGATAACGGTGGCATTGTCAAGAAGGCCAGGGCCACAAATAAGAACATCAACGTCACCACTAAGAATTGACACTGGAGACTCCATACAGAAAACAGGAACCAGCGACTGTGAAGACGCATCGACACCCCCATTCAACAGATCTAAAACGAAACACAAATTTAATTACAGCATCAAGGAAAAAAAAATCACTTCATAATTTACGAATTACTCTCAATTCTTAAGGGTCCTGACTCAAGCAAATGCAGGTGACTGCAAACCTTTTATTTTTTTTGTATATTTCTTTTTCCAAATTCTGAAAATTTAAATATGAACTTGTGAATCATCTGGAATTTCTATTTTCTTGTTTTTAATTTTCATAATATTCTGTAATTAATTAAATTAAAACTCAAAAACAGTCAATTTTTTGGGTGTTTAAGAGGTATTACTCGGTATTTTTCAACTAAAAAAAATTTGACAAAACCTGAAATGATAAAAAATTTGTAAAATAATATTTTGTATTTAAAATATTTGTTATTAGTATAACAGTTAATTTTTTAAAAAAATATATTTTTTTTTTTTTAAATTGTGTGAGATAAAATACTTTTTTAAACATTAACTATTGTACTAATAATATATTTTAAATACAAAATATTATTTTATGAATTTTTTATCATTTCAGGTTTTTATCAAATTTATTTGAGTTGAAAAGACCGAGTAATACCTCGAAAACACCCAAAAAATTTGACTGTTTTTGAATTTGAATTTAATTAATTAAAGAATATTTTGAAAATTAAAAACAAGAAAATAGAAATCACAGATGCTTCACAAGTTCATATTTGAATTTTCAGAATTTTAGGTGCATTGGTAAAAGAAATACATAAAAGAAATAAAAGGTTTGCAGTCGCCTGCATTTGCTTGAGTCAGGACCTTAAAGTTAAATTACTCTTAGTTTTCTGGAAAATTCCGTATCTTCATTTCATTTTATCAGTGTGGATGTGTTTGTGTGTATGTCTTTTTCTTCCCTTAGAAAGTTTCGAAGCGCTGAATGAACATTCTTGAAACTTGGCGAATATATTTATGAACCAAAGACTACCTAACGTTTGGATTTCTTAATTTTTCTGTGTGTGTCTTCGCTGAAAAATTAGCGCGTTTACTGGACAAAAATTTCCATAGAAAATCATAGGAACAAAAACCAATAGATTTCTATGAGATCTTAAAAATGCCCTATTAAGCCTTTTAGTAATCCACTAATTTGCGCGCGCTTTGATATCATTAAATGTGTACTGTTTGTATTCAGCCGATAACTATAATTAGAAAAGAATTGAATGTTATTATATTCACAATTGAAGAAACCCACACACAATGAAACTAGGCTTTCACGTTCTTTCAGACACTTCTTCAAGTAATTTATCATCTTCCAATTAAATATTTCTGAAATCTTTAATGTTAGTAATTTCACCGATTAATAACAAAAAAAAATCTTTTTAATTAAAATATGAAGTTTTGTGATCCAGCTTGTGTATCTTTCAGTTATAGAACCTTCTAGATCCTTAACATATTTTTGTCTTTCCTCTGAGTCTGTCAGGGTCCCTTCAAGTTACCATTAGTTAAGAATCATTTTAAATCAACAATCTTTTTTATTAATACAGATAAAAATCCGAAATGTTAAATATAAAACCGGTAAATACGTAGCAATTATAATTCCTAATTATTATTTCTCTATGATTACTGAAATTCATTTATTTAATTTCAAAATAGGCTGATGTCTTGTAGTCTTTAATCTATTAAAGCCTAGAAAGATTAAGAAACGGCTTCACCCTTTTCTATGTGAATCTGCCCCAAGCACCAACTTGGACTAAATCTCGTATACATGTAGGTATTTATGAGAAAAAATTTTTGACAAAGTTTTGGAGCGAAAAATCACCTGTGCTGAGAAAAAAATTTGATTCAGATAGATAAAATACGACAACATAATGTAATTTATTTTATAAAAAAAAAAAAAAAAATCTTTCGAATTTTGTATCTTTAGGACGCCAATTGTCAATTGCGCCCCCTAGCGGAGAATTGTGTAAACTTTTAACACCAGATTTAAAAAGTTCTGGTTCGATTTAGTCTAAAGAAGGTCATTTCAAAATTTTAAAAGTTATTGGAACGTAATGAAAAAAATTTCTGAGACATCCAAGGGATGGGCGCTTCCGTAGGTTTATATGTAAAAACCTTATTGAAGCCCCGAGTTCCAGGTTTCTTTATTTCTGAATTCCAAGCTGGTGGCCTAACAAACTGAGATGTTCTTCATTAAATAAAAATAGTTGTTATTATCATCCAAGTTTAACTTGTTACAAATCATATTTTCAATCAAATCACAGAAAACTTTTTTGTATTGCAAACGTTTACTGTATATGTAATAACTCGTAAGCATCAAATAAATCGCAGAATTAATGATCACATTTGGATTGTATTTTAATTCTGTTTAACATTCTTTTCATAACCTTTCCATTCTTTCCATAGAAGGGACTGTCGGTAACATAATCTCCCTTATTATATGACGGGGAACATGAAAATGACTTCGGAATGTGATCTTCCAAATATGAGCATAAAGAAAACCAAGACATCTGATTGATAGTTAGAAAAACTATAATAATAACTTTAATAAATGATAATACTATAATATTTATTATAATAATAATATTTTGTATTTGAATGCATTTCAGCAAAATTAGTTACCAATGTTTGTGTGATCATAATGTGCGCACATATCAACCATCTCTTGTGTGTCCTCCCGAACATAAGAAGAGCCTTTTCACACAGAGTATGCCTTTTCTGCCCAGCGCTTACCGGGCCAAGCTAATTTTCTGTACTTGTGACAGCGAATTTTCTAACGTCGTTTGCTTTCTACCGAGTCCCACTTCCGAGAGCGGGAGAAGGAACCATAGGTACTCACACATTCCGAGCTTGATCATCGAAGCTAAATCTGGCTGATGAGTCCTAATAAGGACGAAAAAGCTGTCCCAGATTGCTGTCAATGATGGCTCATTGCGTGAAAGCAAAACGATTTAACGAATTTGTTCATTCTCGAGTTTTTTCCCCGTTTTCATATTATATTTAATGCACATTAAACCCCATAAATTACTAGAATTTGAAATTAACATTTTTTTTGGCCTCTTAACAAATTGTTTCAAAATTTTCTGGAAGTTCGTAGCTAAGTGTAACTTACACATTTTCAATAGTATCCCCTGCTAAAACTCATCGTTTGAACACTTTCTAACAACTTGTGATGTAAGGCCTAGTCAACTGTTAAGACAACATATCACATCGACATAAAAATTCAACGTTTCACAACTAATTTTGATTGCAAAGCTTTAAAAATATTTAGCAATTTAAAGCTCTTTAAGAGCTCTACAACTTTTATTTGAAACTTTTTCCTGTATTTTTGGTTTAGAAAATTTTATAGCTAAAAGAAGTTAGAATTAAACCGAAAAACTTAGGTTTTTCAATGAGAAACATGGAAAAATCATAAAACCGTTGATTTTAGGACAAAAATTTTCTGAACTTTATTTTAAGAATGCAAAAACACGAGCATTTAAAAAAAAGAATCATGACATTTGACCTAACGGTTTTCAAGATTCAGCCCAATATTTACTTGCATGCAGAGCTCGCCCGAATCTAATCCCCCGCCCCCTCCTCCCCTTCTTATATCTGGAACCCGACTTTTTTATACACCTAGCCCCCGAAGAACACGATTAATTGGTTCCGTGTTCTTTGAAACCGTGTTGTTCGAGACTACAAAAAACGCGATTCCGTTTCAAGTGTGAAAATAAAAAAAAAGTTATGTTTTAATTTTCTTTTTTTATATTTTATTAAATATAAAACTAAAACTTTTTATTTTTAAAAAATTTATAATACTTACTATTAAAGAAATAACATTCATAATGTCAATAGGGGAAAAAATAATGAAAAAATAACTAGATACAATTGGTTAAAAATCTTTCAAATCAATAAATTGAATAATAATTTTGTTTTAAGATTGGAAAACTATATAAAATATAAATTATTCAGTCAAATTAATTAGGAAAAATATAATTCTAAAACACTAAAGTATTAAAAAGGTTAAAACTTCATTAATCGCTGATGTAATTGATGAGAATATTACTCTAAATTTTTAACTACTGTAATTTTATATCAAATAATATACGTATTTTATTCTTTTTCAAAAGAATTACTCGAAAATCGTGTAGTTTGAAACCGTGTAATTCGGGGGAAGGTTTCAGTGTTCTTCGAAACTCATGTTCAAGTACCGTGTTGTTCGGGGGTTAAGTGTATTCCCTAAGGTGTATATAAACAAAAAATATAACAGTTGCCAAAATGTTATATGACTTGCCGATTCAAATCACGGTTTCAGATTTTTTTTTCTACTAGACTATTGGAACTGATTAATGGGGTATCTGATAATTATTTTTATTTGAAGTTACAAATATATCAACTAGGACAGAAATTTGAGAACAATGTAAATAGCAATAGTATTTGCTATAGAGAAAAAATTCAAATTAATTTTTAACGAACTAAATGTAATAAGAAACATGAGCATGCTTGAGCGTGCTTGACTGAAGAAAAACCAATGTTTATCTGAATTGAAGAAATGTACAATTAATTATAAAGCCAATTGGATTTTCTTTCTCAATTTTACCTGTGAATAAAGTAATAGATATCTTCTAAAGATTCCAGCATAAATAAGTCTTATTTGAGAATGTTTTTATCAATCTCTTTCATGTTCTTGTTAAAGTTTAGGCTTAACTCCGTTTTTCTTCTCTCAAGTTGTAATCGTAATGTCACGTGATTGCTTCTTAAAGTTATTTCAAAAGATTAACGTTATTTCACGTGATTTTCAACAATTGCAGCTTGACGAATTTAAGATTTTAATCTTCCATTCTTTTATTATTTTAATTGTTATTTCAAATAACTGCTTCGTACAATAACGGATATTGTTTTGATCATTTTGAACTGTGGCGCCATCGTTATTATGAACCATAGCCAAACTAGATGGCGTTCTTACTACGTTAGGGAGCGACATCTAGCGATTGGTGGCCTAACTAATCTTTCAGTTCAGATTAATAGTTTTTTCAAGTCACAGCGATTATAGCGTTTTAAGAACAACATTGTTTGGCAGTTCATAATCTCTATCTCAAACTTTTTTGGTTCACAATAGATCATTATAAAACTTTTTTTTTTTTGAGCTCTTCGTGTATAAAACTTAAAATATGCTAATATGTAATAACAAATAAAAATAACTTCCTTATTTTAATAAATTAAACATAGTCATACTATAAATTTGATCACGGATTAATACGTCTCTATACAAATAGGCTTCTTCTTTTTTTTTAAATAAATTTTTATAGCATTCGCTTATGATCAGCGTACCGTGGCGCATTCTTTGAGAATCACTGCTCTAGTTCATATCTTTTAGTCTATAAAAACGAATAAAAAATTGTTAAAAAAAAAAAAATTCTTTCATTAAAAAAAACGAACAAAAAAAAACATATTCTATTCCCTTACATTGATGGTATTGGGTTGGTTCTACTTATCTATCGGTCCGATTTTTATTAAAATCAATAGGGTTCATTTTGTATCAACTTACTTTTGCCTCTAAAATTTTAGCTTTCCATGCTCTACAGTACACTCGATTATTGAAATCCCAGTTTTGCTGATGATAACTTGCATACAAGTCAGCATTGAAATATCTTCCTGATCAAATACTACAAACTATAGAAATAGGAAATACAAGACTACTGCTATTAAACTATAAAAGAATACAAATTAAGAAATATAAGTTCCACAATGTAATTCAGCAATGCTGCCAATAAAGATACCGTTCATGCCAATTGTTTCCATTGTAGACTGACTTCGTTTCTTTGGATTAGAATAACTCAGCATCCATGCACTTCCGGTCATATTTAACTGACCTTTTTTACTTCATTTGGTATGGGGAACCTGCCCCTTCACTTTGTCCCCCTATTTTAGATTCACTCTGTATATATATCTTAATTCGTATTTTTTTTCTTAATTCGTTATATATATATATATATATATATATATATATATAAGGGGCATTCAAAAAAGAAACGAGCTGGAGGCCTAGGAACAGAAACCAGTACCGGTATGTCAGAAGTATTGGCCCTGGCAGTTAAGGCACTTGTCCCCCTACAACACAAGGCGGTGAATGGCTGTCTCGTAAAATTCCCGGGGCTGCATTGTGAATCAGTTCCGCAAGTTCTGCAAGACATCGTCGTCCGAGGTGAAGGTTTGCCCCTCAGAGCCTTTTGTAGGGGACCAAAAAAATGGCGTAATCGCAGGGAGAGAGGTCTGGACTGTATGGAGGGTGATCGAGAACCTCCCACTTAAATTTCTGCAAGAGTGCAGTAATATGGGGCCTTGCATTGTCGTGGAGCAGAATGACCTCCCAAGGCAAGCTCACCTGTGGGGCAAACTATTCATTTCGGACGTCGATGTCATGCAGTACTTGCGGAACTGATTCACAATGCAGCCCCGGGAATTTTACGAGACAGCCATTCACCGCCTTGTGTTGCAGGGGGACAAATGCCTTAAGAGTCAGGGCCAATACTTCTGACATACCGGTACTGGTTTCTGTTCCTAGGCCTCGAGCTCGTTTCTTTTTGAATGCCCCTTATATATAAATAGAATAGATAGATAGATAGAGTTAGATTTGAAATTTGCGTTCGCGCCTTTTTATTACAAAGTTAGGACAAAAATATAAGCAAAAGATAAAAATATCTTAAAAGGTAAGCAAAGAGTGTACTGAATATTCATTTCAGTTTTTGTATCTTGCTCTAATAGGTACTTAATTTAGGAATAGTGTAAAATATGTTTTCTATCTTTTGTATGTATTTGCAATTGAAAAATAAAGGCTACGTTCCACTTTTCAACATGGATCGGAAACGTAACTCTCCTTTGGAGTGATTTCTACTGTACTATAACAGGAATGTGTTATTATTCTTTTCAAATAAACTCAATTGAGTAAAGTATTATTGCCTTAAAAACATTACAAGACAATAGAAAGACTGTAGAATCTGTAGAATTCAATATATCTTATTTATTAAAAAATTATTTCAACATTGACTTTACTCCGGTAAAGAAACATAATGTTACATGCAGAAAGACTACAAAGACAAATTTCATATCAAGTGACCTCTGCAATCGCAATTCTCTTCTTCAAAAAATCCAAAAAAAGCAACTGAGTTACATAAGTTCTTCAGAAAATATGCGTAGTCTTACTATTGCACTTTTTTTTTTCTTTATTTGTCCATTTGTCTGTTTCTCTGCTCATCTGTTTGTGTTTAATTCTCAAAAGTGATTCCGAAGTCCTCCGCTAAAACAGTTGGGCTGATTTCTCTAAATTTTGATACAATGATTATTTATGGTCATTCTTACAATATGAGAAGTGTCATTTTGGTTTCCACTCTTCGAAATGGTTCTCCATCGTTGTTTGCTCAATCTTTACTACGACATGAGAAGCTGAGTTTCTAACTATTATCCGCGCGCTCAAAGATGAATCTCCCAGAATGCAATGCAGATTATAGATTGACCTTTCCTGGCCTTTCGTTAACATTCAAATGGAAGAGAAAATGGCGGCAATTCCTTCGTGATATGCATATCAGCAACAATTTGACGAATGACGTAACAATCAAAATCGTCAGGCAAACTCTTTGGAGCCAAATGAGGCCTTTTTCTCCCTGGCGTTCGTAGCAACGGCGACTGTACAATTCTCTTCACCGTAGACAAACTCACTCCAGTATATTCTGCAGTGACCTTCAACGCATCCTTTTTACTTTTCAAATCGTTGTTGGGCGATACATCTTCTAGAAATCGACGAGCAACGTTAAGAATAATTTCCCTACCTTGACTGTTGACAACTCTTCCTCGTCGAAATGTTGACTGTGAACCAGCGACCGCCATTTTCTCTTCCATTTGAATGTTAACGAAAAGACGGGAAAGGTCAATCTATAAGCTGCGTTGCATTCTGGGAGGTTCATCTTTGAGCGCGCGGATAATAATAACAATAAAAGTCCACAGAAGAAGCGTCGTACTCATGACTGAGAGAATGAAGAACCTTTCCTTTAACTGCAGGGTTCATAATGATATTTCAAGATCATGCGATTACTATTCTAAATTTCGAAATACATATTATGAATCATCAAATGCTGCCATATTAGAACATACCAGTTAACCATATCGTTTCTGTTGTTGTTCCTACAGAGTACAATTTGGTCATTTATGTAAATAATAGTCATAAAAATAAAATAACATTTTACTTTATCTTCTAATTAAAGTGGATAATATTTAAAACTGCTAGTAGCATTACTAATTAAGCCAGAAAGAGCCAAAATAATAACAAAAAAATATATTAAAGTAAATAAAAATAAAAAAAAAAAAAACAATATAAAACAAATTTAACAAAATTGCTCAAATTTTGTTCAAGCTTTTTAATAGCAAAGAGGAAACTAAACAACAATTACGGTACTTACGCAATTCTAACGTTAAGATATTACAGAATTTTGTCAAATTCCTCAAAATCCGTTGAGGGCTGGCCCCCAAACCTATATTTCTTTTTTGAAGTAGTCCATGTGTATTTTCATCTCCCAATAGGGCACCAAAATCGGTGATGTAGAGGGTATGTCCTGTCCTTGTGAGTTAAAAACTTATTATCTAAGCCTATTTTATTATTCCACTTGAATACTTTTTTGTTCTCTGTTCATGAGTCTGTTTATCTGTTTGAACGCGTATCACGTTAATGGGCTGGCGGATTTCCACAAAATCTGACACCTACCTTATTCATAGCCAACTAAAAATATAAACACATTTAGTTTGATGTCCACCCTTCCGTCCCTCCAAAATGACATCCAAAATCCCTGCCAAAATGGCTGTGTTGTAATTTGTTAAGGTACTTATTTTATCATCAATTTAGAATTTTTGCGCGGTTATGTTGGTCTTCATCCCAACTTCGGTTCATAAAATTGATGCCTCATCGCTGAATGCTTCGTACCCAATACACGATTGATAGTTGAACGTATAGCTATTAACAATAGTAAATTAAAATTATAATTTTAATTACTGTTACATTTAAGTGAATATACCAATAATATTAATTTCCTACCATTTCTTCCGCATGTGCAATACGTCCATCCAAGTATTTGAATTCTCTACAAACAGGGAAACATTGAACTACGTGTTTACTATAAGACACAGAATCGCTTCTGAAGGACGTGTGTGTTTTTGTTTTTCCTGACAGATCTAAAAGAACAGATATCTGTTCCTCTGTGTTGACACTGCTTTGAAAGGGAATATATGTACTTCCAGTTATTATTAAGATTGTGTAGTAACATGTCAGCCATTGATGAGAGTAAATACAAGTGTAGATTCACATTCACATGTTTTTCAAAATATTGATTTGTATGGTTTAATATTGTTTATAGTAATGTAATTGGACTTTTTGGATCTTGTTTAACTTGTTCTAAATACTGCATATTTAAGGTCCGAATTTTATTTATTTAACTTGTATTTAATATGATATATCCCTGGAAAATTGTTTTAAAAAAAATGGTTTACTACAAATGAAAATTTTAAACCTTTTATGACGTTACAAAAAAATCACGCAATAATCTGGTTTATACAAAAAATACGGTTTTTATGATAAGTCGATGTGTATGTGTTTGTGTCTGTCTGTCTGTCTGTCTGATTGTCTATGTACTCATATCCTAATATTATTAAAACAATGAACGGATTATTCTTGAAACTTGTCATATTTTATTTACAAAAAAAAAAAAAAGACGATCAAATTTTTAAATTTTAAAAATTGCAATTTTGGACCACCCCAAACCAAACAATAATATAACAAGCACAGTATCAAATCCTCGGCCAAGTGAATGCTAAGTTCTAATAAAGTGACAAAAGGAGATAAGAATTCATATGATCTTAAGTGAGAGAGTTTAACGTGCATAAATTGATAAAAGGCGAATTATTGAGAATGCATGATGTGTCATTAACGCCTTCATGAAAATTGGGCATTCTCTTACGTATTTCACTTTTTGTTAAGTTTCATATAAAGAGGTTTTTAAGCCAAAGCACTTCATTGTCTTTTTAGCGGCCCCTAGGTTACAACTTCCGTGTAAAACATCGGGGACCTATCTTTCTTTTATGCTTGCTGAATGTCACGCTCTGTAGTGGCCAAACGATTAGAGATATTAGAATGAAACCTTCACCATTGTGTTCAGCATCAAAAAGTAGGTGATCATGTCCAAAAAGTCAGACCTCTAGGACCACTCCCTAACTGGAATTTGGGGGGGGGGGGGGGTCAAAAGTGGTTGCTTCCGATAAAGAGAAAACGGCGATAGACGTCCCCCCAATATCAACCCTTCTGAACACATATCGTTTACAAAATTGTGTATATTATGGGACCACTTTGCTTTTGACACTGTCTAAAAGCATTAATTTATCTTGGATTTTTTTATTATTTCTGACTGAATTATCCGTTTCACTCAATTCTTGTCTGAGTTTTGGTAAGTTATTTATCACATTAGAGCAGCGGTTCCCAACATTACTTGACTCGCGAATCCCCAATAAACTTATTGCTTTTATATAGAATCCATTCCCAAAACATTTTTACAAAAAAAGAAATCCATAATGGTGATTAGTTAATTGATTGAATATGCGAAGTCTTAAATTATTCCACTTGAACATCTTTTTTCTCTGTTTGTTCCTTTATCTGCTTGTAAGCACATCACGTTAAAACGGCTGAACGGAGTTCCATAAAATTTGATACAAAGTTTATTTATAGCCCAATTTAAAAGACGACTACGATTACTTTAGCCTATATCCAACTCTTTTAATTTTTCACATAACATCTTTCATTCGTTATTTATATTAATAATTCGATAATTATTAATATTTTAAGGTTGTCATCATGAAAGTTTGTAAAATAAGAGTGATAATGAGCAATGAATTCATCATTCCAGGTATCTAAGTAAAAATGAACTATTAAACTGTTATCAACTGTTCGAAAATGATGTTTTAAAAACATTGATGTACGAAAACTAAATGTTTTCTGGAATTCTAACAAGAAAGCATAGATGACGACTGAAATAATGAGTGATTGGTTAGTAGACTTGGACAAAAGAATGAAGAAGCAAGAAAAATACTTCCTGGACAATGCTAATTCTCATCCTGACGATTTAAAATTAAAAAATGTAAGGTTAGTCTTTTTCCCATCTAACACCACTTCTATGTTACAGCCTCTTGATCAGGTAGTATCAGCAGCTTTAAAGTAGGGTACAGAAAGCTTCTTCTCAAGCAAGTTCAATCTGTAGAGCTAGCCCAAGCTGTATCCGTTTTGGATGCAGTTTCTTGGGTCACGTCAGCTCTTAAAAAGGTGGAACCTGGGAGCGTCCTAAAATTTTTTAAAAGGCAGGAATTCAAATACGAGCGAAGTGGTACCTGCGAGTGAAACAGATGAAAACGAAAAAGAGCTTAATGAGCTACTGACATTTGGATTCAAATCTCCATGTTGAAGATTACGTTGAAATTAACAAGAATTTGTGGATTGAGGAAGAGGACTTGAATGTTACAAATTTCATTCCTCAAAACACAACCGAACAATTTGCTCTTTCCGACGACGATGAGAATGACTTTCCTGTGAATGAAGACGATGTCTGTAAAATTAAAGACTTTCCGGAAGCACTGAGATACAGTGAAGAACTGAAAAAGTTTTTTTCTGTGCAAAGGGGACTCTGAGAGCCTTGCAAGTTAAACGATTTACATATTCATATTGAGAAACATGTTTTCAATGCAAAAAAGAAATGTCAAACTCTGTTAACTGATTATTTAATAAAATTAATTTTCTACATACTGTAATTAATTTTGTCATTATTTTAAGTAAGACAAACGGATTAACACTCATTTAAAAAGGAATGTAGTAAAATAGTTTGCAATTGTTCATATTCTCTCATAGCGCAATGATAATTGTAGAAATTTAATTAAGATTGTACATAATTTTTCATTAAATGACATGCTATAAGCTAAAATATGAAAAAAAAAAGATAGTCCTCCCCAAAAGCGGACACCTCCCAATAACGGACGAAACTTCCTGTCCCGTGACTGTCCGTTATTCGGAGGTAAAACTGTACATTAAAAATTGACATTTTCACTTCTGATGATAACTTTTTGTTTCGATACAGACGTTAATTTAACTCCTTAAGTATTTTCAACACTGGAAGCAAAATGGCGCTGCAGTCGTTTTCTGAGAGTCCTTTTCAACAGCTGTTAAACATCTACTGCAGTTTTTTACTGAAATTTCAAAGATTTCCGAGGTTTGAAGTTTTCTTCATTTGCAAACAAATTAAAGCAGTGTTCATATTTCAGCAGAAATCGTTTTAAATAAACCAACTGATTAGCATAATGAATTGATAAGTAATAACTGCATGCTTTCTTAATCTTCCTTATGGTTATTTCACAAAATTATACTTTTGTATAAGTCTTTTGTCTTTTATAAGTGTTTTGTTCCTGCATAATTAATTTTATGAAATCTAAGTCTGATTAGAGACATTCGTCTTTTGTCTTTTATAAGTGTTTTGTTCCTGCATAATTAATTTTATGAAATCTAAGTCTGATTAGAGACATTCGTATTTTGTCCAGTCACCGTTTTCGTGAAAGTAGATTTCAAGTTTCATAAAAAAACTTCTTGTTTGAAACAAACAAATGTATCCATCAATAAAGAATAAATAAAAATTGTATTTATTTATTCTAATGCTTATATAAATGATATTTCATAATTCCTGCAACATCGGAATTTCCATTGTTAAGGAAAAGTATTGCCTAATTTTGTAGGTC
This sequence comes from Thereuonema tuberculata, assembly GCA_023159025.1. NCBI lineage: Eukaryota > Metazoa > Arthropoda > Chilopoda > Scutigeromorpha > Scutigeridae > Thereuonema > Thereuonema tuberculata. The sequence continues at coordinate 8,254,716 of JAFIDM010000007.1, read as the reverse complement.
CCAAAGCTTTCAGGTACAATACAGGCATCCCTCGTTTTACGCCGGTGTTACGTTCCTACAGCGGCGTCGTAAATCGAATCGACGTAAAACGAACCTATTATATAATGTAAACACAGGGGACGCGTTCCATAAATCCAAAAATATATTGTTTTTATTTAATGAAACCTTGTTAATGTAAGTTTTTATGGCGAAATTTAATTTAAAATATTTACGCACTTTCATGCCCTTCTAAATTAACATATAGTAATAAATGCTAACTTAATTATTACATGCATACAGTGTAAAGTGTCCAACCCTTTTACAAGATATGGGCACATTTATTTTTAAAACTTTTATTACTACTAATTGTAATACGTAATTATCACAGGCAATCAACGCGGGATGATTGAGAGAAATAAAAGTGATGAGGGGAGGAGCCACATGGACCGAGTGGGCGGAGCCTAAGTACATGTGTTAAAGTCAACTGCGTTCACCATTTATGGCTGCATTTTCGCTCAAGAAATTTAATTTTTCTTTTTTCGCATTTTTTTATCTTTTTTGAAATTACTTTTCCTCATTTTGTCCTAGATTCTAAAAAAATAAAATTTCTCTTTTTTAAATACGATTAAATTAAAAATTAAATTAGATTAAAATGAGATTAAATTACTTTTTTTAAAAATTAACTATTGCACTAATAATAAATATTCCAAATACAAAACATTATTAACATTTTTTTTTATCATTTCAGGATTTTGTCAAATTTTTTTGAGTTGAAAATACCGAGTAATACCTCGAAAACACTCAAATCAAAAAAATGGGTTATATAAACAAATTGTAAAATTTTTGTTCGTATTGTCTAAAGAAGTGATTCAACCCAATTACCTTCATGGAATTTTTGAATAGGGAATTCCTATTTCAAAGGTCACTGTTTGTCTGAAAGTTGTCAATATATTCTTTCACCACCCATTAATTTTTTCAATTTGCCTTTATAGTTCTTTGAATGTAATAATTTTTTACTTTTCCTAAAAGGCAAGTTTAAAATCATTAATGAAGTTAAAGAATGATAATATGATCTAAAAAATTCTTTAGTCTTTTTACAGTCTTTTTAATGCTCATAATGCTGAATTTAGTTTTTTTGAAAAGAAATACAACCACATTCCTATATACTTTGGTTGAGTTGGCTAAACGGCGTGTCAGCTTTTTTACTCTTGAAAATGAATGTCAGCGTAAAATAACTTGTTTCCACTTTCGTATAATAAGTGCAGGGATTTAATTGAAAATCTCTGAGTTAGATAAGCTCCAATAAGGTAAGATCTACTTTAAGTCTTCAAACGATATAAATAAATATTATAAATAACAAATGAATGTAATTTTGTGCTGAAAGCTTAAATTTAAGGGCGATCCATAATAATATAAGAAAATTTAAAAACAATAATAAAACAAGGAGCCGTGCTGGCGTGGCCGTGAGGTTTAGCCGGCGGGCTGCCGTTGTGGCCGATGCGCCAGTTCCCGGGTTCGAATCCCGGTGGTGGCATGGCTGTTTCTTTCTTCTTCTGTGTTTCGTCCGTTTCCCACCTGGGACTTACTATCTCAGGGTTATCCTGGGCGGGATATAATTCTCGTCCCCCCTTTCTTGAATTTCCCTAGCCTCGCCCTGACGTTCTCAGGTTGAGCTACTTACGTGGTCCCTAGTTGGCCAAATTCGATAAAAGGAAGGAAAACAAGGAAATACAGTAGAGCCCCGATTATCCGCGGAATTGGTTGGCAAGGATAGTAGTAATAAATTCGCGGATAGTAATAATCGCCGATGACCCGAAAAAAGACTAAAAATGAGGTGTAAACACGAAAAAAAAAATATTTCAGCACAAAAACTACGTTTTACTATGCAAAAACCATAATATGCAAAACTTTTAAAATATGTACAGTACCACAAGAGCCTGCGACTAATCCACAAATTTCGAGAAGGCCTATAGGATTACGATGCTCAATGAACCTGTCAGTAATTTTCGACATTCGCACTGTAGGGCCTTTTCCTGTTGCTGGCTTGGATTAAAATTGGCTCTTTTTGAGGTTCGTAGTAAAAAAAAATTTTCGTTTCACTCGCGGATAATCGGGGCTCTACTGTAAATTAAAAAAAAAGTTAGGAAACAAATTAAAAGATGTTGGGAAAATATGGAAAATAAAAAAAAAAATCCACTCGGACATTGAGAAAAAAAGATTCCGAACCGACAACCTACAGTATATTAGTCCCAGACCTTATTCATCAAGCTATAGCTGACAACTCAGATGAAATGGTTTCATTTCTAACATTTAAGCTAATACAGGAAATCCAATGTAAACAATGACAAATACCTCGAACATGATGGGGCCTCGGCCCCTGAAAATATCCTTTTCCTACTTTGTTTGGGCCTCTGAACACGATGGTGAAGTCCGTTTGTCGATCCCACCTTCCGTTCGAGAGTTGTTAGGGGTGGACACACACGGAAGGATGGACAGAAGAAATGCAGTACCTACCGATTTTCGTAGCTAGTACAATAGCTCCCGGATGGGTCACTAAAAATGCCGCAATACAGACATGCTGACTTCTGAATTCAGCTTTTTAAAATTATTTGAAGATCTCTTTCACATCCGTGTTTTAGCTCAGAATTATGAAATGTTTGGTCTATAATCTCTAACATAGACAACAGATGAATAACATTCAAGTGGAAAAATAAGATATCATATTCTCAGTTAATGACTTTATATATATTGTCAGAATGGATCCACTATCCAATGATTTAGGCACTAGATTGCGGCTAGAGAAGGAAGGTTCTTGGGATTTTTCGAAAAATCGTGGCAAAATATTTAAACATTAAATCTAAATAACACTGCGCCATCTTTTGCCACTGAAATAAGGTATTTTTTCCAAATTTCAGTGATGAGCACTGTAATTATTCTATAGTTATTTTTTTTTCCGGTACCCATTTTACAGAGGGCTGGGTAGACCCTAGGACCCGTTTGGAGATGAAAAAAGCATGGAAAAATCCCCGCCCTTCGCCAAGGCCGGGAATCGAACCCGCTACCTCCAACCCGCAGCCAAGCGCCCTAACCACTTGGCTACCGGGCCCACACTTAACTAAGGATACGTATTAAAATTGCAGATTTTTTTTCTTTACTTTATCCTAATTTTTTCCTGAGTTTTGTTGAATAGCTGAGCATAAATTTTAGTGATTTAATAAAATTTCCTTTTTGTTTATAATAAATTATTTAGATCACCATACAAATATAATTAAAAACACATTTATACATAATGAACATTTTTTTAACGTTTTCAAAACGTCCTGTGTTATGTTTTCGTTTCATTTTTGTCAATTTGAAAACGCAACGCAGGACGTTTTGAAAACGTTTGTAAATTTTTATTATGCAAAAAAGTGCTTTTAATTATACTTCTGTTGTGGCCCAAATAACTTATTATGAACTTTTTACGCAAGTTAAATATTATTTGAATCCTTTTTGTTTTCTATTGAATAATATTATAATTTGTATTCTGAATCAGCAGGGTTTTTTGATGAATTCCCTGATTCTCTGCTACTTTCTTCACCGTTTTGTTTCCGTTTATGAAACAGATGGAATAGAAGCTGTTTTACGGACGTAGTCATTAAACTCAAACAGATCAACACAATGAAAGAAAACAAGTGCAGCACCTGATCAAAATAAAAGAAAAGAAAATTGCCTTTCTGATTCGATTATGGGAACGGAATTGGGAACGGCCGTTTCGTCCTGCAGCGGACTCATCAGCCAAATCTTAATCAGGTGCTGCACTTGTTTGCTTTTATTAATTATTCACATCACGTTAAATGTTTCTAGATCCGCACAATGTCGTCTGGATGTTTCTTTAAAAATATTGTGTTTTCTTTTCAGAATATAAGAATGAACTTAAAACAGTTTAAATTGTAATCCATCTATCTTTTCCTTATCATTACACTAAATATATATTGACATTTCAGAAATACAGTGACCTTCAACTAACTTTTTTCTTTTGATTAATTTTAAATAAGCATAATTTCTGCCAGAAATTTCTTAAATACTTACACGAGCAAAAAGTATTTGTTGATTTCATAATTTCATTAAAAATTCACATTTTCACTTCTGATAATAACTTTTTGTTTCGATACAGAGGTTAATTTAATTCCTTAAGTATTTCTACACTGGAAGCAAAATGGCGCTGCAGTCGTTTTCTGAGAGTCCTCTTCAACAGTAGTTTGTAAGTATTTTTGTTCCTGCATAATTAATTTTATGATATCTAAGTCTGACTAGAGACATTCATATTTTGGGAATTCACCGTTTTCGTGAAAGTAGATTTCAACTTCCATAAAAAATTTCTTGTTTGAAACAAACAAATGTATCCATTAATATGGGATAAATAAAAATTTAATTTATTAATTCTAATAGTCTTTGACTATTAACGGTATAACCGGAGATATGTAATGTATTTTTAGAATTTTAAATTTGATTGTGTGTTTGTTTTTAAATTTTTAAAAGACTATTATTTTAACACACTTTAAA
>JAFIDM010000007.1:8188476-8215410 GCA_023159025.1 Thereuonema tuberculata | reverse complement strand
CTAAAACTATTTTTGGATCTTACCACACAATTCTCGAAGTTTCCAGACATGGATACTTCCGTATTCAGATATAGGCAACGTAGAGTTGTAATGTCTTAGAGTGGAGTTGTAAGAAAATGATAACTTCTGTGTATGTTTTGCACAATATTTGTCTGTTTATGGTCTTGAAAATAGTATTTCAGATTAAAGTTCTGTGGACCACTATTATAGGAACCTGTTTTATGGTACTTAACGCTGGAACTTAATAAGAACGCTAATGTGGAATGGGTTGGTCAAATATATATAAATATATAAACAGTTCTGCAAAGTAAATGAATATGCAGGAAAAGTGATTGAATAGAATCGAAATTAATATATAAAAAAATGTATTGAAATCCTCCTCTAGGCATAGCAATAAGAAGGGATATTGGAGATACAGGAAACAACTACTTTGACCGATATGTCGAAATGTCAGCATAGTATTCAAAGAAATTTAACTGCATGTTACAGAACCAACAATCTATCTGAATATGCTCATCAGCTGGAATTTGCCAGATCATTAACGGAATAAATAGTGCAACAAATATTCAAAGTCCGCACGACTTCTTAATGGACCGTTTAAGTGATGTCGTCACAACCTACGTCATAGTTCCAACAGCCAATTGCTAGGCTCCGTTGCCAGAGTTTTAGCACTGAAATTAGTTACGACAAAGCGGGTGTTTATCTTGGCTTTTCTTTGAGAAAAGACTCAAAACAAGTAATTAAAAAAAAAAATATCAGAACACATTTTTTAAGACTTCAAGAAAGTCCATCTTAGGTTTTCTTTTCCTTATTTTTGTGAGTTTTAAGAAGAAAATAAAGCTGTATTTTTGCATATTTTTCACTTTGCAACCGATGTCGAGAACTTCTGATTGGTTCACTCAAAAGCTACTTTCCAATAGCAAAGGTCTGACATACTGAAACTCATTTCAGAAGTAGGAGAAGAACGAATAATTTGATATTCGCCAACAATTATTGCTCCATTCACTGCTACTCTATTTGTAGGTTGGTGTAATTTTTTTCGGATGGCATCACGTGACTTCTTTCCCCCCCCCCTCAGGTAGTCGTTGCTTTATGTAGAACTTACGTTATGGTTATTATTTCAAACTTAGTAATTGCTAGGCATTTACCTGTAACTATAAAATGAAAATGAAGTTCACGACGTGTTCTACAGAAAAATAACAAAACTGTTAACCAAGGGATAGCTGTAAGTTTTGAGATGTACCGCGGACCTTTATATACAATAAATAAAGATAAATATATGATAGATATATTATATCTGTTACATATGTGAATAACTTTCAATGAATAAAAAGTAATAAAAGTTATTTAAACGAAATATTCTCAAAAAAATGGGAATTTTGCAAATATCTTTTATGGAAAATAGGCCAAATATTTAAGTATTTAGAGCAAATACTTAATTAAACATCATTAAGCACAGGTTAATAGTTAATTAAAAGCAGACTAAGAATTAATTAAGAGGTTTTAATACTTCAATCATCTGAGCAATGCGGTTATTCTGGTTGGGCCTTTCCCAAATAAAAACGCTTTGAAAAGTAGATGTGTCTAACTGTGTCTCGAAAAAACCAGTGAAGCATCAAAAAACGGTCAATCACGAAATGCTTCTCGTTGAAACACAAGCAACCCTTTTCAAACATCGAAATCACCACCAAGGGAAAGGATTTTTCCCGGAAAATAACAGAAATTGCCTGAACTTCTACGGAAATGCATTTATGAATTAAAGCTGCACTGATATGAGAACAATTTTAGGCTCAAAATTTGCAGTAAACAGCGGACAAATTCAGAAATAATCACCAGTAAAACAGTTTTCAAACAATTATATGGAATGATGATGTCGTGCATGGGCATATATAAGGGAGAGCCGAGGGGACCTGTTTTCCCCTCCGATATCTCAAAATATGTAGATTAGGTCTATTTTTTTTTTTGGTTCGATAGCAAATTGATGGATCTTGGCCCCTGTCGACCGAAGTAAATTCCTGTATATGCCCCTGACGTCGTGTATCCTTCCGCCTATTAATTTTGTAGTTCTGGATTTCTTCTTTATGATAAGGATCAACCAAAAACAATAGTGCTCTTTGAACCTGCATTTTGACGAAATTCGTCTAGTAATTTTAGCGTGGGATTTCAGGGGTCATTTTTGAAGGTGGGGGGAAGGAGTGGAGACCATAAATAATTAACTATAAATAATTAAAATAATCAAAAAAAAAGACGATATACTAACAAAGATCTATAAAAAACAACAAATCGTTCTTTGCATCAAATTACTGTTATAAAGTTACAATATACGCAAATTTACGATTTCTATTGTAATAATGATTTCAGTAAAATTGTTTAAGCAGTTTCATAAGAAGAATTTAGTGAAAATTTTATTGCAAATTAAACGACAATTAACAAAAGGAAAATACGACATTATTATCTTAAATAATTAGTGAAAAATTTTACTGTATGGAAAGTCAATAAGACCCATTCATTTCCACAATAATGGCTTCGCATTACCCATTTACGAAATTACCTGCTTCGAAAACGTTCAAATACGGGAACAGACGAGAGTTAATGATCCACGTAAACGGTGAAACAAATTATGCTCATTAATTCCGAGTTCATAATCGGACATCCATTGTCTGATTGTGAAAACGGTGTTGAAAGTGATAAAGTTCTACAGTTTCCGCTTCCTGAGTTGTAATTCTCTTTGTAATTACGAACAATTGTTACGTAACACTGATTCAGAGACAATTCAATCAGTTTAGTCCAAACGAAATCATTAGGGCGAAAGTTTTCAATTAAAAAATAATAAGTTCAAGTTTCAACAGTTCTGATACTACGGTAATGAATTTTCAGTATTATCTTCGAATGTTGTTGATTCAGAAACTATACGACATCATCAAAAAATAAATAAATAAATAAATAAATAAACAAATAAATAAATAAATAAATAAATAAATCAACATAAAAGTGTTGAAGTGGAATGATGAGTCTGCGCTTGCTCAGAAATTAAACGTTCCAAACTCATCGAATTTCGAAGGTTTAATTTCTGAGCATGCGCAATCTCTTTATTCCACTTGAACACTTTTGTCCTGTTTGTAAGCGCATCACGTTAAAACGGCTGGATGGATTTCCATCAAATTTGGTATGTAGCTTATTTAAGGCTCAGCTTAAATCATGAGAACATTTATTTTGGTCTACCCTCCCTCCAGTCCTCATATTGGGCATCCCAGCGCTGCAAGCTCAGGCCCCACTAAGCTATGGAAAGTTGAACGTACATCTAGTTTTACATCTAGTTTATCTTGTTTACCCGATTTTTAAAACTTACAGTGATTATATAAATAAGAATTGTAAACGTAAATATAAAAAAGAGTTCTTGAAAGAATTAAAAACCTACTTTCCTTACAATGATGCCCCATTTTTCTTTTCTTTTTTAGATTTGTCTGTTTTTTATTCATTTTAATGCCCTGAAAACAATAAACACGAAGATTCCGTTTTTATAAATTATGATATCTGCTGAAAATAAAAATAAATAAAATTCTCATTTTATGGGGAGCGGGGAATTAAAAAAAAATCCACATTACCTCCTTGAATTGCTGAAACAATCACAACATAGCGCCCAAATTAATGGATTACTTAACCGATTAACATTCATTTTTATGTAACATTGTTTAGATTCCAATGCTTTTCTTTGAAAACCTAATCAATTTTCGTAGCCTTCTTGTGCTACTTTCTTAACAAGGGCCCACAAAAGATTTCAAATATAAGCGTTTAATCGTCCCTAGTCTCTTAAGTAGGTATACTAAGTTTCAAGAAGATACATCTAGCAGTTCGCAAAGAACATACAGTACACACACACAGACTGACTGGTTTGATATGCCTCACCCTCCTAGCAAAATAGACTCATAAAAGGAATTACAGTAAAACCTCGTTAAGTCGTCACTCAAGGGACCAAACATTTTTGACGACTTAAGCGGAGTGGGAATTTTTGAAAAAAAAAAACAAAAAAACAAAACAAAAACAAAACACTGAAATACAGTATTTTTATGAATTGCTTTAAGATTCGGTGAGAAAAACAAGATTTTCAGAAATCAATACATGCAAATGAGTGGAAAGTAAAAAAAAAAAAAAAAACACTTTTTATAGTTACCACATTATAATCGTTTTAAAAGAAAGGTAATGTCTGTCTTTGGAACGTTCCAGCCAACCATTGCTGCCGCCAAAATCTTCAATGTTCAACTCCTTAGCAATTTCCATGGCTTTTTCTTTGAGAATCACGACAGAAATCGGCACATTTTGCGATTTGGCATGTTTTAGCCATCGAACTAAAACCTCCTCGATCTCGTCAAACTTCGATTTCCTCATTCTCTTTCTTTTGTCTTTGCAGTCAGCTTCTTCAATTACTTGTTTCGATGAAAGAATATCGTTTAATGTAGTCCTGGGAATAGGATGTTCTTTGGCAAAAGCTGTTTTCGAAACATTTGATTTTTAAAAAACTGCAATTAAGTCTTTTTTTTTCTTTAAAACATAACGAGGTAAGTTTTCGTTTCCCTGACAAATGTAATCGAACCACTAAATTGCAAGATAAAAAATAGCCGTTAAAGCGGGGCTTACTCGCTAGGAAATGAAATGACACTCAGTAGCGGTCAAGAAAAACGTCTACACTTGACAAGAGTCGCAGCGAGAAGTGTGTAATTTCCCACGTGAAAATTCCCGTAAAGGCTAGGCTTTGTTAGAGTGAAGGGGCGGGGCTGAAAAGATAGCAGGCAAAATTGAGAATAAAGATGCTTTTCGCCATTTTTGAGGGTGACGAGTTATCCGGAGTAGAATTAAATTTGGTGACGAGTAAAAGAGGGTTATTTTACATTACTGTCTATGAGACCTTGTCGGGACCAAAGGAAAACGACGACTTAAACGGAGTGACGACTTATCCGGGTGACGACTTAACGAGGTTTTACTGTATAACTAAAGAAGCAATCAGTATGAGACAGCGAATGTTGAGTAGGCCTATGGAAACAAGCTCAGAATTTTTAACGGTATCAACTAAATTACGTCGATAAGAGTTACATGATTTGTACAGCAGATAATACAGCAGATATTTGTTAACAATATGAACATCACAAAAGGGTTTTAGTAGGACCAGAATGTATTTCGACTTTAGCTTTAAATAAACCTGTTGAAAAGCACATAGTAGGAATTGAAATTCATATCCACAAAACAGGTTTGTAAGATATTTAGGTATAAATATCTGTCCGACAACAACAGATATTAAGACGAATTGGTTTTCAAAATGCACCTGTGCTTCTTGCCTGCAAACAGACACAAGGTAAAGAAGCTTCGAAATATTTCGAGAAGGGGTAACACCTCTAAACCAATCGATGTACAAGCTGAAGAAGCAGCTACATTCAGAAACAGCGTTTACTATTTCTTGTGTTTCTATTGCTAAGATATTAATGAAGTAGGAAAAAGCTATAACTGAGAGCTCATTTGCTGAATCAATTCTACATACCCCTTTTTATATATGCGTTAAATCAGGATTTTTACTTTTCTCAGATTGGTGTTGTCGCTTTGTACTGAAGCTGGATTCCTCGCTGAACACAACCCTAGGAGTTTTTTTTTTTTTTTGCTGTAGGTTAAGTTCATATAAGAAATTATTGTTAAGAAGTTACATGCTTTTAATCATAGAACCATAGAACAGACAACGCATAAAGCAGCAGTATGTTGGTTTGTACTAAATATCATTTAAGATATGACAGTTAAATCCTTTCTCTTATGAAAGTTATTAACTTGATAACTGGTCTTAATTTTTTATCTCAATAATATCCTAAATTAAAACTTTTAAGAAAATTTCAAAAAATTTAAAAAAAATTACAGAAAAAAAAAACCTAACCGAACCATTTTACTAAACATTGATTACAATGAATTTTATGTATAGTAGTAAAATTAAAAAGCTCAACATCCTTAAATATTGCGTTTTAGTTTAAATTATTCAAATTATTTAAATTTAAAACTAACACCAGATGCCGCTGCTGAAGCAATGATGGTTTTACAATAGAATCATAGTAATTCCATGTTTCCTCCGGTTTATATGATTACTTTTATTATAATACAAATATTATAATATTTATTAACTAAACTGTTTTAATATGCAAGTAAAAACTAGTTAACATAGAGACATATGTTAACTAGTACCTTTACACATATAAAACATTAACAATTAAAATGAAAACAATGTGACGTTTCAAAGTTCCAGTATCGAACTTTTTTCGTCAGTTAAAGAAAACAATAATGAAATCATAAATGTTCGAGAAGGACCTGTATTTCAAATGAGCATCAAGTTTAGGTCCCTCCATTATGGAGGAAAATTCCATTATAGGGAAAAAGGGGGTTATAATATTATTTATATGTAACTTATAGTAAAAAATTTGTTTGTTTTTTTTTGTTTTTTTTTTAGAGCTATATAAAACTTTAAAGTTGGCAAAGCTATTGTAGTATGAAAACGCCTATACAGTAGAGCCCCGATTATCCGCGAGTGCCGCGAAATTTTTTTTTAAATTACGAACCTCAAAAAACCAATTTTAATCCAAGCTAACAACAGGGAAAGTACGATAGGCCCTACAGTGCGAAGGTCGAAAATTACTGACAGGTTGATTGTGCATCGTAATCCTATAGGCCTTCTCGGAATTTGTGGATGAGTGGCGGGCTCTTGCTATGCAGAAAGATTTCTGCTGTACTGTACATATTTTAAAAGTTTTTGTGTAATAAAACGTAGTTTTTATGCTGAAATATTTTTTTCGTGTTTACACCTCATTTTTAGTCTTTTTTCGGGTTATCCGCGATGTTTACTATCGGCGGTACCCTTGCCACCCAATTCCGCGGATAATCGGGGCTCTGCTGTATTTTCTACTTCCTTTATATTCTTAAGGGCAAACATTGTCTCCTTTCTTAAAGTGCATTCTACTGAATAAATGTAGCTATATTAGATAATTTTGAGTAACTAATTTCCAGAAGATTTCCAATATTACTACGTTTTGTTCCAGCAGCAAGAAGCCACGAATTTTGCAGATCCAGAACAACGTTCCTTATTTAGCCTATTAAAAAAAAAATGTTACAAAAGGCCACCAAACAGCACCACAGACAAATATCATTTAGTTCACTAGAAATTATGGTAAACCTACGGCCGTTTCCGCACCGTTCAGAGCGTGTAATTGCGAGGTAAGAGTTGTCCATTAACGATATTTCTTTACTTTCTACGGTTTTCAAAGCGTTCTGCTTATTTTCCCGATGTGCCCCAGTTCTTTCCTGACCTTCCTGAGGACGGTTAATATTCTTTTCCTTTTACTGACGAAGGGAAAAAAATATATTCGAGAAACCACAGGATTTCCTCCATAATTCGAGTGACCTTCAAAAAAACAACGACAATTCTCGTTCGAATGGTTTCCGGAACGCAAGTGTGCATCTCCAGGACAATTTGGAAGTTCAAGTACTCACACGAAACTGACACAATTCTTCCTTTTTCTTTTTTTTCACAGATTCACGGTTTTTTGTTTTTTTTGTTTGGAGAAAAAAAGGCGCGAACTATCTGAGGAAATGTGTCCTGAGAACAGCGGAGAGTTTGTTCCCAGAGCTATTGACAGCCGTGAAAAGGGTGGATAAATGGGGTATCACTGAAGCGATATTGTGTGTTTTTCAAGTAAACGCTGCCAAATTATACCTTTTCGACCGAAATCGACCTAAAGACGAGTTCAACCTTTGAATGAAAAGGTTCTAAAAAGATTTGAACTTAAGCACAGTACGAGACAATCCAAAACAATATTTAACATACACGATTTTTTTCAAAAAATAATAACAATAAATTAATAATAAATATGAGTCTTTATAATAACATATATCACAAATGTAGTGACATATTCTTAAGATAGATTACCGATTCTTAAAAGTCGTATAGGATTTTAAGATATAACAAATACATTTATAGAAGAAATTAACATATCTTAAGATATTAAAAAAAAAAGCAAGTGATTTAGAATAACTATGGAAATATAAATTATATATTTTTTATTTAAATTATGGTTTAAGTAAAAAACAGGAATAAATTTCTAAACATTCTCTACTGGAAGAGAAAAAAAAAGGAAAAAAACAACAAAATAGAATTATTTTTACTTTCTAAAAATTTAAATTTCAATCCAGAAAACGTTTAAATATCATTCACCAGAAGACAGATATCATTAACAGTATACAGAAATTTAAGATTACGATTAAAAAAATATATAAATATCAATGATTTAAGAATAAAAAGCTGAATTTTTTCTAGAATTTTTTCGTGAGAACACGACCGCCGATACCATTTTTGTACGTAACTGCCAAAACAAAATTAAAAATATTTTAAATACTTATTAACACATGCATTTATCAAAAATTACTTTAATGTGAGGTCTTATTATATAGCGTTTATAGACTATTATAATCAATATAATACTGAATTTGTTACGTTTTCATTTCTGTTATTATATTGATGTCTGAAATACAACGGCCATTCTTATAACCATGTTATAGGGCTATCAATACAAAAAAGTATCTTGTTTGCCACGAAATACTTTAAATTATCATTTTCAATTCACTGAAAGACGAAGATATCTCGAGCTTTTTCCAGTTCTTTCGATCTAGGACCGTAACTGACTGATGAAAACCAAGATACGACTGTCAAATAACCTTCGTATATCAAGCTATACTCTCAAGCATCCAACATCGTTAACTGAGAAAAAAGGAGAAACTAAATGAAACGTTAACATCAAACCATCGCTAAATTTTTGTTATAATTAATCGAAAAACTTGTGAAATTCTACCTGGGGAATATTTCCTTACAAAAACACATAAACTCTGCCTTAGTTAGTGAATCAAATGGGACAACAGATACGAAATTAGATAAGTAATATTTTTATTTACAATCAATATTTTATTTATAATATTTTTCAATTCCAAATATAAATAGAATTTGAAACTATTAATCGTAAACAAGTACCATAAAACTAATATTATAGTATCATACAATGGTACCATACTACATATGTAAATAAATAAAATTATAATAGTATTAAAATATAAATATATATATATGCAGTACAATTTCGAGATATAATAATGTAATACTAGTTTTTAAGATGCTTAATATAATATAATATAATATAACTATGTACGTAACAGTGGTGCTCTAAAATTGATCAAGTAACAATTATTATTTTTGTTTTAAACTCAGTTTAAACTATTGTTTATAATAGTAAATAATTTTAGTTTTTTTTTTTTCACAGAAATCATATTTTCAGAAATAGAATTAAGTCAGCAATTACTCAGGCCATTACTCAAAAGATTTGTACTGGATACATATTATTTTTTCGAAAAAAAAAAAGTCCAAAATTTATAAACTAGATAATACTGTATCGCGACTAGATGCACGTTAGAAAATAGATCGTGAAAATCAAAGGTGATCAATGCTGGTACATAGCGATGTTTTAGTTAGGCTTACCTGTAAGACAGAACGACGATCATCTGGGAGGTGATGCACACCGTTGCAGTGTATCTTTCCGAATGACAAACATTGAAGAAACTCGATAATTTTTTAGACGCTTTGACGAGAAGATGTCAGCGGTGGCATCTGCAAACGCAGTGAAGAGCCGTTTGCAACCTTGGATCGGACCGCGTGAGAACTTCCCCCCCTCGAGCTAGCTTCGTGACTGCTGTGTCCCATTTGGTCCTGGCGTACGAGGGAGGACGCGATAACCCGTTTCACCCACACGGAACGCTTCACCCCCAACAAAAGATCACGCATCACCAGTCAATATCACACACTCTTTTTTGGATTGTTTATGGTTTCGTAAAAGTCGTTCCATTTCGAAGGTGACGTAATTGAAGGAAAATAATTACAGGGAAGAGAATGATTTAATCACACGGACATTAGAAATCACATTGATCTTCCTCTTCTGATTTTCTTTTCTTGATTAGGTAACAACCTGATATTGGTATTAATATTAATTTCTTAATCAAATTTGTGGGCGACCTTGGCCTTTATGGGAATTTAAAATTATAATTGTTATGTAAGTGACTTAAATACCCTTATTCGTATTCAAATTTTAGTCAAGGAAATTTAATTTCACTTTTCAATAGGATATGACAAAATCTTACGTAATATTTGCAATGCCAATTAAAGAATGTGGGTCGGAATAAATAAATAAAATATTATGAAATAAATTGAAAATAATACCATGCCCCATGTTATATATATTTTAAAACCTTTGTTCTACGATACTGATACTAGTATAAATAATATACCGGTATATAGTATATTAATAACAGATATAATCGTAGAATAGACAAAACTCGTATATTTTTATATACTCGTATAGGCATATATTAATTATTAGGCTAAATTTGAATTTTTATAAGTAATATATAATTTATTAGGCTATCTATTATATAACTTCATTATCTTTATTACGACCATTATATAATTCAGTATGTTATTAAGTTTTATGTTATTTTCACTATTTACTGCCAAGCTGTAACAAAATTTTCAGTTTCTGTTAGAGGTAGACTACATTTAGAAAAAATGAATTTATAACGATATTATTAAAATAAAATAAAAAAAATGCTCGGTATTTACATATTTTGTGAGTGCCTTTTTTATTAATTTTATAATGTCATTTTTTTATTTAATTTCTGAAATTCCATTTTTTTATATTAGTCGTTCTATATAATTATCAAATATTTGTATTTTATTCTGAAATTAAACTTTTATTAATGTCTTAACTATTATATTTCATCTTAGTTAATTATATAATTATAGCATTCGTTTATTAATTGTTAATAAATTACAATTTTCTATTAGCATTGTAATTGTCATATTCTACTATTATTTATTTTATACAAACAAACAATAGGCTTCCTTTTCTTGTTTGTTTTTTTCAAATCCTTTATATTCGTCAGATATTATTAGACATTTTTATTTCAGTTTCCTAAACATCTGTATTGTTAAAAAAAACTGTGCGCGCGTGCGTACGTCCCCACAACAATGGAATTTCGCAACAATTCGCACGCTCGTTGCCAGGCAACAGGACTATTGTTGCATGATCAACTCAACTGTGCAAACTTCCGACTGTTTCAAATGGATTTCCATATTGTATTGCATTGTATGTTCTAGAATTTAAACTTTAATGTAGTTTTAGTTTTTTTTTTTTTTTTTTAATAAATAAGATTTTTTTCCGTTACATATACGAGGCTTCCAGAACAAAGCCATAGGCAGCCGTCTAGTAGTTAATTACAATTCGCATTACTTATTTAAATATTCAATCCAGTTAATTTTAATCATAGGAAACTTGGCAGAGATACTGTAGGATTACTAAGCGGATATTAATATCCTTCTTTTTAATATATCCAGTTCGGTTCCAATGCTTTTTTATTCGAATTTTTGTCACTTTCTTGCGCTAATTTTTGAGAAGGATCACAAGGAAACAAAAAATTAAAAAAAATAATAAAATATATCGTCTTTCCTTAAATATGTCGTCAAGTTCCAAGAAAATCTATCCCAAAAGAAGAGAATCGAAACACATACACAGACGGAGTGATTAGATAAGCCTTGTGTTGCTAAGAAAGTAAGCTAATATCCTCAGCTAAAGAAAAACATAATAATTTTTTAGTCAAGTAATTTCTCGTTACATAAAAAAAAAAAAAAAAAAATGATCCTTTATAAAATTTAAAAACGAAGGAATTTACCAGTGTTACATGTAATTAATAACAATAAGAGAAAGAGAATTCTGATTCTTTTGAAATGTCAATTCTGAATTTTTTTTTAAAAAAATTTATGATTATAAAAAAGTTTATAAAAATTTTTAGGGTTACTTTTTTTTTTTCCTTTTAAAGAAATGAAAAGTAAATTATGTGTATTGATTTTTTTTTTATCTGCATTGATGTAAGCACTTGTTGAAAGAAGGGAGAAAGAGAAAAAACAGCAGAAATAGAGATGTGCGTGCTACATTCGCGTAAATGCGGAACTTCATGGCTATAGCTGCCAACAAGCATTGTTCTTACGCGCGTGAATGACTTGGGAACCCGAGTAAACAACAAGATCTTTATGTCTACAGCGGTTCACGCTGACGATAGACCGGAAGGGGAAAAGGGATATCGCAAAGCATCATGGGAATAAGGTTAAGGCAGGTATTCTCTCTGGTCCGTTAGCGCATGTGGCTCCGCGATGCCTTCAGAGGCCCGTTAACTGATTGATAATCGAGAGTCAAGTTTTCAATGAAGCGTGAGATGGAGTGTACGCAATGAGAACCAGGACAAACAATCAAGGGAAAAGCTCGTTAAAAACGATTCCACAACAATCGAGAAAGGGGGAATTTCGGCTGAACGTGGAATTTTGTGTGTTTTCGTAGAAAAATAAA
Organism: Thereuonema tuberculata; assembly: GCA_023159025.1. NCBI lineage: Eukaryota > Metazoa > Arthropoda > Chilopoda > Scutigeromorpha > Scutigeridae > Thereuonema > Thereuonema tuberculata. Next base: position 8,202,952 of record JAFIDM010000007.1, on the reverse strand, counting down.
AATTGCAGTGAATCAACACTGAATACCAATGCTGTTCTTAAAACTGGAACGAGCTAAACAACATTCAACGGAATCAGGTTAAAAGAAACGTCTTCCTATTAAGGCTTTTTTTTTTTACGGCCATTTCTTAGTAGTGAAAAGACAGGTTGGATACAATGGAAATTTTGAGCTTTTTTTTTTTGAGCTCTTATGGTCCAAATTACCAACTATTAAATCTCATTTTTCTTAGACTGTCTGATCTGATTTAAAAAACGAAAAAATTATGGTCGGTGTGCCAATTTTCGAGGACCCGAATGGAGATGTTCAACATAAACGATAGTGCTTGTCTTTTTACCATCCTGGCCTCAGTTTGAACTAAAGTCAATAACAAACTGCTATAGTTTCTAAACTCTGATCGTAACTTTAAAATTTCAGCTTATCAGGTTAGGCCAAATAGTTGTCGCCAATTTTTTTTTGGTTCTACGTTTTGTTTTTTTAGGTTCAATTTTTATTAAAACCAAATTATTGTTATGTCATTTTAGATATCCCGAAACTACAATTTAAAATCTAAAACAATGTTTTCTTAATAGGAATGAATTTTAAAAAATTAAAATATGTTTGTATCTGTTTTAAAGGAAATAATATATATTTTACAAATGAAGACATCGGTCTACAAATATCTGTATATTTCCACTTGAAAACTTGAATTCAATGATGTATTTCTGTTTATTTGTTTATTTGTTTGTTTGTTTTTTTGTTGCTTTTTTTGTTACTGTAAATTGGAAATATGAAAATAAAAATTAGAACTTTAGGCCTAATAAGCTAGATATGAAAAATAACCAGTTTAGAATCTAGTAGTGGTTCTCAAACTTTCGCTCTGCTACGTCTTTTAAGGTTCCAGAATATCGTGATCGTAAGAGATCTAAAGAAATGCTATGAAAACTGATTTAAAAACTACACAGTTTCTTACAGACTTTCAATACATATTTATTTGCACCTATTAGATGACTTAGTTATGTTTTACAGTATTAGTTTACAATTGTTGTCTTTAAATGCTGGTGCCCAAGTGAGGCCAATTTGTACAGTGCTATGCACCTATGACATAGACTTCTATGTCATAAGCAGATAGCATTGTATAAGAGGACCTTCTTATAAGAACTTTAACTTAATAATCTGGCAATAATATGTTATTGCAAACAGACAACAGTAATTTTGAATATAAATAATAAATAAAGAAGATGTAGAAAACTTGAGGAATAAAAATTTAACATGTGTGAATACAGTTACGCATGAATTTAAAAAAGCTAACACAAATTGCTTAAAATCTTTCATTTAAAAATTTTTTAAAAATATCCAAAAATAGCACAGTGACCCTTTAATTTGTGTGCGTTTTTATGCCTTATTATATTGTCTTCTACGCATGTTAAAATTGTCTTTTATATGTATGCTTTCTTTACAATTAATCCCTCATATGCTAAGAGTTGAGCTAGCTGGGTTAATTTATTACTCTTTTTATTATTAATTTATATTTTGATATTTTTTAACCTAAGGGATCATTAATTTGTTCATTTTTCCTTTGCTTATTACTGCGATCTTCCAACCAAATTCATCAGGAGAAAAAGAAAATTATTTTTCAGACTCTGATGTGAAGGATATGACGATCCTCAGCCAAGAAGTTTTCATCAGGATCACTCCAAACAAGAGGAATTAAAAGACTGTTTATTACCTAACTTCTTTTACTGTTATTTTCCTGTTTTCATTGTTTTTTATTTCCTACAGAATTTTAAAAATACTCAGAAAATTAAGCTTTATGGTTATATTGGCTCTGGAACATACTGGATTATAAGTGGAAAGTTAAAACACTGAGAAATTACATTGGATAGTTTATTTGTTGCTAAAAAACTACTTTAAAAAATTCAATAGACGGAATTTCAATATAACGAAAGAATTCACTTTGCCAAAAAGTTAGCAAGCACGTTTTTGCTGCTTAACCAAATGATTTATCTTTCAACAAAGCCCTCTTAGATTCGCTTGAATTATGTTTCTAAGACCATGAGTAGGTAAATCCTGTCGCACCTTTTGAGAACTGCTTCACCTGACGAATATTAAGTAACTGAAGATGATGGCGCGCCATACAATGGATCCATGGTATGCGAACATCTGACGACGACAATTAATTCCTCTAGATAAGAGGATAATTTACTAATACAGCTCCAAGGGGACTCAGCTTGACTCACAGGAAAGTCAGCGTAAAAAACTGGTTGTTTAAAACTGAGAGTGTGTACAGCGCATCGCCATAAGTAAAAGAACAAGGATTTCAAGAAAATAAAAAGTTCAGAATTAATGTAGATAGATGAAAGTGAGTTTTCGTTAACCAAGGTTGTTTTAAAGAGAAATATTTCTAAAGCAATAAATAATAGACACCAATTTTAAGTGATAAAAATTTGTTACGTGTAATATTAAGCAAAATGGTAATTACAGAAGGCACAAAGAAACAAAAAAAATTTCGCATCTCGAGCTGTCATCGGGGACGGTCGTTTCGTCCTCTTTAGGACTCGTCAGTCAGACAAACTCCACCGATTCAGAAGGAATATAAAACTTGTAATTACTTAAGCTGGTTAGTTGAAAAGCTTAGTTTTATGCTATATACAAACGGTAGCATACCAAGGGGGGGGGGGGGCGTTCCGCCCCGGGCCCCCACCGGGGAAGGGCTCCCATCAGCCAGCCTAGGGAGGGCCCACCAAGCAGCTTATTTCCTTTTTTTTTTTGTTTTTTTGGTTGGTAAAGCAAGACTAGGGGGCCCCCTCCACACAATATTTCCTTTTTTTTTGGTTGTAAAAGCAAGTCTATCTTTGTAATTTTGAGGGCCCCATCTACAACTCCCGCCCCGGGCCCCCAAAGGCGTTGGTACGCCACTGTATACAAACTCCTTTTGAGCCTAGCGGAACGCAGGAGCAGGATTTGACATTTTTTCTATTATCGTGTATTTTTGGTTGTGTTTTGCTTTAATAGAGACCGTATTTATTTCAAATTGTAGCTTTACGATCATCTGGGCTATGAGTTTCAAACTAATATATCTTCAGTGTCATTCAACTTCCATAATAGATTTCACTCTTAAGCATTAAGGGTATTTGCTTACATGTGTGGATCAAACAGATCAAGTTGTGCAAGGGGAGTCTGGGTTCGAAGCCTGGAGAGATTTTCCGTGTGATTTGTTTCCAAGAGAGATCCTAGGGATCACTCAGACTTTTATCAAATGCACGATACTTTCGTTGAGTTCAAGACTTGCCTTCGTCCTGACTACAATCGTGGAAGTCTAAATTTCTTGCACTTGAATCTCCGTGGCCTGGTCGTGATCTTTGAATTCTTTGTTCAACTTTGTTAAATTCTTTCTTAAACTTTGTTAAATTCTTTCTTAAATTTTGTTAAAGTTCGTTAAATTCTTTGTTAGACTTTGTTAAATTCTTTGTTAAACTAATGCCAACTTTGTTAAACTACTTTTTTTACTGTCTGCTACCTTTTTTTATATTCAAGAAAACATTTAAATATAATAAAAATGCCAAAGAAAAAGAAAAAAAGAATCCATCTCTGGTAAAATAATAGAAATTTTCCAAATTTTCAAAGAACCTTTGACCATAAATATACAAATAAACAAATACCTGTGAATAACACGATAAAAACAAACTACGCTGAGATTCAAAGCTAGGAACGTTTGGGACCTAGTTTATTATTATTCAAAAATTACCAAATTTTTCCTGATTAATTAGATAAAATTTAATGTAAAATAATCTGAAATTTTAGATAATTAGATTAAATGAAAATTATATAAAAAATATATGATTATAATTATGTAGTACTACTTTCACAAGCGAAATATTAATAAAGTATGAATTTTCTCTAATATTTCATTAGTGAGTATTTTTATTGTTTATTTTTGCTCTTGAGGCACCACTGCGATTCCCACGAATATGAAAAGACAACTTTACTGCAGTTCGTCCATCGTTTGTCTTTTCCACGGTCTACAATCTGAAGAAATCTGGATTTTAAAACAATAACAAAAATATCCTTGACTAAAATCTTCAAAGGTGAATGTTCTAAGATACCAGAATATTCTTCGTTATTATTCAATGCAGGTATTTTTTTTTTCTCCATTTTTACTGTAATTTCAAATTTGACTGAAGCAATGGTCCCATAAGATGTCGTCAAGATACTAAACACTGTGATTACACGCGCTGTTAGGTGCGCGGGATGGATTTTTCCCTAAGGGTTAAGTCGGGTCTTCAGCGTGGGTGTAGGGACCAGTCGTCGACTTGCATAGAAAGGTGACGGGGTTGTGATCTCGCCGACCCATTTCCTGCACCACGGGAAGTGTTCACTTTTCTCTACTACGTTCAGGTCAAATAACTCTTCAAGGGAATTGGAAAAAAAAAAAAATGGACGGCTATTTATAAGGAGACTTCAACTTCCTGATAACGTCTTCAGTTTAAAAAAAAAAAAAAAAAAAAAACAGCCAGAGTTGCTTTTATTTACGTTTTTACCCCTCTTTTAATAATAGGTTACTTGACGTAACATCGTGTTGCTCTGTCAGTGAACCATAGTAGGGGTTTCTTGCGTCTGGCCTCGCGCGGGTTCACAACAAAAAAATATTTAAACCTATAAAAATAAACACCACTTAGCCTCACTCAATTAACTCAAGTATTACACAAAGGATATAATCATAATTTCTTAATATTAATCTTTTTAAAAGATTAAGTCTTAAAAAAAATAAAAAAACTTGAAAAAATATAAAAAATTTTGAAAAAAATATTGTAAATTCGAAAATGTTCTTGAATTTGATAAAATCAAATTTGAAAGTAAAAAATTAAAGATATTTTTTTTTTTAATTAAGAAGTAAAAGAAAAATAACAGATGTAAATCTCTTCAACTCGTCACACTAGTATTTAAAAGTATTTATTTAAATACTGAAAGCAGCAAATTTTCAAGAAGCCTTATATCTTCCCTTTATCAAGCCAGAATAAAATGTTTAGAATAAAATTAACAAATAAAAAACGGGTAGACGAACATAACAAAGTTTAAAGGCATATAAATCTCTGTTTTGTTTCAATTATAAAAAGTTAATAAAACCGGAAACTTACTATCTGTATCAATAAATTCCAAGATTCTATCTAGATGCCTAAGTGCCATATAATGCTATAATAAACTACTTAAGAAAACAAGTTAATATAGTTTTGTGCTTAAGCATAAATATAAGGGCGACTCATAATAAAATCAAAATTTAAAAATAATAATAAAAAGAAGGAAGTAAATTAATGTAAGGAAAAAAAAAGTTAGGGGAAAAAATAATAAAACGTTAGAAAAATAAGGGAAAAAAAAATCCACGCGGACATTGAGAAAAAAAGATTAAGAAAAAAAAACAAAACAAACAGTAGATATACGGATTCGAACCGACAACCTCCAGCATATGAGTCCGAGACTTTACCGATCTAGCTGAAACTGAAATGAAATGGTTGCATTTTTGACATTGAAGCTAATAGCGGAAATCCAATGATAACAATGTCAAATATCTCAATATAAATGAGAGAGGGGGAGGGCCGTTGGCCCCTGAAAATACCCTATTCCTGCGTTGTTTGGGCCTCTGAATACAATAGTGAAGTTCGTTGGTCGATCCCTTCCGTTGGGAGTTGTTAGGTGTGGACAGACACGGATGGACGGACAGGACAAACGCAATAGCTACGGATTTTGGTCGCTATCACAATAACTCCCAAATTGGTCGCTAAAAAAAATGCAAATATTCGTAATTTCTTACTACTAATGTTTATAAAAGACTTCGCGTGAAGAAAAAAAAAAAGCTGAAATATATAAGAATTATATCACTATCCAACGGAAATCCACATGCGATTTATTCCAAAATGTAAAATCAATAAACAAACCAGGACGAATAAGAGAATTAATAATGAAACTCTGAAGGAAAAGGAGTGCGATTTTCAAGAGAAGCTGAAGGAAGCGGGGATTGATGCCAACAACTTTACAGAAATGATTCAACATACTGCATTTGACATAGCTCCACAGAACAAACAGAGAAAGCACAGATGGTGGAATAATAAATGTGAAGAAGCTCTTAGACAAAAGAAAAAAGCTTGGAACAATTGGTATAGCAGGAAAACAAGTAGTAAGTGGAATAGCTATCAGTCTGACAAGAAACAAGCGGATAAAACTATTAGGGCACAAAAGAGGTGTTTTGAAAAGGAACAACTTGTATCTATAGAAGAACATTTTAAAAAATATAATACAAGGGATTACTACAAAACATTTAATAATTGTATGTCTGGGTACGTTTCGCAATCTCTATGCTTCAGGAAAGAAAATGGAAAACTAGCACTTAATAATGACGAAAACTGTAAGCTATTAGCAGAATATTTTGAAAAGTTACTGAACTGTGAAAAACCGACCAAAAAACTGGAATTCCATGATAGCATCCCTAATAAAGATTCAGAAACACCAAGTCTTGATATGATTAAAAAATACATCCAACAACTAAAAAACAACAAAGCCCCGGTGAAGATGGCATCACAGCAGAGATTCTAAAAGCTAGTGGAGATTTAGGTGCCACAATTATAAAAGAAAAAATGGACAAGATCTGGGATACCGAGACAATTCCAGAAAATTGGAAGGTTGCATTAATTCACCCACTTCATAAGAAAGGGAATAAAACAGACATTAATAATTACAGAGGAATCTCATTATTGCCTGTAGAATACAAAATCTTATCCAAAGCTTTTTTGGACATACTAAATCCTCAACTGGATAAACATATTGGAGAATATCAAGCTGGGTTTAGGAGTAGTAGATCCTGTCCAGAACAAATTCTAAACCTTAAACAAATAATTAGATATTTGAAAATATCAAATAAGAAGATAGTGCTAATATTTGTTGATTTTAAAAAGGCCTATGATTCGATTGACAGAGATTCTCTTTTTAAAACCCTAAAAGAATTTTCAGTAGATAAGAAAACTCTGGATTTAATTAAACAAACTTTGACAAACACAGTGTCTAAAGTTAAATTCCATGGAACAATTTCTAGTCCTTTCCAAATTGAATCAGGAGTCAGACAAGGAGATGGTTTGTCCCCACTCCTATTTAATTGTGTGTTGGAAAAAGTTACAAGAGAATGGATAAGTGAGGAGGAAAAACTAAAACTTAATAAATACATTATGTTGGGTAGATCTAAAGTATCAATCAACTGCTTGGCCTTCGCGGATGATTTAGTAATATTAGATGGAAACATAGAAAATGCAAAAAGAAGATTAGAACTCCTAAAGGAGACAGCAGAAAAAGTGGGTTTACAAATATCCTTTGAAAAAACAAAATACATGACCAATGAAGACAATTCACCAGGAATTCTTAAAACTAAGTACGGCAACATTGATAAAATGGATAACTTTAAATATTTGGGTGAAAATATAAATCTTAAAAGTGAAAAAGAAGCAATTAAAATTAGAATTAAAAAAATGAAAAGAGCATACATGAAAGTAAGAAATTTGTACAATAAAAAATGTTTATCTAAAGCCGTTAAATTGAAACATTATAATACAGTTCTAAAACCTGAAGTGCTTTATGGGTCAGAAACACTATTACTAACTGGATGCAAAATGGCACTAGAAGATTTGGAAAAGAAAGAAAGAAGAATCTTGCGAAAAATATTAGGTCCAATCAAGAATAAAGATGGCGATTGGGTTTTGAGACCAAATAGAGAAATTTACTTGCAATGCCCTAAAATAACGGATGAGATAAGGAAAAGACGTGTTACCCTTTATGGGCACTTAGAGAGAATGAATGAAGATAGATTAACAAAGAAAATCCATACTTTCTTCGAAAACAGGAAAACAGACAAAAAAAATGAGTGGAGTGGCAAAGCAATAAAGGACTTAGCAGAAATGCAGATTGATCGGGAGACCCTACTCAGCAGAGACAAATTCAGACTAAAAGTTAAGAAGTTCAAAGGTTTTCAGGAAGACGCAGGGAAAAGGAAAACAACTGGAGCCAAATGGTCGGATGAAAGGAAAAGAGTCCATTCGGAAAGGATGAAGGAGTTTTGGAGAAAGAGGAAGGAAGAGAGAAGAAAATAGTTATCTTAATGTGGTCCTTAGTTGGCCCGAAACGATTATAAAAAAAAAAAAAAAATAAGAATTTTAATCCTGTTTAGCATGTCTGTAAATCTATCCCATTCTCCTACTGCTAAAATATGCGGTGCAGCTAAATAATAAAGTGCCCGTCTTCATTGGATCTTTATTTATTTATTTTTTCGTTTTAGGTTTTTCTATTATAGTCTTAACAGATCAGTCGTGATGAACGAGATTTCTCGAGATTCACGTAAAGTCCGAGACAATAGCCTCTTTCCGAGGCTTCTCGCAAAATGTCGACACACACACTACTATAAAATAGTATGTGTGTGTGTGTCGACATTTTGCGAGAAGCCTCGGAAAGAGGCTATTGTCACGAACTTAACGTGAATCTCGAGAAATCTCGTTCGTCACCACTCAAGACTATATTACTGTTATTTGAAATATTTTGTTAAAGTTTTTCGTTATGTTAATCAAAAATCATTTCGTTACTTCATTACGAAAACACGTAATGTTTTCCAGAACTGTGGTTTATCGTAGTAAAAATTGATGGTGAACACCCTTTCGGCAGATAAAGAGACTAATAATAAGACTAATCTATTCCGACGACCATTACTCAAAAGACAGTTGAGGTTTCTTTTTTTCCTCTTCAACATAATTCACTTTACAAAATGATTTAAATAGCCTCGTTTGAATAAAAGAAACACTACGATAATGCAAAAGGAAATAGAAGCAAATTTTGCACTTATATATTCATTTATTATCATAAGTACTAAATGTAAACAGAACAAAAGAGCATCAACTTTGGATAAAGAAATGACTGAAACTTAAAACTCAATGTCAATGAAACTGTTGTCACCAACACAAACTTCAACATCTTTGATCCGTGAGTAACAATAGCGGCCACACCCGTTCCCCAAATTATACTCCACAATACATGGACACACATTCAGAGTCATGATTAAGTCAATGGCCGTGCTTCAATATCCACTGTAATTACAATAACACAGAAGAAGAAAGAGTATTACGTAATAAATAAAGCAAATAAAATCCACAACAAAATTCATTTTTTTTTTTCAAATTACTTACTTTCAAAGGTCAAGTGATACCTTCAACATCAGGAACTTTTTAATTATGTGTTCGGGGAAAATGATGAAAAAAAAAAATTTGTGAAAATTTTCCTAACAGAATATATAGCCTAATTTCTGTGAATTTATATTTTCTATTTTTATTATAATTATTATTGTTATTATTACTATTAAATTTCGTTTTTAATTGCTTTTCTTTTGACATCACAAAAGAAATATATTCGTATTTAAAAATTATAAAAGTAGTCAATAACAATTTACTTTCAAAATTTTCCATTTGTTGCAAATTGATTACGATATATTATTTACATTTAAAAAAAAAAACCTTCGTTATCTATTTAATTAAACTTGTGATTAATTGTTTTGACGTTGATATTTCGGAATACTAAGTATCTTCGTTCGCGAATTGCTGAAATTCGGAGATTTTTTTTTTTTTTTACACTTACAAAAGACAGTTTGTCCTATATCCGGAAAATGTGCATGTTAAGTTTCAAGACGACCCATTCACTCGTTAGGAAGGGAACACAGATTTACGTGTTTAGGAAATAATACTGATTTCACGAACTACCTTTTCTGAACTAGGCTGAAACGGCAAAATGTAGGCTAATTTGAATGCCTGACACATGATTTTCTTATATTCTGGCAACGTGATCGTCTCAGTCCTGATGGAACGAATTTCATCTGTTTCCAATATTTTATAGTAGTTTATTTCCCTTTCACTGCTTTAATTACATTAAATTTACACTCCTAGAAATCCTTAATATAAGCAACTCCTTTAATTCCCTCGATGTTTCATCCTTCTTTGCGAAGGACTTCTTCAGGTGGTACCAGAGGACAAGAAACTATTCTTCTTCCTCTGTATTTCATTAGGATTACAAATAAGAACTAAAAATAAAACATTTTCGTATTCAAGTTAACAATTGAAAACTATTGTATTCACTTGCATAGTTATTAATAATGATAACAATTAACACATTAATAATAATGATGCTTCGTAAATAACAATACTAACATTTCTCACACTTCATGCTAGTTAACATCATTAATACCTAAAAACTTATTTTTTTATAAATTCTTTAACGTATCCAAAGGCTGCACTACTCATTTTAAGAAACTTATCCTTATTAATACAATTTTTGCTATTGATCATAATTCGATCATGATTCTCTCATTTCTTCGGAAATTTCGCAATCAGTTTTGACAATTGGATCTGGGTTGTGTCCTTCATCCTCACAGTGATCTGCCCAGTCAGAAATTCTACTTTTTTTATTCCTGAAAGCTCTAATATTTCAAAAAATGATGAAATGTGGAAATTAAAGGAGTTGTTGTTTATATTAAGGATTTCTAGGAGTGTAGTATTACTTACAGGATATATTAAAGAAGCTTATATAAAGAATACATTAAAGTTTATTACAATACTTATTTATGCTCCAACTTCAGAATAACCAGCACAGTTATTTTCGTTGTTTCCCCTATCCTCAGTCATTAAAACAGATAGCACTGTATGTTTAGATCCCACTACGTAATGATGCTAGTTTTAATATAGGCTTTATGTCTATGTTTATATCTGAAACAAACATTTTTGAGATCACGTTCTGTTGGAATTGTCTCATTTGTCGTGTAATAACGTTATGCAAAGTGAATGAAAGTGTGATGAAATTTAATATTACAGTCGGGCCTCTATTTAACGAAGTCGCTAAATCCCGAAAAAAAGTTCGTTACATGAAAAATTCGTTAAAAAGAGATTCGCCTTTTAAAATTATTTTAAACTACATAAAACAGATTTAAAATAATTAAACAATAAATATTATTAAAAAAGTAATAATTTTAATGACATAAAGCATACATTACCATATGCGTATTTAAATTTTACTAATATAGTCTGTTAATTTTGTCTGAGTTTTTTTTTTTTTTGAAAAAGTGTTTTCGCTCATAGTAGTCTCGCATCTTTGCAATGCACCAAAAATCCCTTCAGTATTTTCTTCAAATTGTAATCCGCGTCGGATTGTTTCAAATGATTTTAGCATTTCATCATAGGAAGGTTTTTTGATTTTTTCATCATGATCATTTCCATTTTCATCACCTTCATCTTCATCGCAATTCATAGCTGTATTGTTTTTATTTTTCCCACTGTCCAAAATATCCGATTCAGTTAGTGTTTCCGAGGTCTCAACTTCAAGTGAAAGATAATCATCAATCAGCACATCATCGTTAATTTCTTCTTTTTCCCTCAGCTGTATCCACATTTCTTTCATTTCCTCTAAGGGAATATTAATAATAAAAACATTTCAAGGAGAAAAAAAAAGTAGATACCACGAAAAAGTTCGTTAAATAGAAAATGCACTTCGCTATTTGGAGGTTATTTTACGAAGAAATTAGCAAAATGTTCTTGGTTCCAAAGAAAACTTCGCAAAATAGAGGTCCGACTGTATTTTTAATCTGTCATTTATATGAAGAACGATCATCCAAAGCAGATGCTGTTATCTTTAGTCACGATTTAAATTGCCGTGCATTCTTTTCAATGGACATTGGAATTGCAACCATATTACCAACACATACCTCTTCAATAGGACAACCTACTCACAAGATTTACATAAATGAAGTGATTTAAATTCAAGGAGATCGTTTCAAAACATGGTTTTTCGTCATTGGTTGAAAATGAATAAAATTTTCAATTACTGGGATTGAATACAATTGACGTAGAACGAAAGAAAACGATGGGAGACGAAGATGAGAATATGGATGAGAATGAGACCAAATCCCAGAACATTGAACTTCATTTGATGCTTAATCAGGAGATTAGCGCTTGGATTAACTTAAGCTGGGAATTTCGCTAAGACATTGCGAAAGACGTGGAGAGAGTTAATCAATCAAGTCATCTTCAAGAACAAAATACTAAGTAAGAATTGGAGATGTTTCAAAGAAATAGCTGTAAAATGGCAGAATTTTGTGAACAGAATGATTTGCAAGATCAAGATTCATTTTTGCGTTATCTTGTTGTTCTGCAAAATAATTGAGAGTTGAACCATTACAGAATCAATTATTCAACAATCATCTTGCAGTGGCTTATTTCAAATATCTTCTATTAGTAATTTTGTTTCTGATATTTCTTCAATGTTAATTTCTTAAAAATTTCCGTTTTTGTTTCATATTTATTTTATTTTTTTTATTTATGTACTTTTTTACTATTGCTTTCTTATTTAATTTCTTAAATTCCTGAATTTCCTTCAATTATTCAAATCCATTTTCATCGAAGCCCTTTGTATATTGAGTTCTTCGAATTCTTACATTTTAATTTTCTTAAAATCTTCGGATACAATGAATAACGATTCTCTTCAACTGTTAAAAAAAAAAAAAAAAATTAACCTATTTTAAATCCTTAAATCTTATTTCAATTACATGTTTATTTTCCGTCCGACTATGTTATAAAGTTTTTGATATACATACTCTAGAACAGTGATTCTTAACTCTTGGTGCGCGAAATACTTCTTCTGGGTAGACATGCTAGATTCTGCTTAAAGGGAAATCATCAAAATCAAAAATCTGCGTTCATGTCTGCTTAACATTCATAGTCTCAACTTTCGTACTTTCAAATCTACAGTGAAACGATAAACAGACAAACATTCTAAAATACCCATTAATTATATCCAAGGGTTTTAGAATAGTTACTTATATCTAGGCCTACAACTCGCTCTATGCTTTGTTAGAATATCTATTTTTTTTGTGTGTGTGTGTGTGTGTGTGTGCAACAGAACGAACTAAGAATCTGTGGTATATTCACAGGAGATTTTGTTCTTAATACTGTCATTTCCTTCCTCCTCTTTTCTCCTATCGCAGCCTACGGCTTCCGTGAACTTTCGCCAACGGACTCGATTTCTCTCCAGCATTTTAACTTTCTTCTAATCCCTTCCTTGTTTCTTTGAATCATGTCATTATATAGCTAACAGAACAACTTACAGAAATCGCAATTTAATACGAGTGAACAAAGTGAGATTTCCTAATGAACTGTAGCGGAGTTTCGTATACATTAATACCAATTCAGTAAACAAGAAGTATAAATACATTTACAAAACATATAGATTATATAACGTTAACTATACATGCTGATACTGGTAAGTGAATGAGATTGATTCCTTCGTGATTTAGTTATACGTAGTTTATAATTTGTGTATTTGATTTACAGACTTAGTTTCGAAACCCAGTTATATATGTTTTGAGCTCTCAAAACCCATTTTCGAACTTCTATTAGGATGTTTTCAATCTTTCGAATTATATAAATTTATTGTAAGGTACCTCAGCCATATAACGCCATGTATGCCTTTAACGCCACCTATCTAATTCTTCATACATATAAGAGATGGCGGTACTGCACTAAAGTAGTTTGCATTGACATGCCATCTAGTGTTGAAGTGAGTTACTAGCAGACCGCCAGCATTTTCGAGTGAAATTATATTTCCACCTTTTCGTGTCGAGGACTGGTTCTGAAAGGTTCCTACTACATCAACGTAAGATAAAATGTAGATTTTTTAATGTTCAGCAAAGATTAACTATATAAAACTATATATTTTCTTGATTCTTGAAGATTCTTCTATGTAGATAAGTTAACTGTTATTTTTAAAATTCGGAAATTGTAGACAAACAAGTGTATCATGTGATCCATGTGCTCAGTAGCGGTTTAACGCCATGGTGGAGTTAATGGTCTTCATATATGATTTTAGGTTACATACGACATTAATAAGTTACTAATATGTTTCATGAAAATATAGATTTTTATCTTATTTATTATTTTGCTTTTATAATCGGAAAATGCCGAATTTAATTAAGTTTTACATTTCCTCTTTTGTTTTAGCTACAGATTAGAAAGACTGCGTTAATTTCAAGGGATTTTTTATTATTTTTTACAGAAAGTCAAATTTAGTTGCTTTTTACTGTAATTTTGTACAAATAATGTTTACAATGATGGAATAATTTTTAATTTTAAATAAGTTAAGTTACTAGAAAGTAGGTGGCGTTAATTGGACCAGGTGTTCCTCATAATGCCAGTTTGCAAAGTTTTTTTATTTGAGTTCTCATACTTATCCAGTAAAAGTTATCATATGTTTCATTATTGTATGCTTCAAACAGAAGATTAAACTTTCTTGGTCATAATTTTCGTGTTTCGATACACCTTATTTCCAGACTTACAGTAATTTAAATGTTAAGGTGGCGTTATTTGGGCAGGGTACTTACCAATCAACAAAGGTTTATAGAAAAATACAAAAGAAACAAAAAAAAAAAAAAAAACAAAGT
>JAFIDM010000007.1:8158211-8180680 GCA_023159025.1 Thereuonema tuberculata | reverse complement strand
TGGGTCCTAGAGTTTATCCAGACCTCTACAAAATGAAACTGGGTGTCTTTACCATTAGAATTGTTAGAATACCTCCTTTGTATCTGCCTGACACAGGATTTGTACTAATGCTCCTAAATACGTAGTGGAGAGAAATCAGAAAAAAAAAATGTGGAAATCGTAATATGTAAGTCAGCATGCCTGTAATCGAAAGTTCAACTAATTATCCTATGGAACTAATCTTAAAGGTGGGTTCAGGCATCGGCAACCCGCGACTTCTGAACTGAAGGAAGAGCTTCGGTTTCCTATATTGCATGTCTGTTTGACTGGCTAATAGGGTTCCCTGGGACTGTTCGTTTTTTTGGAATTTCACTGAAATGTCGATAACGACGTCGTCACCTCTGGTAAGTTCTTATGAGGTGATTCCTAATAGGTTTTAATACAAATCGAAATCAAAGGGCAAAAAAACTGCCGAAAGGCAATAAACGCGATAACTCAAAAACCATTTACCTCAGCAAGCTGATTTTTACTGATAAATGAACATTCTGAAAAATGATCATTCTGTTAATTTTGATACATACAGAACCCATAAAGGGCCCAAAATTGCTACTGCATTTATATAATCACGATAAATAAGCACATACTACCCAGAAATTACTGCTTTTACATTTTTACTATTTACTAGTACTATTACTATTTTTCGACATTCGATAATTGGCGCGCTAACTTTCTATTAACAATCATGTTTGATTAATACTATTAAGCTTTTTACACGGATTTAGGTAGAATACGTTTTCTATGATTTATTATTCTTCTATCAAACATTTAAAAATGTTTTGGTATTTTTATCGAAATATAACAAACTATAATGATTTTGAAAATATACTGAAAAGTTATTTCTTTTATATTATAATTTTAATAATAATAATAATTTTGAGTTTATTCCGTTCAAAACTAATAATTTATAATAAGCATATAAAAACAAACAATAAACTAGTTATTCATTACTACGAGAAAACGTGAGTTGGTGCAGACTGACGGACAGAACGATGCCTGTAGTACTTTCTTTAACAGGAACGAGTAAAAATGCACAATCGATGTTCGATTTCATTATTAAGGTTAACAAACAAGCTTAACTATTAATTTTCTTCCAAGGAAATGACTCATTTGGGTCAAGTTCAATTCTCACAGTGAACTCGATGGAGATTCGTGTTCTAGAGAAGATGAACTATTTCGTACATTCCTGTAAACTGTTTTATAAGGCATTTCTTTATAAAAAGAATTATATTTTTGTGACAGAAACTCTAGAGGAAATAAAAAGAAGTGAATAGAATTTTGTGCTAAATTTAAAAATTAAAATAAAAAGAGACAGCAGAATAACGTAAGGGAAAATAAAAAAAAAGTTAGGAAAATAAGAAGAAAAAAAAATTCTCTACGAACATTGAGAAAAAATGATTAAGAGAAAAACAGGTAGGGATAGTGATTAGTACCAATCATATTGCTTCGCAACGGCTTCTAAGCCACCTTTACTTTAGAATAGACTGCGCCGGGGTGGTCTAGAAAATACTCGCGCGAGTCTATCTCCATGCAATCTTATGCTATCTTACCCACCTCTATTTATATGGAATAATCGTCATTCTTAACTCAAACCTTGTTAATACACTGAATTCCTAATAATGATTTAAAAAAAAAAATACTTAAAAGAAACTGTGAAAAGATTTAAAATGGGGAAAAAAAAAAAGAAGAATAAGAATTGCCAATGAGGGGATCGAACCCACGACCCTCTAACCAACTAAGCTAACAGGCCACCTGCAATATTCAACAATGAGGCCACCAGAGCTAACAGAAGCCGTTGCGAAGCATTGTGGGATATATCTCCACAGACAGACAAACCGGGGATATAAGGCGTCTTTCAGAAGCCTAAAAAAGAAGTAGATATGTGGATTCGAACCGACAACCATCAGTATATCAGTCCGAAACATTACAGCTACAGCTGACAACTGAAATGATATGATTGCATTTCTGATATTTAAGCTAATAACGAAATCCAATGAAATACCAAATTTCTTATACATAAGGGGGGGGGGGGACGTTGCTCCTGAAATACCTTATTCTTACGGTTTGGGCCTCTGAATACGATGTAGTCCGTTTGTCGATCCTACTTTCCGTTCGGGAGTTGCTAGGGGTGGATGGATACGGACGGACGGACAGGACAGATGCAATAGCTCCCAAATGGGTCGCTAACAAGTACGACACAACAATAAATAGCAGGAATTTCACATAACTTTGATTAGATTTTCCTTGGTAATAATTTATCAATATTTTCAACTCTTTAACAAAATCAAAACGTGTTGATGATGAACTGGTTAGCTGTTGTTAATGAATCATGTTTGTTATTTTAAGGCCATCCATTCTTTTTTATTTTATTTTTTTATGTACAGTAATATTGATAAAGAATGATGCTTATTCTGATTACTGTGTATGATTTATAATCTTATATCAAATTTCTTAAATTCCTAGAGATTAAATAGTATTTCTTTACGTCAATATCAACTTACAAATAGTCAAATATAATCAGTTGTCGACAGTAAAATTTTTACTGAAATTTCCAGCAGGCCTGTTGGAAAACATAATTGCTTGAGTCATCGTGCTCACAATGGTTTCCTGGAGAGGAGCGGGTGGCTCGTTAAAATAGATAAAGTTATTTATACAAATCAAACTCTAATTTAGTGTAGCAACTCTTACATATGAAATGTGATAAAGGTAACTGTGTTATTGGTTGAGTTATCGTGCCCACATGATTTGCCACAAAATGACTCTAAACTAACCTGGCGCGATACCAGAGAAAATGTAGGAAAACACATTTTCCCGCTGAAATCCAGAAAACAGGATTTCCGGAATTAGTATTTTCTCATAAAACACTATGGAGAAAGTAACAACTTTATTTTGTAACTGATACAGCCGGTGACGCTATTGTAACTTGTTACACAAATGTATAATAAGAAGCTTCTAGAAAGAACTGTGATCCTACTTTCTTTCCAAGCTCAAAATAGATTCTGAGAGCCAATGGACCACATGAGGTTTAGCCCCTACCGACGTCACGTATGACGTGTAAGCACATGCTGAGAGATCTTGTGGGATAAACAAACAGAAAGCCCATAGGGCGTTTATAACTTAGTGTGAATTACTCAAAAAATCGTCGATTTTTCATACATCAAGACGAAATGGTTTAGTACTGTGCAGTTCATTATTGTAATAATTCTGTAAAAACGCTAGAAATATCCTTCTTTAACATAATATTTCCTCTATATCTACACGGGTTAAAATAAAGAACATGGCTTTGTTTATCCCACAAGCCAAGCAGTAGCCTGGAGGGATATTTTGTAACTACGAAGCCCCGCCTATCCTCAAGTGATCAATTACTGAAAGCAATCATATGTTCCCTTAATAACCAATCACAATCGTTACTGCTTTCTTAACCAATCATACTGTTTTTATTAAAAGCGGACCTATCCTCTGCTACTTCAATCAGCCCATGATTTTGTCTCAGCTCTCTATTTAATTTATTAAAAAGAAAAAAAAGGGGAAAAAAATCAAATGCAAGGATCGACAAGTTCTTGCTCGTAAATGTACACGTCAAGTTTCGAGAAGATTCGTTCAGTAATTCAAAAGTTTTTGGGAAAGGGCGAACATACAAAGATGCGATGATCTACTAAGCCTTCCGCTCTTCGGAATAAAAAAAAGTAATTTAAATATCTTAAAAATACTTCACTATCAAACCAAACCTCAGCAAATTTCATTTAATATTTATTAATTTTTTTATTAAAATTATTCGTGAAATCCTGCGCGATTCAGAACTATACATATAAAATCTAAAAATGCCTGAATAACGGTTGTTTTTTTTTAGTAACAGTGATATTAATTACGAATAAAATTGTCCTAAGAGAGAGAGAAGGAAAAAAAAAACGCTAGTCCAATGCCCCCAAGGCAGATTCAATCATTGTAATTATTACCACAAACTCATCATTTGGATGTGAATTCACTAAAATTCTTTTTGATGATTTCACACAACTTCCTGTTAGCTGAAGTTCGAATGTCAAGAAATAAAAATCATGGAAATTCACCTTTAAGATATTTCAAATATGAAGGGGGGGGGGGGGGAATGAATATAAATAGAAATACATTCATTTTATGCATTTTTCTGAAAGTCAAACACAGCAAAAAAATAATTGCAATAAAACAATAGATTTTAAATTATAAATTGAAACTACAGGTTGTCTCAAAAGTTATAGCCTTTATAATGATATGCTTAGCTTAACTATCCTTACTTATTTAAAATGCCAGACCGTAGATTTGTTGCATTTTTAAATTATTGTCTTTCCACGTATTAACATAAATCAGTGCTTCCTAATTTTTTTTCCACATTTCTCCAAACTTCAATATTATCATTCCTTCAGAAAAATCATTATTTTTGCAACTTGACAACGCTTTTCTATTTTAAACATTTCTGGGTAAAAGGAAATTTGTTTTTATTTTATTTTTGAGCTATGTTGTATTTGTGTTTATATTTGTATACTGTATATAAAGTATTAACAATATAATAAATACAATTTGTTAAGATATTTAACGATAATACTGTTGCGAAATACAAATGTTGGATGTACAGGATATCTCGGAAGTTCCCGTACCCCCTCTTATGTTATTATTATATTAAGGGGTACGGGAACTTCTCGGCCATCTATACAAAAAAATAGAACTAAGAAAATATTAGCCAAAACTTAATGGTCTGTTAAAAGTCCTATTGTAAGTTGTGCAATTTTTTTTCTAAATATTCTTTCGCGTACTGAGCCAACATCGACGGGAATCCTGGACAGCTGTTTCATCCTTATTAGGAATCATCAGCAGGATTCACCATTGATGTTAGGCTCAGACTACGCGAAAGTAAAAGGGAAACCATTCTCGCGTACGCATGTTATCGAAATTATTCAATTTACATTAATAAAAACACTTTTACTGCGTAAAGTTTGGTACGTAAAAAAATTATGTATAAACCTTAATTTTAATTTAATATTTGATTCTCATTGGGTTTCCATTTCAAAATACTGAAATTATTTCAGCATTAAGTACACTATTCAATTTAATTGTGGTTAGCTCGTTCATAATTCGACAAAAGATTTCTACGTGATACGCCTCGGGGCTGGGCAGCAAAGCGGCCAGGGGACGAAACTCTCGATAAATACAATGCAAAGTTTTTGATGAAGAATCAGAGTTTGTCGTATCATTACTTAATGACAAACTCTTAAAATTATCTAAGTTAAACAAAGCAAAAAAAAAATCATTCGACTTAAATTTAAAATGACTGAAAATTCTTTCGCTTCTGTTCTGGTTCAGAAGAAAACGTACAATTACTTATCATAAAATTTCCTGTGCTAATCATAATAATTTGTTCAGCAAGCTAACAGATCCGCTGATTTGGGTCAATTAGTAAAACTATCAGTTTTTATGCTCCGAATATAATGTTTAATTCTTTCTATTTTTTTTTTAGTATAACGTAATATTTAGTTCAGTCTTCAAATAAATATAAAATTATAATCATCAACAAAATGTAAAAAAATAATATAAATTTATAGTAAATTTTAATTCAAAATAAAGTAAAATATTTCAAATGGTAACGTTTTTTAAATTTAAATTATTGGAGTTTTTTTTTTTATTTAGTTTTGTTTGCCTAAAAATCGAAAAAGTTGTCTAAAACAAAACAAAAATTAATACATAAAAGAATTTCAAATAACGTTTGATTTAGTATTTAGTTTTCTTTTTACTTTGCCTTGCTTTTACATAAAGCAAACAATCACAGCGAATTTTCAAAGATATTTGATGGTTTTCTAACTAAAACAATATATAGTTCAATCAATTAATCAATCAATAAATCCTTTGAAGATTTGTGAAAGTAATTTATTATTATTATCACGATTATATATTTTAAAATTAAAATATTATTTGACTGAATATTACATAATAAGACTTTTGAATCGTTTTTTTTTTTATGAAAAGTATTATAAAATGATAAATAAATTTATAATTTATTGTTGTACATAGAAATCTTTTTCAATTTATTATAAAAAATTTTTTATAAATTTTATAGTAACTTGAAGAAGATTTCTTTGTACAACAATAAATATTTTTTTAAAGATTCATTGATTATTATTGAAGAGTTAATTCCGTAATAATTGTAATATGGAAAAAAAATCAGGTTTCATCAAAATCCATTCATTAACAGTCAGGTTAGAGCTTAGAAAAAAAAAAAGATGTTTTAAAAGTAACAGAAAGTGTTTTTAATTTTATCGACTGGATTGTTCGATTGACTTATCTTGTTACCAAATCAAATTTCATGAAAATCGAAGCAGAGGGAGTCCAATTGCTTCTGCATGCCACAGACAGACAGACTGGCAGAGGAGAATTAGAAAATAATTTCTAGTTTGTGAATAGCAAATGATATCATCTGAGAGTCGGTGGGCGAATGAAGTGGAATGTAGGGCGAAGGAAGTAACCGCCGCCATTACGGAGGACATCAGATGAAAATATCAGAAAAGGAAAATGATCAGGAATTCCAAGATTCTGGAGATGCGGGAAAGAGAAATTTAATTTCCTTTTTCTGAGGAGGAAACAGATGAAGGATGAACCTACAAATGTTTTAAAATTATAGATTCCTTTGTAGAAATTTATCTAAAAATAAGATATTTAGAGAACTATAAGTGGAGAATAGAGAAACTTTCTGTCTAACTTTTCGTTTCTATTACAGTTGTATAATAATTATTAAAATTTTTAATTCATTATAATGTATTGCAAAATTTCTTTATCAAAATTTTACAATACAGACCAAACAAATAAGTACAACAATTCATAAATTGTTTATTGCATAAATTGTTAATTTACGTTATTTTGAAGTGATTACAGCTTAGAATACGAAGATATTATTGAATATTGATTGTTGGGTCATAAATTGTTAGTTTTTAATCTTTACGAATTTAGTAGAAGAGATTTATCCCTACAGATTGTACCAGAAGAAGATCAGTATCGAATTGGTTGTAGCTGATCGAAATATTGAAATATTATAATAATAATAAGATGGAGAATATAATGAAAAATTTCATCTATAACTAGAGGGATATACTGTAAGTACAACGTTACTTTTTATACATACATGGTAGCTAACTAACACGGGCTATAATAATAAGTTTGGCTTAACGAAATGCCCCTATATACCCACAGTTTAGCAGTAATGAAAATAACTTAAAACTATACATTCTAGGAAGCTCAAATTTTAGAGACATGGTTTAGGCTACAAAAAGGATGATTGTTCGTGGTTTTGATATATACCCAACTAATAAATAAGGAGATAGGGTGTAAAAATATGCAGATATTAAAAACAATTATGCTTCCAACAATTTAGATATATATTTACGAAATTTAATATATGTAGTAAATTAGTAGATAATCCAGATATAGTAGATCTGGAGCAGATGGGAATCTATTAAAGGTATATTTTAATAATACCCAAAAGCAAAGTTAGGGAAACAATCTACTAGATGTACACAAATAAACGCTTATTTATTAATGGGCTCACTTACATTAATGATTTCAAATTTGTAAATGTATTGTGATGGTAAATTTCAGTATTTATGATGAAGTTTTAATAGACAGGATGTATTATCGGTTCTCCGCATTTTGCAACAATAGAGCATTTACGTGCAGTCTGTAAATGCATAGTGAATTATTTATTGCACTTTAGTTTCAAATGCAAAAAGAAAATGGTTATTCAAGTAAAAAGAAAATCACTTCTGTTTTTGTGTGCAGGCCGACAGAAGTGGTGGCATGTATTATATAGGCATGAAATGACCGATCAATTATGCCTGAACTGCAGCAACTGACGAACCATTTATAGTTATTATGAATTGTTTTCGATCGTAGATTTCTTAAAAGAAATGGCTGAAACGTATGGCATTAACATATTTCCAATAATTATACGAAGAAAATAAAAAATATTTTTC
Organism: Thereuonema tuberculata; assembly: GCA_023159025.1. Lineage (NCBI taxonomy): Eukaryota > Metazoa > Arthropoda > Chilopoda > Scutigeromorpha > Scutigeridae > Thereuonema > Thereuonema tuberculata. Next base: position 8,172,653 of record JAFIDM010000007.1, on the reverse strand, counting down.
GATGTGAGGCAATAAATGGGACTCAGCTAGATTGAACAACCGATTATCAAATATTACTATTCTCTAGCAAACCTTCTTTGTTCCAACTGCAGTAGTTCGATCTTCACATAAGACTGTTTATTTCTTTCTTCTGGGTTTGTCTCACTTATCAGATGTAACTTAGTCTATCGCTTTGAATTGCATCAGAATAATTATTATTAGAGGTAACAATAATAACTACCCATTACTATTATGCGCGGGTATTACTAGATATATAATTATTTCATTAAAACGTAGACTTCAGAAAAACAAACAAATAAATAAATAAATAAAAAAATTCGTCCTTCATCTTGATATTTCAAAATGGAAACCTTCTAATTTTCAAAATCTAAAATAGGAATAATTAATTCAAAATAGTCAAAAATAGTTTATATTACATAAAAATAATAAAATTAGATAATGGAAGCTCTAAAATCTCTTACTAAAGCTACTTGTATAAAACAGATCGTGATTCTACTGTCGTTTCTCGATAAATTTGAAAATAAATAAACTTGAGAAAGTTCCTAATTAACACAACGTTAACCATTCTTAATAACTTATATTTCGTTGCTTTTAATCACTCTTTCTTATGTAACAAACAAATTAAATAAATGTTTACCTTTTAGGAACTTGTATAATTTCCTCAGCTCTTGAGGTCAATTTTCTAATGAATCGTTAGGAATGTATTGATAACAGTGGAGGTTTTGTAACCTTAATCTAACTGATATATTTTTTTAGATCAATTTAAAAGTATTATATTTATTTTAGTTTGTAATAATCCCAAGTTAAAACGTGAAAAAAACTGTACTACGAGCTAACCACCTGTACTTAGAATTGTAAACTGCTAATACGATTACAGCGATTCGATTCTTTTGAAGATGTTCCCTGTTTAGCCAGAGGTTCCTCGAGGACAGCTCAGCGGGAGATACAGGTCACGACCCGTACCTGAAGGACGCTCCAAAGAATGTCGAACTCCTTCGGGGAACGCGGGGGGAGAGCGAGAGGGATACAGCAAAAGGAGCAGCGGTGGCAGCCATCAGCTCCTCAGAAAGCAAAGATCAAAAGAGACAAGAGTTGCTCACCTGTTGAAGGCATACGCGCAGCTCTTCGGTTGTCGGTTGTGTTTGCAAACGTCTGAACAATTCCCCTGAACAACAAGTGTATTACTGTGGGAAACTCGAAAGCAGCGTCACGTGACCGCTTCCGATTGGACGAGACACAGTTGCCAGGGCAACGGCGTGCCACACGTGACCTGCGACACGTGATCCGTGACGTTGAGTGGCTGACGTGAACCGATGAAGGAAAGGAACTTGGTCAGTCAACATTAAAAAAAAAAACGGAAAGGATAGAAGGAGAGAAGAAAATAAAAAGTAGAAAGGAATGCGAATGGAAAGAAGAAAGAGGATTTTCAAATATGTTAGAAGCAGAAAGAAAAATTTATGCTAATTAAGCCCTGACCTATAAGTTAAACTATAAGTCGAAAAAAAAATTAATGATACAATAAAAAGGAATGGAAGACCTAGACAATCATTTAATACCTTATTTATTTAAAATAAAATGAAATAAACTATTTAAAAGTAAATTAAAGAGATTTACAGAATGATTAAAGATAAACTTTTTTTTTAGATATTTACTCAAATTCAGATTTCTGCAAACGATTTGCAGAAATATAATATATTTGACTATCAATTCACAAGTAAAAACTACAGATATATCAAGATATTTGTCTAAGAATAGTAATAGATTTCTCGTTGCACTGAAGGCTTCATTAAATGCATGATTTTTGCTGTAAGATTAAAATGAGATTTAAGTTAAGTGCGGTTAAAATCCTTTAGGTTTAGCTGTAAACATTGTCATCGTGCTTTCTACATACCATTTGACTCTTAGTTTGATGTTTAATTAAAAATACGTAACTTTTCTTAACTAATATTAAGGAAGACTAAATTTACCTTCTTAAAATTAACGGGAAATTACAACTCTTACGATCTTACAGGTGAATGAAACTATGACTGGAACTTAATCTGCCTGCATTTATTTATTTTTTAAATTCCTTATCAATGCATGAAGCAGGTATATTATTATTATTATATTATTATAAATTATAGTGTTATTAAAGAGAGAATAAACACATACACACACACACACAACATATTATTTTTATTAAAATTGTTATTTTTATTAAATTATTATAATATTATTTTTATTAACTAAAAAATATAAAATTATTAAAAATTAATATGTACTATTAATATTTACAGCAAAACAAGCACTTGTTATATAATTGTAGCTATCAAATTTTCTAACTATTAATGAACTATTTTGATTTACAAAATATTTACAATATATGATAAATTGTGAATTGTAATTTTATTAAGTACCATAACCCTTTTGATAACGAGACTGAAAATTTAGTTTTTCTTTATTAATAATAATTTTAATAATAATAATAAAATATTTGTAATAGTAATTTGTATAGTATTTCTACTGTTCAGTTGTTGGCAAAATTAGATTTTATATTTCACTTAATTAATTTAATTTAATTATTGTTTAATTCTTTATACTTCCAAATCCTTAATCTTATTTTAATTGTTATTAAATAATTGCAAAAATGGTTTTATTTAACCCCCTTTCGGGGAAATGGACAGCTCCGCAGTGAATACACGGACGTTGAAAGGAAAAAGTTTTAAAAATTATCATTAAGTAAAATTATTATTTTATTACAGATAAAAATAAAATTGTTATTTTATTATACGTAAAAACGCACACAACACGAATTTATTAAGAATGAAATAAAACGAAAATAGAGTAAGAACACTGTAGACAATCACCCAGGTCAGTCATTTATCCCCTAAATGAGTTTTCCAAAGTCGAGACCTAGCTAAATCGCTTTCTCGCACCTCTTCAAAATCCTTAGGCCCGTTTTCAAGATAAAATTTACAAGAATCGCTGGCTTTACAGTATTTGACTTGATGATTGATTTGATAATTCTTACGTTTTAATTTTGTATCCAAAAATATCTTTATTATATGTAAATATATCTAATATCAGAACCTGTTATAGAACTGAAAGTTTTGTATTTAGAAATAAAATATTATTACTATTAAAATAAAAAAAAAAAAACATTGAAAATATCTTAAAAAGCAAAAACAAAACCTTAATAATTTTTTTTTGTTATTATATTTTGCTATAAATTAGTAATTAAAGAGGGTTTTTTTCTTTCTGAATGTGTTTTCGAAATGCATTACTATATTAATAATATACGTATACAATTTCCTTAATCTGATTAATTAACTTTATTACATTACTTTATGCATAATAATGTCTTTATTAGTCCCATCTTAACAATTTAAATTGTTTTCTAATAATATTTACTGCACTCAATTAATTATATGGATTGTGTACATTTTATTTACTTTTTCTTCATGGCATAATCGCACTTATATACTTGTAAATTGTGTGTTATGTAAATTTTTATTGTATACAAGCCATTCTACAAGCTATTATATATATATTATCATACGATCTATCATATAAGCTATTATATATACTATCATACAAGCTATCATTCGAGGTATCATAAACACTATTGTACGAGCTATCATACATACTATCATACTGGCTATCATACAAGCTATTAAATATACTATCATACGAGCTATCATACATATTATCATACGAGTTATCATGTATGCTATTATACAGGGTGATTCACGAAGATATGCAGAAACTTCGGGAGCTCATTCTGCATGTAAAAGTAAAGAAAAAAAGTTATATAAACATAGGTCTGGAAATGCTTCGGTATCGAGTTACGGCTAGCGAAAGATTTCGCCCATAATGTAGTACAACAATACGCACATGGACTACACCTCAGTTGTTAGCTCTCACAATAAATCAAAACAATGCAATTCACATTATTGTTGAACAGCTGTTATTGTGTTGCCAACTTTTTTGTAGGTTGCACGTGGGATAAGCTTCAAACCACTGGGAGATACAGTTCTGAGATATGTTTCATTCGATTTTTCAGGTCAACAACCTTAAGAAACCACTGATTCCGCCCCTTAATTTACCTTCCCAGACTTCTAGCAACTCTTCATTTCACCCAGGGTACTACATTATGGGCGAAATCTTTTGCTAGCCCTAACTCGATACCGAAGCATTTCCGGACCTATGTTTCTATAACTTTGTTTCTTTACTTTTACATGTAGAATGAGCTCCCGAAGTTTGTGCATATCTTCGTGAATCACCCTGTATATACTATCATACAAGCTATCATTAGAGTTATCATAAACACTATCGTACGAGTTATGATACGAGCTACCATCATACTGTCATACTGGCTATCATATAAGCTATTATAATTAGATATACTATCATACAAGCTATCATATAAGCTATTAAATACACCTATCATACGAGCTATCATACATATTATCTTACGAGCTATCATACGCTCGTACATTTACTTTTCCGAAACCGTGGATAGGGCCATTTCCTACTGAGAATGTATTATTCTAATATATTTGTACGTTATTTCCTAGAAATCCAATCGTTTATCGATTCTAAAATTTTATATATTTTACAGGTTTTTTTTTTTTTTCTTTTTTTAATTTTCGTAAGATGTCGTTGGTGACTGCTTAGCTATATTTTCTTTATTATATTTTTGTTGTATTTAGATATATATTTTGATAATTCGGATCGGACTACTGAGATACTGTATCTAAGATCTAAAATATCTGATCAAGATATTTAATTCTTCATCGAATTCATTAATCATGAGGAATTACATTTTCACGATTTTTTATTTTTTTTATTTTTATGATATAATTGTTCTTTGAGAAAGACACCCAGTTTAAAGTCTTCTATCAAACAGAAACAAAAGGACATGACATTTACTGCGTATTCCTCTGCGACAATTTGTTGTAGAGTAGGACGGACGGAAATTAACGGACGACACTTCGTTACCGTACAAGATGAAATAAAAACAAGTTTGCGCAAGACACATTCGTAATTTTGCTCAACGACCCTAATATGAATACTTCTGAGCGTACACCCGCAAGATGCAACATCGTTTTGTAACGAGGACATTGTTAACAATTTAGGCGCTTCGAACTAGGTTTAGAATCTAATAAAGTTGGTTCCTGACTTGCACTTACGACTAACTTTTTCAAAACATGAAAAAAACATCGAACAGTTCCAAAAAAAAAAAAATATTTCCAATATACGAAGAAATTTAACGTGTGTGAAATTAATGGCGTAGTTTTAAAAAAAGGCCACACAATAATTCAAAAAACATTAAAACACATTAAAATCTCGACCAGGTTTCGAACGGACCTGCCGATTTAACAAGAAATTTAACCAATGACAAACGAATGCAAATATGTTGTCCCCTTAGCAGCTTGTATCTTGTTGGAATTTCACTTGAAGAAGATCGGTAGGTCCGATCGAAACTGGTCGAGATTTTCATGTGTTTTTATGTTTTTTAATTATTGTGTGTCTGGCGTTTTTGTAAAACTACACTATTTTCAATATCACTTTGAATGTTTTTATATAGAGATATGTCTAGAACATGTTTAAACATGTATACACATAATATGTACATATATATTTGTAGACCGTTGTTATAGTGCCTATGTTCTTTCTCTCTTCACTTTATCTGAACTGTTCAAGTTTCCTAATAAAACTAGAACTAGATGACATTAGTGGAGTCTAATTCTCAGCAGGATTCCTCGCTCTCTGTTCTCTCAGCAATAGTGTTTAAAAACCAACAAAACAGCATAGCAACTGTATTCGTTTGAAAATATTTCCTCAATTTGTTTTACATCTACGTATATAATATACCTATTTTTTTATTCAAAATGTATTTTACGTGTTTATTTCGAGAGTTACATGAGCTTTATATGGAAATGTATCTACATAACTACAAAACATGTATACATATATTTGTATAACTCATGTTAACTCATGAAATGAGCAAATAAATATTAAAATATTAAGATATTTATTTAAAATTTACATAGGTAATTTTCAATTTTTTTTGCTTGATTCGACTTACGAATGAACCGTTCGTAGGTCGGAAGTTATCTGTACGTTATAGTCTTTCAGCATCCGTTATACAGCAATACGTTGAGCCTGAGCATTAACTCTCACTTTGCCCAGTAATAATTATATAATAATTTGATTTCCCTTTAAATTTATTTGAGTCATTTAAAATCACAATTCCTGAAGCTTACTATCTAGCTAATGTCTGAAAGAGATTTTCATTTTGATCCTAAGTAACGATAATGATACCGTCACTCAGATGTTGAGTGATGACTTGCTCAATTTGCAAGACCACCTTAAACTAGAGACTCGGCCGCGGAATGAAATCTTTACGGACTTTGCTGTGGCTCGTTGTACAGAAGCTTCAGGTCAAAGGAAGAATTGCGAATAAGTTTTTAACGTAACGTACTTTTAGAATGAATATCATCACAGCAATGAATGATGTGGCAACTTGTCATTGTTAGCCACCTACAAAACACCCACAGAAATCTCAAAGAAATTGTGTTATTCTGATACAAATACGGTAATTTAAATCCAGTAATATCAATATTGTTTTTGGTGAATGTCTGTACTGCTATCCTATTTTTAAACATATTACATATTCAAATTCATGCAGTATTAATAACGGTGAGTCCAGAAGCCAAGTATGAAGCATCCAATGATCGACAAGAGCTAATTCTAATACCATTTGGAGAAGCCGGTCGTAAAAGGTTTTTGGCGTATAACTGAAAGTATTTCAATTGAAAAACAATAATGGGTGAGACCAAATAATTTATTAATAATTCAATTTGCAGATTGTAATTTGGATGCTTTAAAAAAATTCACTAGACTGAAGCACTACTGGCACATGAATTTTCTCACTAATTTTTCATTAGTGAGTTTTTTATTGTGTATTTTTCCCTTTGAGGCACCACTGCGCTTCCGACGTTTATTTCAATATAACATTATATAAATTCCAGTGCGTAAGGAATGCAACTCAACTAAATTATGTAAGTTAATATCCAATATATTAAAGCTTAATAGTTTATAATAAAATATTATATTTATTATGAGGACAGGGAGTTAGAAGCAGAGAAGAGAAAAGACAGGATTACTCAACCAAACTTGTGTTTCAAAATGAAATAAAACAACAAATAAGATGGAAAAATAAAATAATAAATTACAATTTCTCTTCCCTCAACAGATTATCTTTACCAAAAGATGTTTTCAATATTCAAACTATTTACTTAAAATAATGAATCATAAGAAAACCATGGCAATTTTTTTTTTCTTGTACCTCCTTACCTTCCCGTACTCCTCTTGTACCCCAGCAGATTGAATACCACTGGTCTATTCAGTTTAAGTGATTGATTTTAAATTTGAAATTCAGTTTTAATTATAGAATATTAAAGACAATTAATTTATATAATGGAATGACTGGGTTCTGGTCACCACACACAGTTCTGATAAAATACAGAAATATAAATACAATAAATGCGAGCGCTTTCGAGTTGATCTACACCTCGTTCTAAAGCGGAGAAATGAAAAAAAAAATGATTTTTTTTTTTCATTTCTCCGCTTGAGAACGAGGTGTAGATTGTATTGTATATTGTATATTGTATATCGCATTTATTGTATTTATATTTATGTATTTTATTAGAACTGTGTGTGGTGGCCAGAACCCAGTCATTCCATGTTAACGTAAAACACACGTAAAACACCTTCCATTAATTTATATAATTACTTGAATGTGTAAATTAAAATTAAATCATTAAAGAAATAAATTTAAAAAAAAGGGGTGGGGGAGCTTTCGAGAGATATTTATTTAACCTAAAATTAACCACTAAAATTACTGAAACTACACCTTTACGAATAAACTAGTAAATTAGATAGTTAAGAAAAGGCAAGCAAGCTGAGTGGGTCAAAGCGAAGTGGGTTAGAATAGGAGGGACCTGCAGTATTCATGCAAATCATCTTATTAAAAGTTATTAATGAAAACATATTTTAAATTAAAATTTAAAGGTCAGATTCCGCATTAATTTAAAAAGAATAAATCTCATTTGGTGTATTTTAATTACGTCTATTTGATCTTTCAAAAGAAAAATATTTTATTTATCAATTGAATGTTCATTTGAAGGAAGACATGATCTGCTTATTTACTACAGATTTTTTTTATAGAAAGAAAATTTAAAATAAGTTTTTAAATATAAATTTAACAATATAAAAATCAAACTAAAAATATTGATGAGAAACATGGGAGATATAAGTTTAATGTAATACGTTTTCTAGATAATTAGTGATTATTAACTTTGATAATATTTTTTAACATTATTTATATATTTTTGTTTTAAGATTCTCCTTTACTAATTTGTATTATGGGATCCAACATATAATTAATCAAATTTAGAATTTTGTTATTATTAAGGTTTATTATTTTTTATTATTTATTTTTATATATTATTATAAAACATACTCCTGTTAGGATTACAAATAAATCCCATCAATAGTGTTAGGAGTTAAAATACAAAACAACATTTAAATAATATATAATAAATCAAATACATATAAATATCACAAAAAATCAAAAAATTATCATTATCCTAAGTAAGAAAAAATACCTAGAATTATTAATTCTAGTCAACCAAAGGATTGAAATTTATTTTAACCTATTTCTAAGGAATTTTTTTAATTTTGAAATTTTAGAAAATTTTTGACAGTTTTTTAGATTTATTTTATTTATCCCATCCTGTAGTAATTTATTTGGGTGGTTATTTATTTGGGTAATTTATTATTAATATAATTATTATTATTATATTAATTTATTCTCCATAACTACTAGAAATTTTTGGATATTCTAAAATAAAGTTATTTATATCTCTAAGATTATAATTATTGTTCGAAATTGTATTATTCATGTATTGATAATCACTGGTCTACATCATTTTTGCTGACTTTAAGATAATAACTGATTATTATTAATTTGAGGGTGCTGAATCCAAAAATCATATCCATTTTGCACAATCACGTCAGAATTTTTCACAAATGCAGACTTAAATATTTTCCTTTTTGCAGATTCCTGTATTAAAGTTGTGTGTACTGAACTACGAACTTCTAGTTGAAACTTTGTTAACAGCATATCAGAAGATAGGAGTAAATATGAGTGTAAAGATGCATTTTCTGCACAGTCACTTAAATGTCTTTCCCTCAAATCTAAGTGAAGAGCAAGGAGAGCGCTTCCACCAAGATATAAAGACCATGGAACAAAGATATCAAGGCAGGTGGAACACAAACATGATAGTAGACTACTGTTGGTGCTTGCAGCGTGACATCCCAGATTCCAGCTACGCCAGAAAATCAAAGAAGCGATAGTTCTTTCATAATTAATATACTTCACTTTGTGTGTATTTTTAAAATTAATAATTAACCAGTCCCAAAAAACTTATTCACAATTTAACGTTCTTTCAAAAGAAACAGCTTTAGTGGTAATAACAGTAACAAATATGCTGCTGCAACTCATAAACATTATAAATGTCAGTAATTGTATTTTGTTAAGAATTGTGACGTGATGGACAATTTCTGACTGCATATTCGTAATCAGCAACCTCAAATTATATAAAATCAGTTAAAACATCGTAGTCAGCAGAAAAAAAAATTCCTATGTAGATCAGTGTACTAAGTCTTTATTAAAATAATTTGTAAAAGAGATTTTGTTCCAAGTATTTTTTTATGCATTATAAATTCCCTTGTTATATTATTATTTGAAAAAATTTTACTAAAAATACTTCAAATAATAATATAACAAATAATAATATAACTTAATGCATAATAAAATATTTACTTCTTTACAAAACAAAAAAAATATTAAAATTTTATTAAAAATACAATATTTCTGTTTTGGAAAGTATTTATATTTTTGTTTTGTAAAGTAATTTATACTTTTACGTTTTCCGTTATTTGTATTTGACCGGATAGAATTTCCGTAATTTAAAAAAGAATCAAAAATTAAAAAATAAATCATTTTTAAAAATTTTATTGGTATAATGTTTTTTATATGATGAAATTAATTAATAAAGAGGTCTACGTTCAAATCTTGAATTCCTGAGGCAGCTATTTCGCTCTCATAGCTGCTCATCAGTCTGGATATATCTCTTTGAACACACAGGTTTTCCTAACATAAATTTTAGAGTTCTAAATTTAAATGTTAACTTCGGCGCCCACTGTCTTTGCAAGCATTTCTGTAATTAAGATATTTTTAAGTTGGATAATCTTAAAAAAAAGTAATAAACAATTTGAGTAACCCAACAGACTTTAGTGATTTTATTAGTTTTAACTTCAAATGTTATTAAATCAGATAAATAAGAACAAAGAATGGCTCAAATTAGAGAAAATTGATTAAGATTGACATAACCGTGACCTTAAACCATTGATTTGAGGAATTAGACCCTTCATGGTCACTTTTCAGTGAAATAATAAAGAAATAAAAATTCTATTGAACCAATTCGTGTTATCTGCTCTTGAATGTAATTATTCTCACATCTCAGATGCCTATTATAACCACTTTTAATATAATTTAATAAACTTTACATTTACAGTTGCCTTAAAATAGTAATTATCATTATTATATTATTACTCAAAAAATAGTAATCATATGGATAATAACATAAAATAACATAAAATAATTTAACGTCCGTAATAATTCTTAAATAGAGAAAAAAATCACAACTGGACAGTAAATATACCTTCGCACACTGAGCCAACATCATGGACGTTAAATTCGCTTTTCATTGAGCTTATGATGTTTCTTATTTATAATTAAATTCCTTACTACCTTTCAGTGAAAGGACAAGGGATTAATACTGTGGATTTCAGATAATTATTTTTTAATTGTTTGTTTTTTATCTTGGCGGCCCATTCCCGGGATCCAGAATGCTTTTAACTTTGCTTTCGCGCAAACTGAGTCAAACATTAAGGGTAAATTCTGCTGATGATTCCTAATAAGGATGAAACAGCTGTTCAGGATTACCGCTTATGTAGACTCAGTGTGCGAAGGCATATTTACTGTATAGTTATGATTACTTCTCTAAATATAAACTAATTTTTAACAAGAACAAGGAATTCCAGAAGACACTTGAATCTACTTATTTTAAGTCTTAAGGGTCTTGTTTCATGAAAATCATCAGAATAATAAAAAAGAAAATGATTGTTTTAAATTTAAAAAATCTGTCGAATACAAGTAGAAATTTTCTATTTAAAAAAAGAAAATTAAAGAATTAAATTCGTATTAATTCCTTAAACTGTTCAATCTGATTAATTTAATTGTATTAAAGCTCGCGTAAATATTAAGCAGATTAAAAGACATAGTTATATATTTTTTAGATTCGTGGAAAAATTTCAAATGTAACAGCTAAATTGTCCTGAGCATCGAATATGGCAAACTGATACAGACAAACACTCATCAAATCTTTTTCTTTCTTGAAAAGTAGTTAAAAATGATTAATAAACTAAACTTCCTTTCCTTTTTAATTTTTGTTTAGTTTATCTTTAAGTTCTTTTGTGTTAATCTTTAAAAATAATTAAGATATTAGAACACTTTCGCTCTCGTGTCTTCTCTCAATCGCATGCTAGATTAACTTCTCCGTGATATGCAACACTTCACATATTGATGAAAGTGAAGCGTAAACGTGAGTGTTAAAGGATGATTTAATCCCCGATGACTTTATTTTCATTATTACCACGGTTATCGGGTCGAATCGCTCCGATGGAACATTTAATTTTGTCCTCATTCAATTCTTTAAGCAGCTCTCGACACGAAAAACTCCTTTGCGCCGCCATTTTCACTGCAGATGGTCGATAAGCCTAACTGTGGCATCAACAAAAACAAGGCGATAGATTACAAACAAAGAAGTAATAACAATTTTATATTAACAGGGATTGATTTATATCTCCTAAAGAGAAAATAATTCTATGATTAAGGAGGTTGTATAATTGCATTCTTTTTCTTGACAAAGTCTTACAGAATTCCTTGATTTCAAATCTCTACAAACTAGATCTAGTTACTAAAGTAAGTTTGCGAACCAATTTTTGAATGTCATTGTTAGATCGAGAAATTGTTCTTCGAAGACAGAGTGAATATTCTACAATTGTTAGAAAACTTTTACTACTTTTGTGAATTAACGAACTATTTGTATCGTTGTATCCTATCTAAGATTGACTTCACGAAAGTTTGTAAGAGAGGGGTAGCAATTAATAATGGATTAACTATTCCAGGTATGATAGATATATCTATTGTTGAAAAACTGAACTGTTGTAAAAAGTGCATTATGAATGTTAAAGTAACAGTCTACTCTTTGTCAGCAGCCTATTTTTCAATGGAAAAACATGCTTATCAAATCAATCATTCCGTGTGTGTGTGTTTTTCCAGCCTAATAACTGTTGAACCGCTGAATGGCTATTCATGAAACTTGGTATGCATATTTGAGGATTAGAGAAGATCTAAGTTTTATGTTTGAAATTTTTTCCAAGTGGGTTCTTGTCGAAAAATTAGCGCGAGAAGGCAACAAAAAATCCCCATAGGAATCACACAAAAAAACATACCTATAACAAAATTATTATCATTTTGATCTACTAGACATTCTGATTCTTTGGTAATTATTCTACAAAATCTGAGCAAATACGAACGACACCAAAACTAAAACGAAGGAACAATTTATAAGAGAAGATACTAAACCTCGAATTCAATAAAAAATATTGGCGAAAGTCGTATCACAGAAAACAAAATATTATAAAAATAAGGTATATTGAATCCGAAACCGAAATGACCTTACAATCCAAAATTATTACTCTAAACTTAAAAAAGAGACAAACAAAAACTCTAATTATAATCTCCGAAAATCTATAAATATTAGCTTAAATTGCCATAAATATGAGAAATATATTAAAGCATACTTTTAATAAATTCAAAAATATTTTGAATATGCCTAGCTAACAAGAAACCAAAAATATTTGGCCAATAACCAATTTATAATACAATTGGAAAAAATAAAATTAGAGAATCTAAAATGCACGAAAAGTACTCTTCTGTATAAATTCTTTCTAATCTATTGTGTTAATATAGCCTTTTAACCTTTTCTTAAAAATTTAGTTTGTTATTTATAATAACATTATATGGTAACCAACATTAATAAAAAACAACTACATCGCCAATAACAAAGTATATATGTATTTATAAACAAATATATGGTACAATGGATATATTATAGTGAAAATTAGAATGTTATTTTTGTTGACATATTCTAACGATAAACAATTTCAGAACTACTTGATGGGAATTTAATATTGCTAATAGGACTATATATAAAATTATAAAAAATATAAATAAGAATATAAGATATCTTTCAAGTCTTTTGCTGATGCACCTCAACTGAATATTTTGCAAATAAAATTATTTTTTTCTCACCTAATTTTAAACAAGTTTCTCTTCCGAGACAAAAGAAAAGGAAAATTAATTGTCATTCAATATAGTTAAGTAAAATTACACAAATAAATAAATAAATTTATATAACGTTTACCAATATGTGCAAAAGAATACACTTGTATGACATAATCCTAACAATTTTACAAAAAAATCATAGAGGAACTGGTTCTGATGCAACAAACTTGGGAAATTTTTGCCGGAAGCTTCAGTTCAATAGTAACACATCAAATAATAGCGTTTATCCTCTCAATTAACTTTAAACCCGGATATCGTCGGAAGTTTTGTCGTTTTCTGAGTTAACCTTTGAGAAATATGACATAAACAGTAAAATATTTGTACATACTGTAAATAGGTTTCAATTCGCAAACAATTTTAAATGTAAATAAGCCTAAACCTTGACATCTCTCGAGATTCTTTTAAATCCTACATCACAAATTCTATATTACAAAAATCTCAAATATATAAATATTAAAATATATAAAATATATTTATAAATATTGCAATTTACAAGAATGTTACTAAATTCCAATCTTTCTTCTTCAAAAATGAAAATTTTTTGCTGAGATAAGTTTCAATGAATCGAATGAACTGAACCGCACATTTCAGAACTAGAGCCGAGCTATGTTTCATATTTGACATCTTTTACAAGCAGCTTTAGGACGAGAAATTAGTCAGAAGTTAAAGATGATTGAACGATGTTCAACTATGAGTATGTATTAATCCATTTATTTCGTAATAGATTTGCGCATACTTCGATATAATTAAAATGCAGATTTAATTTTTTTTTTTTCAGATATTGAAATAGTACTGTTAGTACACAGTATGTATATCACAAGTAGAACCCGTAGAAATTCTACGGTTGGAAAATACTTTCTCCTAATCGTAATTAAGTGACAATTCAGATTAAATAAAATATTTTAATGATTTTTAGT
>JAFIDM010000007.1:8143316-8157811 GCA_023159025.1 Thereuonema tuberculata | reverse complement strand
CGCAGACAGATAAGATTCGTTAAATTTAAAACGCTTCTGATTCACGATCATGTTAAAAGATTCGCACCATTTACCCCATCTAGTCTAAATTTTCTTTTTATCTTAACAGGAACTTGGCCATTCTATTCTTTCACTTTCTTTATCTTTTTAGAAAAGCGAGGACCAATTAAATTTTCACTTTTCTCCATTTCTTTGTCTGTGGGAGTGAATTCAGCGAACTTTACATCAACTGATCTCTTGTGTTGGAAGCGAAATAAAGCTTTGTGTGTTTCATCGACGAGTTGACAAGTCCATTAAAAAAACAAAGGCAGTTAATATTTAGTTTGGAACTGGTTCTGTGAGGAAGACTCGTGTGTTGTGAAATGTCCTGACATCTTTCGAACAAAAGAGAGAAATTTCGAGAACAAAATGGGATTTAATGAGATAGTAATAATTAGAGAACCGTTTGGAAGGTGGTCGGGCAGTAGGCAGGCATTAAATGTAAGAGAACTGGTTTGGAGATAATACATCTCTTTATAGCTGTAATAATACTATAAAAAAAATATATAGCATGCTTTTTTATTTTTACAAATTTGAATTCGTAAACATAACGGAAGAATATAGAAGACAAGTTCCTCATTGTATACTTATATGATTGTTTTTATAGCAGTTTGTTTTTTAGATTCTACTGAAGGGGTTACAAATTTTAGACGAAACATGTATACTATAAATATCTTATTTAAGGTCCTGACTCAAGCAACTGCAGGCGACTGCAAACCTTTTATTTCTTTTATATATTTCTTTTTCCAATGCACCTAAAATTCTGAAAATTTAAATATGAACTTGTAAAGCATCTGGGATTTCCATTTTCTTGTTTTTAATTTTCAAAATATTCTGCAATTAATTAAATTAAAACTCAAAAACAGTCAATTTTTAAAAAAATAAAAATTGTGAAATTAAATTATTTTTTTAAAAAAATTAACTATTGCACTAATAATAAATATTTTTTAACATTAATTATTTTTAACAACATTATTTAAGCAACATTATTTTAACATAAATATGTTTAACAGCATTATTTAACAAATTTTTTATCATTTTAGGTTTTCATCAAATTTTTTTGAGTTGAAAATACCGAGTAATTCCTCGAAAACACCCCAAAATATTGATTGTTTTTGAGTTTTTAATTAAATTAATTGTAGAATATTTTGAAAATTAAAAACAGGAAAATAGAAATCCCAGATGCTTTACAAGTTCATATTTAAATTTTCAGAATTTTAGTTGCATTGGAAAAAGAAATATATAAAAAATAAAAGGTTTGCAGTCGCTTGCATTTGATTGAGTCAGGAACTTAAACTCTAAAACTGGAAAAAAAATTGAAACTAAAGCTATAAATATAGCAGAAAATATTTTCTATTTCCTTCTTACATTCCTTTCAGTAATTGGTCAATTGCAAGTTGGTAAAGAATTGTATACACGGTTTGCTGTTAACCTAGTGGACATTAAGATTTCTTATACAAACATTGAACTTACAATAACCCAACCCTAACGTCGTCAAAGAAAATTTTCTTTTGAAAGACTCACGGATAGGGAACGTTGATTCAACAATAAAAAACCCACTATTCTCCATTTTTTATTACAAATTCAAGTTTATTTTCAGGAAAAGTTAGGCCTAAGTACCAATTTTTTATTCAAATTGAGTTTATTTCCATATTACAAACTCTTCCGCAGAATTTTAACCCATTATCATTTTTAAATGCATAAGTAACTTCTCTTCCGTGCTTTTCTTCCAAGTTGAACAGGTAAAAAAATAAACTGTGAAACTGTCAGCTCAAAAAAACTTTGATGCGAGACACACGCTAGCGTCGTGTTAGTCCCAACTGTGCTTATGGTTGGAAATCGTCACGGAAAGGCTTATTTGCAATCTCAGAATGTTAATATCAAACATGGGTAACGATTATAATAATCAGAATCTGTTTACGTTCCAGGTAAAGTTCCAATTAAAAAAAAAAAATTGGAAATGAAAAAAATTTGTAAACTTCCGCCATTTTGGTTTCACTTCAAGCACTGTGTTTAACAGCTGGGTAAACAGATATTTTGATGAAAGCCAGATAGAATTTGTTTAAATTTACTTTAGTTACATGAGTTTAAATGCCTACTGGAGTATTATATCATTTTTAAGGAATTTTCAAAGCACATCTTTGTCTCCCAAAGTCATCTTTTTGTATAATCTTTTTGTGCTGAAAAAAGCCTTGAAAAATCGATTAAATTAGCACATTCTTACGTTAAAATTGACTAAAATACTTAGGTTGATAAAATTCGAAGCAGTTTCCTTTCAGTACTCGCAATCCCCACATAAATTTATTCATATCTGACATTATAAATTAATTGTTCATTAGCATAAATTTTATTATATCAATTAATGCCTTTACTATAGGGAATTTTTTACTTAGGTAAAAACACATTTCTCTATTGTCCTCCAAATGAGAGATGGCCGCCCTGTTTTTGTGAGATCTGCGCATGTATGATCGATTAGTCTGGTCAGGCACTTCCGTCTGATTTTATGACAGGACGCCGCCATTACGGTAATCGCTTGTTACTTTGCAAAAGAGCATTGTATTTATAAATAATATATATTTATTTATTTATATAAATACTTATTGTTAGCAACTGGTATTGAAATAACGCTAAATAGTCGAGAGAAGTTTTAATTTGGCGTTATCAACATGTCTTTCTCAGTGAAAACAGACCCCGTCGTCCATTGTGACAGGAAAACATAATTGATCAGCTACCGGAAGGGCTGCGCAGTTCAAACTTCCGCCGGCCAACTTTCATTTGGAGGACAATAGAGAGATATTCCAGGAAAGCAGGCTTTAACTTCAAGTTTCTGTTTTCTTTCTTAATAGATCAGTCTAGGCTACATTTTTAAAGACTTTAGTAATGACTTATTGAATCACTGAATTAGTTAATATTTATTTTAATTTATATTGTATTGCGTTAATTTTTATCTTTATTTAATTATTTTAAATTTATCTTTCCAGATAAATTTCTCATGTGTGCACTATTCTTAAATATGTTTTTAAATTAGCAAATAATAATAATAATAATAATAATGAAGTGTTTCTAATGATTGCACATAGAGTTAGTCATCAAGTTTATTAACAGTAAAGATGGACTAACTAAAAAAAAATGTTAAATATGTATGAAACTAAAAACTCATTAAGATTTATTCTCTAAACATGATTTTTATTTTTATTTTTTTTGGTTTATTTACTTCTTTTTCTTTTTTTGGTGAACATAAAACATCTGTGTGTGTTTCCTAGCATGTCACTTTATATTGATGTTCCTTTTCTCTTTCTGTTGGCATTCATCCAGACTGTCCTACATACATAAGATGACACCTCACAGTTTAAATTGATGTAACCACCTCATTCTTTTTATTGACTTAAGTTAATTATCCTCATTGATAACAGGAACAATGATTTGTAGACCGTATATTTCTTAATATTCAAGGAGATGATTCGTAATATTTTATTGTTGGATAGTTTTTTCTTGACTTTTATCCTCCATATTAGACTTCGTTATTAGAAAAATCACAAGCAATAATAGGCTATAGTTGAAACAATATGGAGGATAAGTTTCAACTATAGCCTTATTATTGAAAATTTAATAATGCAAAAGTTTATTAATAAGTTAAAAAAAAATAAAATAAAAATAAAACACAAATTTAACAGAATCTAAGAAAAATTTCTACTATTGATTTTAAGATATTTCAAACAGGGTATCGGAATTTGGAGGGCCAAACATTTATTAATAAATTATGAATAATATTTGATTAGTTATATAACTAATATTAAATGCTGATTAATTAATAAAGGGCGTAATAAATAATTAATTTTTTATTGTTAATTATAGATAATTATATTAGTCTTTTGTTAAATAATAATAATAAATATTTTAAATAGTAACAATAATAATGAATATATTATTAAAGTATTAGTGCAGTACAATCTCGTTAGGGAAATGGCCTTATCAACGGATTCTGAATATGAAATTTATGGTAGTTTACATACAATAAGAAATTACATAATACACACAATTTATAAGTATAAAAGTGTCATTGTGCCTTGAAGGAAAAAAAAATAATAGTAATAATAGTAACAATAGCAGTAATATTATTATGTGAAATATTACTAAAGTATTATAATTACTTGAGTAATTAACACAGTTTCAGTGAACACGATAAACTTAATAAATTAAAAATCAAAATCGTTCATCCAAATAATTAAAAATTCAGATTAAAAATAGTAAATAAAAATAAAATTTAATCCAGCGAAATACGAATTTTAAAAAAATATATAAGGAAATCACAAAAAAATAAATAAACAAAAAAATATAACTAAAAATTATAAGTACAGTAAATCAATTACATAAGATTACATTATAACATCAACCCGAGATTATTTCACGCTAACAAAGGCGTCCCAAAAGCTCTGGTGTCTGTTAAAATGTAATCAATTTCTTATAACTAATTTATTTATAATTCAGTTTTTTGATTTGCTACGATTTACTTATAATTATTTTTATTTTAATTCGTGTCTCATTGAGATTAAATTTTATTTTATTTATGCTATTTTAAAATTAGATTTTACATTCTTATTTTTTTATTATTATTATTTTTATTTGTTGTTTTTAATCTACAGTACTTAATTGTTAAGATGAACGTAATTCGGTTTTCTATTTTAATGAAATATCTGAGCTTAATGAATTTATATTCGGGACCGCGCTATGGTGTATTGGCGCCGAGGTGCCAGACAAAAGTTGCCGCCCCTAATAAGCTAAATTTATTTTAGCCTAAATTTAATATTTTTCATAATAAATCAAAGATATACTGTATATATTATTACTGTCCATATTTTGCATATATTTCCTTTCCATTGGTATTTCTACACTAAATTATTTGCCGCCCGCCGGCTCCCAAGATGTGCGTCCGGGTGCCGTGCACCCCTTGCACCCCCGCTTGGCGCGGCCTTATTTCTATTAATTAATAACAATAATAACAACAGCTTCAATTTACGAATATTTGTGGAAAATGTACTGTATTTTCATTTGCTTTTATCATATCATATTCAGTATATATGTGTTAAATATAATGTATTAAATATAAATAATGAAATATTAATATTAATCCTCTCAAGACATACATGTGTAGGTTGTACAAACTTACGTTATTTTTTATAAATACAGTTTATGAAGGAAGCGAATATAGCATCACCCAACCATACGAATAATATGATCTCCTCCTTGTTCCTATAATATCTACTCCTCTGGTTTTAAAAACTACATCCCGGGTTGTCTAAGATGAAAAATTAAATAATCAAAAACTGTTCTTTTTGTTTCTCTTAGGGCTTTACGGAAAAGATCACGACATGCTATATAGAATCAAACTCTTCTTTTCCCCAAGGCAGGTTCAGGCAGTCAGTTCCTCCAGCTTTTTTATATTGGGAAAGAAATCCCGTCCTCGTTTTACAGAAGGCTGAGTAAACCCTAGGACCGTATGGAGAAACATCCAGGAGAAAAACAACTCTGCCGGAAACTGAACCCAGCTACTCCAGCCAGCAGCACTAGACCGTCGCACTAATATTACAATTATTGTTATAAATAAAATTACGTTTTAATTACGATAATAAAGCGTTCATTAAATCACTAACAAGAACAATGATAAAAAACTTAACTTACATACATGAAAAAAATTAAATCGTATTAATTCATTTTAAAAAAGGAAATAAAAATTAAAAAAAAATACTTAACGAAGGACAGTTTCAACTCGTTAAACCGCTGGTTAGCAT
Source organism: Thereuonema tuberculata (assembly GCA_023159025.1). NCBI lineage: Eukaryota > Metazoa > Arthropoda > Chilopoda > Scutigeromorpha > Scutigeridae > Thereuonema > Thereuonema tuberculata. Next base: position 8,151,983 of record JAFIDM010000007.1, on the reverse strand, counting down.
CAGTTTAAATAAAGAGAAAAACAACAGTCTTTTATATATAGGGAAAACTTCCTAAAGGACGCAGTCATTAACCAATAAAAAATATGGTTGGTGGTAGGAAAGTAAACGAAAAAACATATGCGGATAGGAGCCCTCGGATGAATAAATAAAGATATAAAGCTGGGATCATAACTCAGATATAAACTTTTAACTTCATTTTTTCATTTATTGGGATTTTTTAAGAAATTTAAGTGGTTTCATTGTTTGATTAGGCAACTGACTATTAGGCGTACAGGAATCGAATATAGATTCAACAGGCCTCAGAAATGGATCCAATAACACTTTAAAAGAAAGTGCATAAAATCATTATTGCGAACTTTTAGGATTTTGGCCTCATTGAAAGGGGAGGGGGTTATTCTCTACTAGAGCTGAAACTAGAGATGTGTTAATATTAATGTACAAGTATAATTATATTGATATAACCGCTGTTTTTTAGTGTTTGTTTGCTTTCTCCACCGTAGAAACAATAGCGATTTTTATATTATTTTATCATATATACAACCCGCGGTTTGGAAAACTGAAAAATACTCGCTAAGTATTTTTTTAAAGTTTTTATTATTTTTTTTAAAAAAAAATTAATACGATTTAAATTTTATCATGTATCTAAGAGTTTTTAACACTGTCTTTGTTACCTGTAACTTTTCAACCCACAAACGATAAATTTTGATGATATTAAATCACTAATACAATATTTAATACAGTATAAAGTTAGTGACTGTTATAATTTCTACAATTGAAATTTTGTCATTTTAGTGTTAATTTGCTTTTAAAAGGATTTTGAAGTTTAATTACGTATGCTAAATACTTCTTTGTCGATACCGAAACATTTTGTCTTGTAAATATATCTTGAGAGGTGTTCGTGAGAAATTCCATCTCAGAGTATTTAATTTCAATGTACAAGCACTATTAATTGGTAAATGGTTACATTAACGCTTGTGGTACGTGTGGGCCTGTATTTAAACAGTGTCGGTTGGCGGCACGTGTGCTTTCCAATGCGACTGGACCTTTACCCTCCAGCTACTCGTCTTCTCCCATCCACCCACCACCCTTCTCAGCAAAGTGGGACAAACCGAATGTTAAGAAAGAAATCTAGGTGAGAGAGAAGCGGCGAGATGAGGGGGAGAAACCTCGATTTGGACGCGTCCTGTAAACTCTTCCTGACTCGCTCGAAGGCACCAAGAATTCAATGAAAATCTTGTCTAATGAAGGAAAGTTTCGCTCATCAATCATCAGATTAAAAAGATTAAAAAATACAACATTACGAAACTGCAAGAAATACAGTCCACTCTATAGAAGAATATAAGTAATAACCTATCTGAAATTAAAGAAATTTTATATTTAAACCACTATTATAAAGTTGTTATTCTCATTTCCAAATAACGTGAACATATTTTGAAGCAATATATATATATATATATATATATATAAATTTCAACGTGCAGATTTAACGTGTGTTTGTAATATTAATAATAAGGATGAAATTAAGGCCACCACACATGGAAGCTTAAAAAAGATGTAATTTGTACATAAAGTTTTTCATCCTCATTACGGCAATTTTAATTTGTCTATAATGAAAATGTTGACATACTAAAATTAAAATTTATAAATAAAAATTAAAAGAATCAGACTTCATTAAAATAGATTCTATAGTTTTATAAATGGCTGAATATTTTTTTTTTAGTCTATTTTCCAATAGAAAAGGTAAGCTTATGAGATCATTCAGTCTGTGGGTGTTTGTATTCGTGTGTTCCTCCCTACTAACTTTTAAACCGCGAGATGGTTCTTCTTGAAACTCTGTATGCATATTTGAGGAGTAGGGACGTTCTCACTTTTTTATTTGAAATTTTTTCCGAGTAGTTTCTTGTCGACAAATTAGCGCTAGAAAGTGACAAAAATTCCCATATAAAAGCATTGGAATCTAAACAATGGATTTCTATCCTATTTCTATTAATATCTCATTATCTTAAACAATGGAAATTAATTCAGTAGTTAATTCATTGCGCGTGATCTAATACGATTAAATTAATTCGATTTAGCCAATTTCAATAAATAATCAGGACTGAATTAATCTTTCGGAAAATGAAAAAAAAATGTATTGTTTATATTCAGTAGATAATACATTGTGAAATAAAAACGTACGCTTTTCGTTTTTTATTCTTTTCAAAATTTAAAAAAAAAAAATATTTTTAAATAAAGAATTTTTTCAAGAAATAAAATTTTAAGGACGGTAGTTTTTAAATTGATAGAACTTCTTATTTATTATTATTTCTGTTTATTATTATTCAACTGTTAAAATTTATACAGCGAAGATGATTCCTTTAGTGCAGGGTTTCTCATCTTAATATCATAGCCGTTCATTTATTTATTAATGTTCATTATTTATTCTATTTATTACTTATTTAATAAGATCTATATATTAATTCTTTCTGATAAAATAAAACCCTTATTTTTATTTATTTTTAATTTTTACTCCCATATAGGCCTAATTCATTTATTTTTCGCCACTTTCAACAAAAATACACACAAAAACCAACTGCAGAAAGTAGGCACTCAGTTCTTTGAATAGTACTACTAATAATAGTACTATGAGGTAATATTCAGTTCGATTATAGATTTCCCACTTTTTCATTATAAAATACGTATTCTTTGTCTATTAAATTTTGTCACATAATAGAGGTAAAAATTCATTCAGATGATAATAATAATAAAAAAAATCATATAATGTTTAATAAGAAATATATTTAAAGCATACTGCTCACAAAATTTAGGAGATATTGCGCAATGAATACAATACATAAAAAAAAAGGCATTTTAGTTTATTTATTAAAGAACATTATCAGAGAAGCAATGACATGAAAATGGAAGTTGTCTGAAAATGCAAATGAGATGCAGAATTATTTATCGGGATTGAACAGGATGTGACACATGGGGGGGGGGGTTAACATGTTAACATTCGCATGTCAAACGTGAAAAATGTATCGCACATTGTTTTGTTCTGTAAGGTGAATGGTCACCTGAGACTGCTACAACACACTGACAGCGATGAGGCTTGTCCAGCGGTTCTTGGGATTCCTGGCCACTCGCTCGCCCGGGCAACTTCCAGCTGAGGAAGTGTTATGGGAGGTGATTGGTGACTGGCAACACGTCTTCCTAGTGCATCCCAAGTGTGTTCGATTGGATTCAGGTCTGGAGAACGTGAAGTCCAGTCCATGCGCTCGATTCCAGCCTCTTGCAGCATGTTGTTGACGAGATGCGCACGATGGGGACGTGCATTCTCGTCCGTAAAAAGAAAGTTGGCCCAACTTCTCCAGTTAATTAATTTCATCCCGATATCTTACAGCATTCACCGTTCCATTTCTAACAATATGGAGGTCGGTACGACCACCAATGCTGATGCCTGCCCAGACCATGATTCCACTTCCACCAAAGTGTCTTTCCTAACACGAAATGTGGATTCTTTAGTGTTCCACGTTCACGCCAGATCAGGGCACGACGATTGTCAGGCTGCAGGCTGAATCACTCGTCACTGAAGAGAACCGTGGACCACTCTTCACGGGTCCATGGAAGATGCATTTCAGCCCACCTTCTGAGTGTTCTGCGATGTTCAGCAGTTAACGAAATGCATACCATTGGTCGCCGGGCATACAGTCCACCGTGACGGAGTCGAATTCGCATGGTCTGAATACTCACCCGTCGTCCAGTAGTAGCGAGAAACTGTCCCCGCAGTTCAGTCACATTGCTTCGCCGGTTCCTTCGTACTATTAGCGTCAAGTGCTAATAGCGATCATCTCTTGCAGTGGTGGCATGTGGGCGGCCCTGTTCTAGTCTTTTTCGTAATGTGCCAGTCTTTCTGAAGCGATTCCAGAGTCTGCTAATCACGTTTTGAGAGGTGATTAGCTAGTCACGCTAGTGCCACTGTCATCTGTGCTTGGTCAGCATCAACACGCCCTATGACTCTCCATGCTTCAGATTCGAGTAAATCACTTTGCAGGGGCATTTCCAAGTAATACTCAACGATTCTGCCATTTTTGGTTGATCTAGGAAAGTGGAAGTGAAACCCAGCAGCGCCAGCCTCTTTATACAGGGTTGTGGACAAACATGCAAATTAATGTTTTGCATCACATTTGCTTATTCAGACAACTTCCATTTTCGTGTCATTTGCTTCTCTGGTGATGCTCTTTAATAAATAAACTGAAATGCCTCTGGTTTTTTTTACTACTATGAATATTATATTCATTTCGCAATATCCTCTAAATTTTGTGAGCAGGGTACAACACAACGTTTCGGCAATTATATTGGGTGAGTGCGAAAGTTCTACCCGTTTTTGGATGTGAAAATTTGCAATGGAATTGCCCTCACACATGACATTGTAATGACGCAAATCGTCTGCCAATCAAACGTGTGGATGCCTCACATATAAATGCATCGTGTCTTACAAAGTTAATCATCTCAAAAAAATATCAGAGGGTGTAACATGGAACGCGAGAAGGAGCATTTAAGACATTGTTTATTATATGAGTTCGATAAAAAGAGTACAGCAGCCGCAGCATGTCGCAATGTTTGTCAAGTTTATGGGGAGATGCAATAGATGAAAGCAATAGATGAAAGTCGTCGATGGTTTCGTAAATTTAGGGAAGGAGACAGAAGCTGCCAAGATTAGGCTAGGAGTGGACGGCCATCACACGTTGGAGAGGACGATATTGACCAAGCCATAATGAACAGCCCAAACAGCCCGCACCCAACCGTGCAAGAATTAGCGGAGACCTTCAACGTACATCGGACAACGATCGAGAGACGACTGGTTAAGTTGGGTTTTACGAGAAAGTTGGATCGTTGGGTTCCACATAACCTGACAGCTAAGCAACGGGATGACCGAATCGCCACCTGTTTCCTTGCTTTCCTGGTACAAGAATGACCCATTTTTGACACGAATTGTGACAGGAGATGCGAAATGGGTTATGTACCGTTACGTAATGCGTCGTAGGACTGAGTGTCGCCATTCTGATCCGCCTGCAACGACTTCGAAAGCTGAACTTCATCCCAAGAAGGTTTTTATTGAGTGTGTGGTGGGATGTGCAGGGAATAATTCACTGGGAGGTCCTGCCACTCAACCAAACCATCAATGCTGCCTTCTACTGTCTACAGTTAGACAGGCTGCAGTCAAATTTGGTAGCAAAGCGGTCAGGTCTCATCAATCGTCGCGGTGTCATCCTTCATCACGATAACGCCAGGCCACATGCTGCTGTCATCACTCGCCAAAAGTTACTGGGCTTTGGTTGGGAGGTTTTACCCGACCCTCCCTATTCTCCTGACTTGGCACCAACTGACTATCACCTATTTCGTGCGTAGAACAGTTCCTTCAGTCAGAAAATCTTTGATGATCTTGATGCTGTGAAAACTGCCTTCAAGACTTTTTTGACTCAGAAATATGCTCTTGAGAATAACAATTTAATTACCTCGCGGCTCTACATGCATTCCATTAATTTCTCTTCTCCCAAGGTCATATCTCACGAATAGGACCACTTCTTAAGAAAATGTAAGGAATCGCTCTTCATTTTAACAAATCGATTGTGTTATAACGACTGTCTTTCTGTTCACACCATAGCCCATTATGGTTTCCAAATTAATAAATCTTCTTCTAGTAAACATTAACTAAAAAAAAAATTTTTCCCCAGGTTTGTTTGAATACAAGGGCCATTACCGCCGATCTCATCCCTACACCTTCATTATTGAAGTTCGACATCGTCGACGATCCGCGTGTGATATTCCCATGATTCATTTCGGCGGTACACCCGCTTCCACACAACTATTGGTTCTCAGTAGGGTTCACTTGTATCTTTGGTGTCATTTGTTGGCTTTGTATACATAAGCATGTTGCATTATCTTCTTCACTTGTCAAAGATTCGTGTCACCGAAACGAAACCGGATGTGTATCTTTTTAATATGTTAAACTTTATATCTATATTTTGTGTCGGCGTCTTTTGTTAATTATAATGTGCACACGTTAAACTTTTATAATATTCTTACTAATGACTGCACTTAATGTAGTGTAACTTATATTTAAGCTACTCGCTATGTCTGCTTTTGATTTTGCGGGTTGTCGAATAAATCTCACTTTTCCTCTAAAGAGTAACTTTCGTTCTCACCTCTGAGTACCGAGTTCGGTTCTCATGTGGGTTTCGTGATGGTGGACGATCCGCGCTGGGCAGGTTTTCTCGGGGTTCTCCCGTTTCCCCTGCACTTCTCCCACCATATTTTCTCAGTCTTTCTCTCCATCTGTCCATATTTCCGTGGGATAGTACAATAGACCTCCGGTCGCAGTGCTTGGCTTCTCTGCCACCCACATTCATTACGTAACATAACATAACATAACTTTCATTCCTTCTATTACAATGGTTGCAAGAGAGAGAGATTGAAGTAAATTTAAAGTAAACATGTTTCATCAATGCGAAAATTCATTAAGTTTTTGTCTCTGACCGTCCTTTCATTAAAAGCCGCTCAGAAACCTCATGAACGTGACGATTATATATCGATACGGAACTCTGAGCTGTATATCGATGCACCTGGAGAATATCTATAGTTGAAAATACGTACAAGTCAATCTCGTTTCCAAAAATACACCACCTATAAAGGCGAATTGCGTGCAACTCAGTTATGTATATTTCAGAAATAATTTATATGTAATTAAATACAATTTTCGCGAGGACCTACAAACAATTACGCACAAACCAGAACTACGTACAACTGGGTTAAGTATAAACCAGTTTTTACTGTATTTCTTCCTAAATCAAAGTACTAGGTATTCTTTGTATTATTTTCTGTAATCAGAGTTGATTCAAATAAAGTCTAAGATATTTTAACTGCTTTATTTCATTAGGAAACATATTGGAAAGTAAGTAAATCAAGAACTTACGTTTTAGCCCTGAAATTTCGAGATTGGATTGACCTACTCCATATTCTCGTTGTAATCCATACGAACTGTAACTCAAAAGTTAGATGTTTTATTAGGAAATGCGTGATGTCTGCTGAATGGCTACACGGTCTGATGATCTGTCATTCATTCAATGGCTTTATTGTTTAAAATATGGGGAATGTCCAGTATATTCTGTATTCTTAAATGATCCACACGCCATCACGTTATTCGTTAGCAGCTATTTTCTATTCTTAGTAAATCGAAATTTATCTTATTTTGTATCAATTCACGTGTCTGTCTAAAACCGCTAAGATTTTCTTAAAGCATCGTCATACAATTGTATATCAAGGATCCAAACTTCAATTCTTTTTTCGTTAAAAAAAAAAAGTTAAGTATCCCTCTTTACAGGCCTAAACAGGCCTTTTGGGGCACTGGAGGTAAGGCTATCAGCGTTTCGAGACCAACGGGACTAGATTGAGGTCGGGAGGTCAGCCCGACGCCCGCCCGCCTTAACTTCCTGGGAAAGAAACCCGGTACCCATTCTAGAGAGGGCTGGGAAAACCCTAGGACCCGTTTGGAGGAGAAAGAAGCGTGGCAAAATTCCCGCCCTCCGCCGAGGTCGGGAACCGAACCCGCCACCTCCAATCCGCAGCCGAGCGCCCTTACCCACTCGGCTACCGGGCCCACTCTTTTTTCGTAGAAACTTGAATAATTCAAAAGGCACGAGTTCAGATATACCTCGAGATACGACCATTTGTAGTTACGACAAACGTCGTATAAGCCTTCACAAACTCTTTCTAGTTGCTTCGTTGTCGTAGCTTTGAGTCTTGCGTATCCAGTTCTAGACGTTTATGAGTAGACTAAACAAACCAATTGCGTTGACAGGTATAATGGTTCAGTAAATATCAAACTTATAATACTGTACAGTATAGTACTTTATAGCTATATTACACAGCTAGGTATAGATGTAAGAATGTACTCTTCACTGTGATATGTTAGTGTTAACAGTTTCTCTTTTATTACAAAAATATATCATTCTATAAAGGAAGCAAAACAAGATGATGCACAAGGTGGATAATAATATATATATTTATATATATATATATATATATATAAATAATAATTTACCACCGACAGTTTCAATCTCCTACGGGAGACCATCTTCAAGGTAAGACCATGACACACAAAAATAGAAATGACGCTCTAAACAAGGGGAAGCAAGAGAAGGAAAAGAAGAGAATGCACAAGGTGGATAATAATAATAAAGACATACATATATAATAAAAAAAAATAATTAATTTACCACCGACGGTTTCAATCTCCCACGAGAGACCATCTTCAAGGTGTCATTTCTATTTTCTTGTGTTATGTTCTCACCATGAAGATGGTCTCCCGTGGGAGATTAAAACCGTCGGTGGTTTATTATATATATAGCCGGACAGTGATTTGGGATTTGAAAACCAAATAATACCAAAAAACAAATCACTGTTTCTATGGAGATATATTAACATATATTAACACATATTACCTACAAAAGTTAAATCCCATAGGAATGACAGTACTGCACTTAGCCGTGTCCTATACATCTGACTTCTCCTATAAAATTTTGACTTACGGCCTAGTGGTCGGAACGTAATCTCGTCGTAAGTCGATCGGATGTATATATACATATATATATATATATATATATATATATATATATATATATATATATA
>JAFIDM010000007.1:8117986-8143306 GCA_023159025.1 Thereuonema tuberculata | reverse complement strand
ATATATATATATATATATATATATATATATATATATATATATATATATATATATATATATATATATATATATATCCGATTACGTTATTTAAATGTTTTAATTGTGAGTAAATTAGACACTAAAGCATTATTATTTTTTTTAAAGTTTTCAGAATTTTATTAAATAAAATGACAAATTGGAATCTTAAGAGAGGATTTGACTAGGTAAGGATTTTATCTCAATTTCAACTATATTTTATAATAATACACTACATTACACAATACTATGTAACTTCTATATTATATTTTTTTCACTAAACTTTGATATTTTGAGGTAATTCGGGGGAATATGGCCACTTATTTTTTGAACACGTTTATTGAGCATATTTTATACTGCTATAAAGAACCTGAACAGTGTATTGTTTAATATAGAATGTTGTGAATAACTCCTGAAAGACTTTTTAATTCAATTTGTTCACAAATATTTAATAAATGAAAAATAAAAAAAAATAAAAAACTGCCATATTCCCCCAGTACCGGGGGAATATGGCCACATGCAATGTTACGCAGTTTGCAAACAGTTTAATCACACAAAAACCAGAAATACTCAAAACAAATCAAACTAATGCAGAAATAATCAAACTAATGACACAAAAAAGCTTTGATAAGCATGAATGTCTTAATGTTTAATGTCTTAAACTATTCACCATGCGTTTTTAAACAGTTTTCGCAGAAACGTGTCGATGTCGAACAAATTTCATGTAGCCAACGCAAGCAAGTTACACACTGAATCCAATCACATTTTGGACCCATATGACCACTCATATGGCCATCTTACCGTATTACCATATGACCATATTATCATATGGCCATATTACCCCACTAGGTCAATTATTTTTAGAAGCTTCGTCACGTGGTTGGGTGAAAATATGGCGGCCTCTACCAAGGCGAGAAACAAAGAGTAAATGATGAGGTTTCATGCCAAAACAAAATTAACATGCAGAAATGTAGGGTATCTTTCTTGTGACAAAATCCTTACGAACTTGAAATAATTATTTAGTAACAAAATTCATTACATTCCTCTATTTGTATGCAGAAATAGAGTCTGAAGAGATATTTCGGCACAGTGTCGTTTGAATAGCGTTTCTTTGCCAAATGGCCACCAAATCCTGCCGATGGTGCTGCTACTTGGTATTGGGTTTCTTAGATACAGCTAGTGCGGCATATTCCCCCACGAGGCATATTCCCCCAAACTGCTTATATATTTTCATTCTGGTAAAGACAGTAGGAAAACTAGGATAATAGGTGTATTGTGATGTAACTTGCGGTATATTTTGACACACCTTAAGCTATATTTCATTAAGAAGATGAAAGTAATGGTTTTTCCTCAAAGTCACTGCGATTAGGAAAAATTGGGCCAAGCCTCATCTTTTCAATTTTGTCGTAAATAGATCATCTAGAATTACAGACACCTCCATGGCATAGTTAACACCTTCACTTGGGAAGATACCACAAAGATCCTGTTTTGTGTTGAACTATTTTCATCTACAAGGTATTTCGAGCTCTGCTTTTAATTAAAATATAACTCGTTGTGCAATGAAGCGAATATAATATAAAACAGACGATCAGGAAGTTATTATTGATTCCCAAAGAAAAACAAAAACTGCAAAGTAACTTTTTCTTTGCTCACTAGATGGTGCTATCTAATTATTATTCATAAAAACTACGCAACATCAAATTTGTTGGTTCTTTTTAATAAAAAAGTAAATAGATAATTAACGGTAAGTATTAAATAAATAATAGTGCTTTTCCAATTGGAAAAAATTAAGTTATTTTACAAATAAATTGTTGTCAACGAAACATCGCGTACGATTTTGATTAGTGTGTGTGGGTTTTACTACTAAGGGAGAATGAACTCAGATATTTACATATTTATTATAAGGCGCAAAAAGAATATCAACTACGTCTATCGAACTGATTAAAAGCGAATAACTGCTGTTAGATACAGTAGAGCTCCGATTATCCGAGTTAAAGTGGACCAAGACTTACTCGGATAATCGAAAAACTCAGTGAAACCGAAAATTGTAAATAAAATAAATCATCTAGGTTTAAATGTATATTTTAACAAATACAAAAGTTATACAGATACACCACATACAATTCATATTGAAAGAGTTCTTTTACTTAAAAAAGTTCTTAATTGTTTTTTGTTTTACGTTACTTCGGCGTTTTTCTGCAGCAATGTTTTGGCATTTTTTTAAGGATAACCCAGGATTGTTGGTGTCGAAACCATTTCCTGATTCCAGGTAGGGGGTCATATGACGAACGAAGATTAATTTGCTAAAAAAAAAATTCTAGAAATATTTGATAGCTCGGTTAAAGCGGAAACTCGGATAATACGGGTTTTACTGTATTTTCAAATAAAGACTAGAAAAAAGTATATCGTCATGAAGTAGATTCTAACTTGAAGTCAACTTGTTTTGTTTTTTTTTAATATTTTTATTTAATACCAAAGTCCGGGCAAATCTAACCTGATAATACAAGAACAGTTACGGAGCCAAATCACACCAAAGGCGTCTCACCTAGTATCTGAAAGTATCTCTCCGCGCCCACATGAGTTCTTTTTCCGATATAAACAAGACGGATTCTCATTACCGCTATCGCGATATATTTCTGTTGTATATTTAGCAATTTCAAAAAGAAAAAAAGAACAGATAGAAATTGAAATTATTAAAGAAGCAATCTATTTGTAATTTTCAAAGAAATCTTAAGTTACAATACTTTAAAACGAAAATAAAGAAAAAACTGAAAACTTCTTTTTTAAAATTGAATTTCAACTGACCCAGAATTAAATTTCAATATAAATTGTTATAAATAAAATTTATTAAAAATATTTAAAAAAAATTATTAAAATTATAATGGAAATTCTTTCTTATTTGATTTTTATTTTTACATAGGCCTGTATTTCATTTCAAGTTTTATTATTATTATTATTATTTAACAACAAATAAATGTTAGCTAAAACATATTGAAGAGATATTGTCATGTTATGTTTCTTTTAAACAAATATAATCTTTATTCTGAAAATAAGTTCATGTGAAATAGAAAAGCAAATTAATCCTCTCTCGTAAAGAATTGGTGGCCCTGAAAAGGGCCGTTTTTCAACAGACTCAATGAATTTCTCAGAGCCGTGTCTCAGCGTCGGTATTAGGCCTACAATCCGAGCTGATTGAGCTAATGATCGTAATATAAACTATATATTAACGTTTATTGACGATTTTACAAGAAGGTCGTATGTTTTCTTTACGAAATCAAAAAGTGAAGTGAGTAAATATATGAAGTTATTTATCGAGTTTGTAGAGAAACAATCTGATAAGAAAGTCAAGAGAATTAAAACTGACAACGGCCGAGAGTATATTAATGAGGATGTAAAACAATTCTTACAAGGGAAAGGAATCAGATATTGTAACTCATCACCATATCAACCAAAGATGAACGGTGTGGCAGAAAGATTCAACAGAAAACTCTCTGAAACAGGAAGAACAATGCTTATTGATTCAAAGTTACCGTTGAAATATTGGATATATGCAATAGATACTGCAAATTATTCATTGAACAGAATTCCGCACAAAACACTAGATAATGAAATTCCTTTAATTAAATGATTTGGAAATTCTACAGAAATAAATGTAAAATATTTACGCAAGTTTGGAAGTATCGTATATATTAAGAAACCAGCTTATCAAGTAAAAGGTAAACTGGATAATCGTAGTGAAAAGGGAATACTTATAGGATATTCAAGAAAAGTTAGAGGATATAAAGTGATCAATTTAAATCAGGATTTTTCAACCTTTTTTTACCCATGGACCCCTTTTCCCTTCTTTTTTTTTTTTTGGTGGACCCCCTCACAGCTATTCGATAAAAGAAAAAATAAAGGGATTATATTAATAATCAACGAAATAGTAAATGATTATGCTTTATTTTGAATAAAACCTAATTTAATAAAATTCTATGTAGCATTTATGCACACTGGTAAATAATTCATAATAAACCATTTTAAAAATAAGTGTGATTCAATGAGATCCCTGTGGACCCCGGTTGAGAACCACTGATTTAAATGATAATAAGATAGAGGAAACTAGTAATATCATTATAGATGAAAGTAAACCCGGATATAAACTTTCAGAGAACAAAAACACGAAGGTAGAAGATTATAAGAACCTCACATCAAATAATGATGAAGATTCATCAAACGATGAAGATACTGGAGAATGTGTAACTGAAGATGAAGCTGAACCGAGTTCGAACGATGAGATTGAGTTAAAATATGTAAATACTAAGAAAAAAACAGAGCAGATATATTTACAAAACCTTTAAGTCGAATCGTATTTGAAGAAAACGTGTCGAAAATAGGATTGAGGAAGTAAGGTATAGAATTGCAAGAAAAAATAATACCAGACCTTTACTTACACAAATAATCAATGTGGGGAGATATTGTGTAAATTAAGTAAAAATTAATTAAAGCATTGATTGATTTGAACAATGACACGCAGCGCGTGAGAAGATTGACACGAGAAAGCGTAACGATGTTCCAATACAGATGAAAAGATGAATTCTTCAAAGATGGTTGGTGTTTCTTTGAACTTATGAATTTGAATTCCAAAGAATGAACATTATTTAAAGAACTATTTGTGAACTATTTAAAGAACTATTTGTGAACTATTTAAAGAACTGTTTGCGAACTGTTAGTGAACTGATAGTTTAATAAGAAGAACTGTGAAGTGATATTGAAAGTTTGAAGTGGCTTCGTATGTATTTCAATATTGAAGAGCTTACGAAGAAGAATAAGTATTTCTTTATCAGATATTTTTATTTAAGTTTATTATACATTGTGTTTGTTTTTAAAGTACTTACCTGCTACTAAATAAGTTAATAAATTATATATAAAAGTAACAATATTTATTAGATTACAAATAGATTCTTTGTTAACTTAGAGCAACTTTTAAATCTACAATTGATTCTGCTGATTTGTATGTTGAGACCTTGCTGTTTTCACCAAATGGTGAGACAGAGACACTGTACGATGTCACATGTAAACACGAAGTCTATCACTAAATATTGATAAATGGATTCACCATCTGGTTTATATCTCACTTAATAAATTCGCTCGTAGTTTCCAAATAACTGACACCTCAGTTTTCGTCCAGCAAATTATAGTGAATTTGTTTTCGCTGTTTACAAATGGGAAATATCACATTTGTGTCAGCTTTAACATAACATTTTAGAAAACATTTAACATGTGTGCGGTAATTTGATTGAATATCCCAACCTTTTGTATGTTCTCCTGCTTGATAACGCTAAGATCCCTTGGCGAAACAGACTGCCTTTTTAATTTGTTAATATATGTGATTTTTTTAATATCTTACCAAGTGTGTTATGTCTTTATTTCAATCAATTAACGTAGCATATAGTAAGAATATATTTGTATTTTGATGTGCCCTTCTTGAACCAAATTTTTTTTTTAAATCTATTCTAAAACACTGTCATTTTACTGGTTTCATCTTATCATACTGATTTATTTAATATTTTTTTTTAAAAGCACAGAATAAAATCCACTTATTAAATGAAACATTTAATGCGCCAAACAATAAAAAAACAACAACACAGTTACAGCTGTTAGCCTTCATCAGTTTACTGCATCAGGCTACACTGATGAAGGCTAACCGCTGTAACTGTTTTGTTATTTTTTTTCTTGTTTGACGCATTAAATGTTTCATTTAATAAATGAATTTTATTCTGTGCTTTTTAAAAGTTTTTTATTAGTATTCCGTCACACAGATCCTAAAACATATTGATTTATTTAAAAGAAAAGGAAAAAAAAACTTATATGTTAACTGTATCTGTCTATAATGCTATAATCCTCCTCTAAACAAAACATCTATAAAGACTACGTTTCCGACCTATTATCCATTCATTCTTTATTTATTTATTTATTTATTTATTTATTTATTTATTTATTTATTTATTATGGAACTACAATCTTATAATTTTTATTATTCATTCTTTAAATGTTTTCAAATTACCTCTTCCAGATAACATTCTGTTATGCTTTTAATACTCTTTGTATTTCAGAAACTATGGCTCCATTTTTTTTTTTGGTTGGAAAATAAGACTCTCGACAGTAAGTTGCTTATTTCAGCTTAAAATTTATGCTACTGCACTTCACTTCACGATAGAAGCCAAGTTCGAATCACGGGAGCATCAGCAAAATCAATGTGAATAAACAAATCAAATTGAGACTTACAAAATATTTTTTAGTAATTTTCTCGGGTAATTTGAGTTAAATTTCATAGAATATATTTCTTGAAATTCTCTATTAATATTTTGAAGTAAAAACAAAAGTAATTCAGACATCTCTCGATACACTTTTTCTTTAAGGTGTTTGCTCTTCCTGTTTTTTGACTTGTATATCAATCTGATCTAATCTAACAGGGCTGCAAATTCATCATGGATTCACCCGCAACTCGTGACTAATCGTATTTTCAAAATAACTCAATACATCACTCCCTGTCTCACAATGACTCATTATAATTGGTTGTCAACTGAACAATGAACAATTAAAGATCTATAAATTAAACAAAACATCAATAATTCCATTCTCTAATTGCAGTCATTCTCGCTAGAGGTCATGCACTCGTAAGACTGACACGATTTCCTTAAATAACTGGAAATTGTGTAAGAATGGGCTAATTTTTCAAGAAAAGATGAAGAATTACTTCATTGAAGTAATAATTGGTAATTAATTGCAGCATCTGTGCAATAATTAGCTTAATTCTTACAATTAATTAACCATTACAACAATACTAGTTCTCAAATCAATAGCGCTATATGCAAATTCTTTCTAAATATTAGGAAGTTTGTATATCTTCTGTAAAATTTCAAGACCACGACAGTTAGGCCTAAGACATTGTTACATTATGTCAATAAGCACAACATTTATAACAGAGTTAGATCTATTTTTCGATTATGTGAGGTGATGAATGTGAATAACGCGAATTTTAATTTATAGATACAATATGTTGCTCTACGAAGTTAAATCAATTCGAATCCCTGAAGAAACAAAGATTGTTTCTTTCAAATCCCTCTAAATTCCAATGGAATACCAAATTCACCTGGAGAAGTCTTCTCAAGTCTTCCCTTGAATTTCAGCCCGTTTCCGGCTCTCCACGATCCAGGGAACCACTTCATCGAAGGTATGGTAGCCAAAAACAATACAAAAAAAAAAAAGAAAGTAGATCACATGGTGAACTTTCCTGGATAGCACCAGATATTCCTTTCTGGAGAATGATATCGGGATAGAAGCCAAATCAGTGAAATAAACAATTTGAATTTGAGAAATTTATATGTATTGTACATATAACTAGCAGCAAATCCTGTCGGACGACAGGCATAAAAATATCTGAAAAATCCTTTTATTATCAACTATCAACTATAAAGTAAATATCTCGTTATAAACTACATTTTTTGTAAAAACAGCATCAGATCCTTCTATCAGATGTCCTTGATCTATTCGGTCAAGAATTTTTATTTTCACGTCGCAAGCACGACATGCTTGAGAAATAGCAACAAATAACTGTCCATGACTAAAAACAGGCTCTGGTAAATAAATACCAACCACATCTAAAGTTTGTCCTTGTAAATAAATTTTTCTAAAAGTAAAAATGGATAGTTATTATTTTTGACCCATAACGCCAAAAGGCATTTAAAACTCACCTTTGTAATCTAAATACTGCACTAATTTGTGAATGAAGCTTCTACGGCAAAAATGGTTTTGAGTTTCAAAATCAGCGTAAACAACTGAGTATGTATGCCAAATTTCATTAAAATGGGTGCAGTGGTATCAAAATTATTTGGTTTTGAATGTATGTTTTGTTAGAATCTCAGTTGTCTAGGTCAGTTCACAAGGATAAAATTTCATGGAAACAACATGGAATGACAAAATGAACTACTATTTCATCCAATTTGAGTACCCTTAATTCAATGGTACCATTGAGAACCCCTGGATCTATCTTTATAGCTTAATTATATCGAGTTACAGACAGACAGACAGACGAACTTAGCAATTATATTAAGTTGATGATTGATATTATATATATATTACATATAAACTGAATTTTTGTCATGGGCAATGCCTGATTACAAATCTAATGATATCCTGATTGATCTTTTTATATGTATAGTAGGCTATATATGTACAAATGATCTTTTATATATATATAAAATTGATGTTTTTATATGGTACAGGAAAGTTATATAACTAAGTCATTAATGTCAAACTTAGGCTTTCTTGGATTACGCATTTCTTCGTTGGTGCAGGGTACGTACGTTTCATATCAAAGAGTGACATTTTTTCTTTTCTAGTCTTTTGAATTGATATTACTTTAACCACTTTATTCCCTTTGATGATTTGTGCTTTAATAATAATAATAATTAGTATTTAGCCTCTTCATATGGAGATCTCGGTTTGTTTTTCATGAAATTTAATACGTAACTGGATTACTAAAAATATTCAATGAAACTTAGATAATATGGAGGAAAGATCTGAAAATGAATTATTCCTCTGTCCTTTTTAAACAATATCTCAGCTGTCTAAGGAATGTATTCAAAGGGGGCTTGAGTATATCGTACAACGAAAATGTACTTTTTAATATACACTAAAAATCTGAATCGCGTTTATCGGAAATGATTTTTAGAATATTTTAAAAAGACACAAAAACATTTTTCCGTCGCTATAATCAATATTTAATAGCGTAAACAAGTGATTCAGTAACTATGTAATTATAACTCTATTTATACATTAAAAAAAAAAAAACGCACATAACTAAACAAAACCCAAAAATTCACTGAGCTATTAATCCCCCCCCCCTTTTATTCTTGATTTTGTTTTGATGTTTTTTTTAATTGAGGGGTCATTGATTTGTATGTTTGTCCGTTTTGTATATTGTTCTATTTCACTGAGTTGGATATGCTGGGCGGATCGGACTGATGAGAGGTCAATTAACCTCGAAACAGTACTGTCTCCGATTCCCAGTACAAATACCAAAAATAGCTCAGTAAATTTTGTGTTTTGTTTAGTTATGTGCGGTTTTTTTTTTGTTTTCAATGTAAAAATTGTTCTAACGCACATTAAGTTTCATTTATAATTATAACTCTATTAATATTATTCAGTACAGTGTATCAATATTGAAAAGGGCTCAAAGAGTACTGTACTGTAGAATCTATAATTTACAATGCGCTGCCGCATTATGGTTTATTGTGTCATATTCAGTGTAATTTTTTAATGTGCAGTATATGCTTAGTACAATATATTCCGGATTATCCGATATTTCGTTTATCTGACACGGGCACGGTCCCATCAAATTCGAAAAAACGAGTTTTAAGCGAAGGAAATTTATAAAAGTTAACATGCGTTATGAATTGCAAATAAGTGAACTTAACTCAATTAATAATGAGATAAAGAAAGGAAATATAGATATTTTGAGCTTACTCCAACTAACAAGAGATGAAACCTTAAAACAGTGTTTCCTTGGAGAAATTTGAAACTTAGAGAACTCGAAGGACAATTTCAATTTATCTGTAAACACCACAAGAAACACCAGATGAACGATTGAAACTTTACCCCAATACAGTACACAGGAATAAGAATAACTCCTCGCTTATCGCTTATATTTGACGATTGGCCTCATTGCGCAGTGAGAAAAATTGTAATGGTTTTTTACAGGTATTTACGTATCAGTATTCATTATTTAGAAACAAAAACCTACATCAATTGTAAAGAACTAGAAACATTCCCAGGTTATTTTTGGATGAATTATAAATTAAGATGAAGATTTCTCTAATAAAACAATATAAATGCAAAATACATCGTTAATTAGGGCTCAAAGTGACAGTTCCCATCAACGATTCACCCCTGGGTGCTTTAGGAGGTCAGATTAGGATGTTTCCTGTCAATGTGTTACAGCAGTGATGACGATGAGTTTATTAGATAGTGAAAGTACATGTTTTTGTTTACCTCTCATTTCAATTACTGTGAAAAAATAAAACTTAAGGTTCTGACTCCAGCAAATGCAGGCGACTGCAAACCTTTTATTTCTTTTATATATTTCTTTTTCCAATGCAACTAAAATCCTGAAAATTTAAATATGAACTTGTGAAGCATCTGGGATTTGTATTTTCTTGTTTTTAATTTTCAAAATATCCTGCAATTAATTAAATTAAAACTCAAAAACAGTCAATTTTTGGGGGTTTTTCGAGATATTACTCGGTATTTTCAACTTTAAAAAACTTGACGAAAACCAGAAATGATAAAACATTTGTAAAATAATGATATAATAATAATAAATATTTAAAATATTTATTATTAGTATTATAATAATAATAAATATTTAAAATATTTATTATTAGTACAATAATTAATTTTTAAAAAATAATTTAATCTCACACAATTTTACAACGCAATTTTTATTTTTTAAAAACTTACCTGTTGCACTAATAATAAATATTTAAATATAAATCATTAGTTTACGAATTTTTATCATTTAAAGTTTCCTTCAGGTTTTTTTGAATTGAAAAAAACGATTAATACTTCGAAAAAAAAAAACCCAAAATTGAATATTTTTGAATTTTAATTTAAATAATTGCAGAATATTTTGAAAAAATTAAAAGAGCAAAAAAATAGAAATCACAGATGCTTCACAAGTTCATATTTAAATTTTCAGAATTTTAGGTGCACTGGTAACAGAAATATATAAAAGAAATAAAAGGTTTGCAGTCGCCTGCAATTGCTTGAGTCAGGACCTTAAGTTATATGTGTAGTGTTCGTTTTTGTTTACGAGAACCTTCAGCGCTTTTGCGCATGCGTCAGATCTCCTTCGATTTCATCAAAATAGGGATGAGGAGAAATGAAGAGGGGATGTTTACTTTTTATCAGTGTTAGTTTACTAGTAGCTGCGTTCTATTTGCGCTTTTCGGGAAAGAATTATGGAAAGAATAAATACTATTGCAAAAATAACAGGTACTAAAAAAAAAACAGGTCTTAGGAAAGTGCCCATCTCAGCGTATCACCCCTTTGCGGAGTGAAATCATCCGCCAATGGTGGTTTGGCTTTCGAAAACGATCAGTAAGTTCTGTTTCGTGTATCATCTTACTGGTTTTAACTACTCTATTCCAAACGAAAGAATGGCTCTGACCTTGAACTACACCCATGATCGCTTAATCATTCCAGGACTGAATGTGTATCGAGAGAGAAGATTCAAAATGGCGACTCTAGGACAGAGAAAACCGTTGGAAGCCAAACAAAAGGAAGTTATTGCTAACGTTACTTCTTATTTCGAAAAGGCCTTATGACATGCTTACTTATGGCACATCAGAGAAATTGTTTTCGATCGCAGTGCCGTTTTTTTAGATGAGACGTGAGTCAACGAATCCCATACTGTGTCTTCGTGTTGGCAATCTCAGGGATGCAATGTCGTCAAAAAACCAATTGGGAAAGGTAGGAGACTGATTTTGAACAATTGAAACGAACGAATGAATAAAAATAAATTTTTGAAATTATATTGGATGAGAAATCAGAATAGTTCAAGAAAATAAATATCGTCTTTTTTCCGTAAACTTCAAACTCCCTAAATGTTCACTTTCCCGCCATAAACACTGACATGTACAATCGATTCAAATTCTACTATTGCGACATCTGGTGTCCACGGTCGTTCTTTCGCTGGAAGGGCTTTAAGCTTTGCTTTAGCGAAATCTGACTTTTTCCTATTTATTTTGTTCTTAATCTACTTTCCTCGGATAGAGAAGTTCACGAAATCACTCTGTGATACATATGTCTGTGTATATATTCTCTTCCCAATAACTTTTTAATCGCTTAATGAATCTTCTTGAAAAACGGCATGCCCACTTATGGACAAGAGACGATTTAATTTTTATAGTTTAATTTTTTTACGTGCGGGTCCTTGTCGAGAAATTATCGCGAGAAGATGACAAATATTCCCACAGAAAAGCACCACGACCCGAAGCAATGGGTTCCTATCGATGTCTTATTCTCCTCCCAGCGAAAGAACGACCGTGGACACCAGATGGCGCAATTGTAGAATCTGAATCGATTGTATATGTCAGTGTTTATGGCGGGAAAGTTATGGCTTCTGATAGGTTTGCCTCGCTTGAGAGTCGCCATTGTGAATAGTTTCTCTCGACAAACTTCAGTCCTGGAATGATTAAGAGATCATGGGTGTAGTTCAAGGTGCAGAGTCATTCTTTCGCTGGGCGGGGAATAAATAAGGATGTTTAATCCTCTTAACGTCTGCGCGAGCTGAAATACGATTAAAATTCATACGATTCAGACAACTATGTAAATAATGCGGATGTCTTTAATTTTTAAGAATATAACAGTAAAAAAAAATTCAACTGTTTAAAATAATTCAGCAGATATTAAAATATAAAAATGAACAATGTTTAAGATATTATTTCGAGACTTAATAAAGGAAAAACAATAAGAAAGTAAGAAAAGTTTTTATGGAGAGTAGACTTTATGGTCTGTCAGGAAATCTCATTGTTTATTCCATAGCTAGTTAAAGCTATATTTTTTTCAGCTGTTTTTAGATTCCACAATACTCAGCACTTAACAATTGTTATAGCACGATTTATATACTTTGTAAAATATCAACTATTTTGTAGTTAAGAGATAAGAAAAAAATTAGTAAATTTTTTTTTATACTTTTGCTTAAAATTTACAAACATTATTTTTAGTTTTTATTAATTTAAAAGAACGCGCTGATTAAAAATTTAAAAATATTGCCTACTATCTATAAGCACGAATAGAGTAAAAACATAAAAAATAAGTATTAAAACTCACGACGTTTCAGACTCACCGCTAAATAGGGTCCGTTTTCAAGTGTTCTAAAAAATATATATTTTTTAAACACTTGAAAACGGACCCTATTTAGCGGAGGATCTGAAACTTCGTGAGTTTTAGTATTTATTCTTATATTTTTACTTTATTCGTGCATATAGATAGTAGCCGCGCTGGTGTGGTCGAGCGGTCTCAGGCG
Organism: Thereuonema tuberculata; assembly: GCA_023159025.1. Taxonomy (NCBI): domain Eukaryota; kingdom Metazoa; phylum Arthropoda; class Chilopoda; order Scutigeromorpha; family Scutigeridae; genus Thereuonema; species Thereuonema tuberculata. The sequence continues at coordinate 8,130,219 of JAFIDM010000007.1, read as the reverse complement.
TCGGTCTGTCGTGAGATCAATGTGCCAGCGCCCGGGTTCAAATCCCGGTAGCGAGCATGGATGTTTCAAAAATTTCCTTTCCTGTGTTGTAGCCTCTTCTTCACTTTCTCTTCGGTCTGATGTCATTCCTTAATGGCGTCCTGGGGAAGGCCACGGGAAACCACCCCAGTATCTTTCCCTTGTAATTCTAGAGAGTCTGCTAGGGGTTCGCCGTCTTGGGAACACTAGCGCTCCCTGGAGCACGGATGCTTCGGTAACGAAGCTCGCACTTCGGTGCGAACCGACCACACACACATAGATAGTATGCAATATTTTTAAATTATTTTTAGTTTTTAAAAAAGAATAAAAATAAGACAGTATTTAAACAACAATGGAGAGACTAATTGTTTACCAAGTGACATCCTGGAACAGCTGTTTCACGGTCTTTTGCGATCATCAGCCAGGAGCAGTCACCAACAAAACAAGACGTCTCCGAACTGAGGCTAAGTACGAATGATCATCGGATTCGCAGTGGTTCCTCAAAAATAAAAATGAACAATGAAAAACTCACTAATGGAAAATAAGTGAGAAACTTCATGTGCTAGCAATGAGGCACCACTGCGCTTCCGATGATCATTCATGACGTCGTTGTTTAACTCGTGACTGCTCCTGGCTGATGATCGCTAAAGAGCGTGAAACAGCTGTTCCAGGATGTCACTAGGTAAACAATTTGCTCTCAGCCATTGTTGTTTATTAATAATCCAATGCGCAGTTTGAATTTTTATGCTTTAAAAAAATTCACTGAGGCCTGCTGGCACATGAATTTTCCCACTAATTTTTCATTAGTGAGTTTTTTATTGTTCATTTTTTCTTTTGAGGCACCACTGCGCTTCGATTATCATAAGAAAGTATTGTTTTTGAATAAATAGAAGTTAATTTTTAATCTGGGACATAAAGATTTAATTGTCCACCGACTATATACGTAAAAACGTATTTCCGTGCCTCCGCTCCTTACAACTTTTTAAGCAGTTAACAAATCTTCCTGAAACTTAACTTGCACATTCGTGAACAAGAAACTGTGACTCCTTTGGATTTAAAAAAAAAAAAAATGACGTTATTTGTAATGGCAGACGGATGAAAATCATGACGTAGCGTAAATGATTAAATAAGAAACGATGACGTAGATTGTGAGTAAAAAAAAAAGAGTTTTTGGTCTAATAAGGGAACATCTGTTCAGTTTCACTAAAGCTTCAGAATCCATTTTTAGAACTATGTGAATGAACAGCCTTAGGAACCTCTGTTTTAGCATCAACAATGTACGGACTGAAAAATGACTAAAAAAATATATTTTAAAGTAATTACGAGCTTTCTACAGTACAGCTTAAATTGGAACAAGAACTATAAAATAATAATTCCTTGCCTTCAATACAAAGTTTTATTACAATTCAAGAAAAACAGATAATTTAAAGCTGTAATTATCTTTTCAAATAAATTATTTTTAGAATTATTTGCTCTAATACAGGGTGTCCCTAAAAAAATGTACTCACTCTTTAAATGATTATAAATGATAAATGTTTATTAAGATAAATTTAAGTTTTATAATTCAACTTAAAGAAGAGAAACATAGATATTTTTTTGAATTATGCAAGTTTTGGAACTTGATTGTCATTCTGGTCCAGACACTGCTGAACTAACGGAATTGCCAATATCAGTCTGACTCTTTTCAATTGGCATTTTGGGCGCATTCTATTTCAATAATTCATAGCTTTTATTTCTTTACTTGTTTGTCGTTTTGAGTCAAAAACTTTATCTTTGACATGTCCCCATAAAAAAAAAAAAATATTCCTGGGTGTGAGGGCGGGGACATGTTTTGGGGACATCTGGACTAGAACGACCTTCAGTTCCAACACTTGCAATAATTAGCAAAAATTCTACTGTTTTCTGCTTTAATTTAGATTATAAAACTTAAATTTATTTTAATAAACATCGAATTTATAATCATTTAAAAGAGTGAGTACATTTTTTGGGACATCCTGTATATTCTCTGGTCTAAGCTTGAATTAGAACAGAATTTCTTAGGAGGACAGGAGGCCGCAATAGCTGTTATCGTAATATCAAGAGAAGGATTACGATTATTAAATAATGTTAAGTCAATAATTTATCGGTCATTCATATCAGCGGAAGATGTGAAAACAAAAACAAATCGAGAAACTAATGAACTAGAAATACAGAAATTGTAATTAGTAAGCAATTAAGGGTTAAAAAATGAAGAAAATCTTATGATTAAGGAATTTGTTTTGTTTAGCTCTATTTAGCACCCGATTAAGCTCTCTGGGGAATTACACTGAAGCTCGGTTATAGCGCGACCTTTCGGATCGAAGATTTCAAAGATCGCGATATAACCGCGATATAACCGAACTCTCATTACTTCGATACTTCAAATGTCGTACATCGCACCCTATTATCGCCCACATGATTCCCAATCGATTTAAAATGGATATTTCGCGATTACCAACATCATTCGGAGCTATGTGAGAGAATTTTAGATTTATAAATACATAAATCATTACCTTTTCAACACTTTGATGGGTTATGTTAGCCAAAATCGATTTGGCGCCGCCATCTTGGCATCTTGTACAAACGACGAGTCACGTGGATCGAAACTAGGCATTCATACTCCTATTAGATTACATGGACCTATTTACTGGTTGTCATTGGCAGAAAAATAGATCTCGATATTCATTTTGGTGAAACGAAAAAGTCCGCGATTCTGGTATTTTTTAAAAAATATATTGCATTTGACGCATTTTTCGTGACATTAGGATGGGTATAGAGTCTCAATTACTGTAAATAATAAGGAAACAAGCTTATTAATTTACACCTTTGATTTGATTTAGGCGAAAAAACGGTAAATTTTGCAATTTTACAATTATACACCTTTTCCAAAATAGAAGGGGTCCAAGACCAAATCGCATTATATCCGAATTCGCGATATAAACAACCGCGTTATAACCGAGCTTCAGTGTATTACTATTTTTTGAATGATTATCATCAAGACAGAATGATTTTTCAGCTACGCCAAGACTTGGGCAATGTAGATTTGGGAGCTCTTGTTTAAATAAGTTTATATAAAATCAGGCTCCATTTAATAACTTTATACAAAAGTGCGAGAAAAGATTCATTGAACTCTTTATCTCGACTTCATACCATCCAACCAAACAAAATAACAAAACTGACAACTTCGTGCTGGAGACCCCTAAAACATTTTTACCAATGTCTAAAACCCTGAATCAAGATTATTTTGCTTATAAAGCAGTGATTCTTAATTTGGGATGCGAGATTCAAACAAATTTTTGAATGGGCTGTCTTGGATTCCCGGTATCACAATATCCAAAAACAGATCAGTGAACTCTTGTGAGTTTTTGTTTTATTTCTCATGTTGTTTCTCAATAAATATTTGTTTACTTAATTTGGAGGGAATTATAACCTTTATCTCCTTAAATCTAAAGGGCTAAACGCACTTCTCTATCTTCCGTTATGTTTCCGTAACGTAATTGCTTTAGTGACGTAATTATTTATTCAGGATCACCAGAATTGAGTCTCGTAAGACGTAACGGAGATCTTCAAATCGACGAACATATCCGTTATATTTATGTAACATATGTTCGTCGATTTGAAGATCTCCATTACGTCTTATGAGACTCAATTCTGGTGATCCTGAATATATAACTACTTCACTAAAGCAATTACGTTACGAAAACATAACAGAAGACGGAGAAGTGCCCTTAAGTACACATTGACATTACGTGAATTACATGCAGACCGTTTTCAACAAAATTATACAGGTGTAAAAAAAATGTAATTTCCATAGTATTATGGCAAAATTTTAAAAATTACACTATTTATAAATTATATATTTCAAATATATAAAAATTAGCTGGCATGTACTGCTTATCAATTAGATGAAATGTACTTTGTTATAATAATATAGATAAAAAAATTTTTAAATCTTTTACATTGGTAAAAAGAAGAGTAAGTTAAAGTTTTTCGGTAAATTTCGGTAAAATACCAAAAAACAAAATATAGCAAGTAAATTTGATTAAAAAATTTCACCGATTCATTAATGAAATTGATCAATAAGAAATCAAAGGAATTTGTAATTAAGTAACAGTTAGTTTACAATATTTTAATTATTAAATACTGTAATATATTATATTTAACAAAATATTATTTTTTTTGTTATCACTCTGTTGAAAAATTGTACAAAGAAAATATTAATTCCGATACATTACTTGCTGATTACGAAGCACTATTGTTTATAATACCATTAAGATAAGATTTCTAATAATAAATGAAACGAGCTTATTATATCTTCATTACGAATTATGCTGATTTATTTTAATGTTATATTTTTAATATTTGTTCGAATAATTATAAGAGCCGTACAGGGTTCAAGAGAGACTCCGGCTTCAAAACCTATTTTTTTCCTTACGATATTTTCAACTGCTGTGTCAAGAAGATAATTATTACAGCTTATGGTATTCTATATTTAAACAAACAAACGAGCAATCTGTATTGTTAAAGCTTTTTCAGATTGGAAGAAAGTAATTAGTAACTTTATCAACTAATAAATAAAGATACATTTAAACAGTCTAAAATTATTAAAAATTCTCTATTTAAAAATATGACCCCCCCCCCAATAAAAAATATAATACATCGAAGTTTATTAACGAAAATGAAGTAGTTAAGGGAATTATTAATTAATAAAAAAATTTTTAGAATTAAAAATGTAATAAATAATAAATGAACAGAGTATTGATTTGTATTAACTTTTAAATTTCTCAGAATTAACTCTCAAAGTTTAAAAGACAATACAATATTGGAATATAGGATTAATACAATAATACTGATATATATTTAGTTAGTTAATTTTGTAGTTAAGTCTTGTAATTTTTAATTATTTTATTTTTTTCTAAGAATGATGACATAAAAAAATTAATTGCAATTATTATGTTGGGAATTTAATTTGCTAGAATATTCGTAATTGGTCCTTTTATTTTGTTTGCAATTAGGGAAAAGTTAATTTATTTGTTCAATTAAAAAATTAATAAATCTATTAAATATAAATTTTTGTTTTACCAATTTAAAAAAAAATATAGTATTATTTGTTTTTTAAAATAGTAATTATAAATGGATAAACCCCGTAATTTCTTTTTCCAAATGAAAATTTTAGATATATTTGGATAAGTAATATTTAATATTATTATAAGTATTATAATATTTTAAGATTCTAGTAGATTCGTAATCATAAAAAGAATATTTAAGAAATAAATAACTTAATAAAAATAATATAATAACTATGAAAAATATAAAAAAAATTAGTAATATTGTATTATATTATAAAATAAATTATCATTATTAGATACAATTATTAAGTAATATTTGATTAAGTATTAAAATAAATACTCACATTGTATTGATTTTGCCCAAAGGTTTGCGAGGAAAGCGGAGTTCCCGTTGCCGAGTTCCTTTCTCCAACTTCTATTTAAAAAGGGACTAGCACGTACGCAAGCTTTCAATGAAAATGAAAACTTGAAAATAAAAAAAAGAAAAAAAGAAAACGTGACGGTGAAACCTTACAGAAGCAAAACAAAGACACAACAGCGCCATCTTACGATCAGAAAGGAAATTAATTACTCCGATATTGGTCTGCGTCCTGGTCACGAAGCGCTTTCGTAAGTTACCACGTACTCACGAATTTTATTTTGTTTAAAGTATAAGAACCACCTTTTGCCTCTATTACAATAACATATTGTTGTTAAGTAGCCTTGTTTCATCTTGCGATAATTCGAAGTCAACTAAACAAAGCGTCACAACTAATAGGTTTCTCACCGCCAAAACCATCTTAAGGAATTTTTAAAAGATAAAAAGGTGAAAACACAATTTATATCAGGAAATTTAGGTAATTTAAAATTTTATTAATTTCTTAATTTTACTTGTTCAATGTTATCAAAATAATACGAGCAATGTTATGAGGAATATTATTAATTCCTCAGCATTGTATGACCGTCAAAATGGTATTCCACAAGGATCAAACCTAGGACCAACAAGCAAATTAATTTCATGTTGGATGACGTCGTATTACTTTTGCAAATTCAAAATATAAGCTAAGAAATGTAAATTATAAATGCGGCCAAAATTAATAAACTATGTATGAAATAATCCCTATACGAAATAACTCGGAACGCTGATAAAAAAAATACATTATTTTAATTTTAAAATAGAATGAAAAAATACATAAAAAGTAATAAAACTAGAAACGTAATTGAAATCTTCTTAACAGATTGAAAGTCGTTGAAAAATTATTTGAAAACCATAAAACCATAAAACCTATATTTGTAATTCAAAAACCTTGCAGAAATAGAAATATGGTTCTTCAATTATAGTTTTACAAATCCACATTGCTGTCCGGTTTTATTTAGTTTTGTAATATTATAACTTAATTTCATTCTTATATTTTTTACTATTTCAAAATTGCATTTGATTAAATGAAGTCTTTGCAACGTGAAATACATACTGTTTGTAAGAATAGGTTATGAGCTTTGCAGTTATATATATGTACATAAATATTTCTTAAGCTTAATGAATATATATAGTATAAGTAATTAATTTCTTATAAGCACCAAGGTATTAATTTTTTTAAAAAACACTGCAATTTAAGTGAAATTTAAAATTGCACTATTTTTCCATTGATGTGCTGATTGGGAAAAAACACAAGGTATTTCTTTAAAGGTATTGTATTTTTTACTAACAAATGTATACACACTAATAAAAAAAAAGTTAATTCAAGTCTTGAACAAAAAATTCTCGTTGGAATTTTTAAATAAAAATACTGTCAAACTTTATGTATTTTTTTGTGTTAATATATGCTCTAGCAATGTTAGAGAAACATATCCCAGTTATCATATCACGTTTTAATATCAAAGATACGATAATTTCGAGACGTACTGGTTTGCATCAAAATAAAATAAGGTTTTAATTTATTTCCTTAAAATCAAATTCTCTTCGTAATAAAATGTAAGTAGATAGTTCATATTTATTTAAGTTAAAGTAAACTTGCGACTATCGGGCCCTTGGGGTCGCTGGAGATACGGCTCCCAGCGTTTCGTGACCAACGATACTAAGTTAAGGTGAAGTGATCAGACGGACGCCTTTAACCCCTTGGGAAATAAACGGGTATCCATTTTAGAGGGCTGGGTGTTCCCTAGGACCCGATTGGAGAAGAATTCAGCGTGGAAAAAAAAAAACCCTGACCTGGGAACGGGGATAGAACCCGGCTTCTACAGGCCGCAGTCAAGCGCCTCACCACTTGGCTACCGAACCCAAGTTTAGTTTTAGATTAGTTTTTTTTTTTTTTTATATATCTGTTACAATATATTTTCAAGTCGTTCTAATAAAAATTTTACGAGGAATAAAAGAATTTAAGGGTCATTCTTATTACGATAATTTAATATCACTCTTATGATAATCCGTCCATATGTTTTTGCAGCAGAAAATATCATTATAATTTTTTAATTGTAATCAATGCTGAAATTAACAGAAAATAGAAATCGCACTGATCGCTATTTAAGACAATTTCACAGAAGTTCAAAGCAGTTCCGGCGGAGCCCTGTGGTCAAGGCGATAGCCTTCCACACGACTGCTGTGAGGAAGCCTGGGTTCGAATCCCGGCGCGGGCTTTGGATGTGTCTTTCTCATTCAGAGTTTGTTTCTCTTTCACAAAGGAGACAGAAGTGTGACTGTTAACTAACGGTGCCTCCTGGATTGTTATTCAAACGACAATAGCATTTCTCTAATACCATGCAATGTAATTCTCCATGATGGAATCGGGATACAAAAACAACAAAAATTCAAATAGAGGAAAAAAAAATAGAAGTAGGAAAAAAAATGAAAAAGATATTTTTCTAATAATAGACTAATACAGTAGAGCCTCGATTATATGCGAGTGCCGCGAAAAATTTTTTCAATTACGAACCTCAAACAAACAAAATTTAATCCAAGCCAACAACAGGGAAAATACAATAGGCCCTACAGTGCGAAGGTCGAAAATTGCTGACAGGTTTATTGTGCATCGTAATCCTATAGGCCTTCTCGGAATTTGTGGATGAGTGGCAGGCTCTTGCTCTGCAGAAATGTTTCTGCTGTACTACACATATTTTAAAAGTTTTGCATATTATTTTTTTTGTATAATAAAACGTAGTTTTTATGCTGAAATATTTTTTGTAATGTTTACACCTCATTTTTAGTCTTTTTTCGGATTATCCGCGATTTTTACTATCCGCGGTACCCTTGCCACCCAATTCCCGGATAATCGGGGCTCTACTGTAATAATAAAAAAATCCTAAACTTTACGGCCTGTATATATATATATATATATATATATATATATATATATATATATATATTCTTGTTCAAGCTTTTAAAATAGGAAATTTATTATGAGGCTAAGATTTGCAGTATCATACTTGAAAAGCCGGTTATTGAAAACGATGGACTTAAATGTTTCTGAAATCATAGTTTGAATTATTACAGCGCTAGTGTCAATGGTGTTCATTTGTTGAATAAATCACACGAGCCTTCTTCAAACCTCCATTAACCGTACAGGGCTCTCTCTCTCTTCACTTACGTACGTAGTGAAATGGAAAGGGGAAGAAAGAACATTCTAGAAATATGATAATGATGGTAGTAAGTAGTAGTGTTCGCATCATTTCAGACGAAGTTAGAAATGCTAAACAGAATATTTAGGGTCCTGGTTCACACTACCGCGTCTTGTCGTCGAAGATCGAAAAAGGGTCTCTTTCGTAAAAACAACATAGACTCAAATGGAGCGTTAGCCGTCGATTTGCTCATTGTTTTCAAACTGATTTCCCAAGTTAACAGTCCGTGACAGATGCTTTCGAATGGAGTTAAACGCTGATGCTGCTTGTGGATGCTCCGCCTCCGAGTTAGGTGTCCCAAATTCAGATGATGGTCATTTTTTGCGCGATCACGTGGTGATAAGAGCGTGTGTTGATGTATTTGGCCTTAAGATCTTATCTTTGGGGACCTAATTTTTACCAAAACTAGAAGAGAAAGCAAACATTCAACAATAAAAGGTCAGATTAATTGTAAATTTACGAAAACCGGTTTTGCAGATTTTTGTCGTATTTGCAATTTAATTCCTAAGTATTTTGGCATACCACCTCTACAGCCGTAACTGTACGGAATCCCATTAGTAACTATAATTAAATCAGTACTAAAAATTTCAGCATCCTAGGAACAATAGGTTTTATGTTATTCCGATCATGGATTCTAAATCTTTTTGTTTTAATCGGTTTAACGCAATGCCTGTTATCAATGTTACTAGGTTAATAATGTTTGGTAACTACGCTTAATTAATACGGCAGAAAATACAGATCAAAATAATTGCAAAGATTTCAAAGAAATAAGATAACTAAAGGTTTACGAATTTCTACAACGAACGTTACAATTCTTACAGAATTTCTTAAAGGTGCCAATAGATGGAGTTAGTAGTAAATGGAATTTTTGTAGGGCGATTTTGAAGGGAAAAAAATCGAAACTATCTGTTTAGTCCTCTATAAAAATATATTAAAAAAAAATAGAAATCCAGTTGTTTCTTTCTTATGAGACATCTTCCATCTCTTCATCTACATCCACTGTCAGTTATGTGGAAAAATGAAGTCTGGTGAAGATATTGACGAGTAAATGTTGGAATACATAAATATGCACATACGTTACATAAGTACTAATTTCTGTTCTGTAAATCTTTATTCTTTCAATTAAAATTAAGAAGTACGATAGCTTGTTTTTTATTCTTTTCTTATTTCATTTTACGTTACTTATTGAATATAAAAACGGTAACGCATATATATACTTTATAATAAAAAAGAAAAAAAATACAAAAAAAAAATCATGTGTAAACTTGTCATCGAAGTGGTAAGTTTGGCTGAAGATTCGTAAAAACGATGAAACGGCCGTCTCAAACTCCGCTTCGTTGCCAAGCTTTGGGCCTGAATTTTGTTTTGTTTTTTCATTGGTATATGACGGGAAATAGATCGTAAATAATTTACATTATTATTAATTCTTCTTATAAATTACATTATCAAATCATTAATTAGTAAGATATAGTAAGGGTTGTGGGTTCATCGGCCTCTCACCTCTGAGTACCGGGGTTCGGTTCTCATGTGGGTTTCGTGATGATGGACGATCCGAGCTGGGCAGGTTTTCTCGGGGTTCTCTCGTTTCCCCTGCACTTCTCCCACCATACTTTCTCAGTCTTTCTCTCCATCTGTCCTTCTTTCCGTGGGTTAGTACAATAGACCTCCGGTCGCAGTGCTTGGCTTCTCTGCCACCCACATTCACTACATAAACATAAACATAAGGGTTGTGGGTTGTAGGAAGGGACGCTGCGGCCCTCCATCAGAACTTTTATAAAAATATTGTCCCTCAGACTTTCTAAGGTTGTGCACCCCTGGTATAGACTATCCGGTGCTTAGTACATCGTTTTAATGATTCGAAATAGCTGCTAACTTATACGATACGTATTACAAAAGCTCAGGAATTTAGATAACGAACAAAACTTATAACGAACAATGCCTTGGAACGAACCTCATTCGTAAACTGAAAGTTGTCTTACTAACTTCGGTTTTCTGCGTAGAATTTTCCTCGCCTTTCTTTTCTCTCTTTCGTCCTTCAAAACGAAGAGGGTCGTCTTCCAGGTAACCGGGAGAAGGAAAGGAAAAAAAAAATTCCATTCATTTACGAACTCATCTTCACCTTCGACCTCTTGTGTACGTGCCTCGATTGAAGATGCCACTTGACCTCAAATCCAACAGAAGGGAAAAAAATCACATAGAATAGGAAGGAATACGAGCGGAATGTCCAGCTATTTGCCACATTCTTACAGCTGCGTGGTACAGCAATTTGTGTTTGTAAGTATTAGCAAGTACATATAGTAATTACTTGTGATATTCTGTCAAAGTGAAGAAATATTTACTAAGGACTAACTTATTGTCTGCGTGAGCTGTCTCAATATTAAAACAGTACCTGGCATCCTGATTTGATACTCACCTTAAAGTTTAAGAAAAACACTAGAAAAATAAGGTTTTTATTTGATATCTACTTTTAATTATACAGCAATAAATTAGCCTCTTTTTTATTGAATTCGTTTTAATTAGCTTCATTCTAATAAATTTAATTCTAATTAATAGACTGAAGTAAGTGACTTTATAATTATAATACAGAAAAGAAAAGCAACTACCTAAGTACAATTTAATTTAAGAAGCTCAAAGAACTCACAGCCTACTTTCTTTAAAATGCATGTTTTTTTTCAATTTCTTTTGCCTTTAATAACGATGAAAAAAGGCTTCATTTATTTGCAAATTCAAAAACTAAAATTTTTAATTTTTTTTAAAATTAATTAATTAATTTATTTCTAAGGAACTTAATGTACGTAAATAATTCCTCAAATGATGAACAAGGAAGACACAAGGGTAAGTAAAAGGATTTCGTACCCCTAGCTGTCACCGGGACGTCCGTTTCGTCCTCTTTAGGACTCATCAGCCAAACTCCATCGATGACAGACTCAGAAAGTGCGAAAGGTTAAGGAATCCCGAGTTTCACTCCCGAAAGCGGGACCTCCCCAGAAGAAACATCAACCAAAAATAAACAATAATATATAAAATATCGATTCCTTGTCCTGCATTCCCTAGGCTCAAAAGGAATTTAATAAAAGCATAAAACTAAGCATTAAAAGTATGCAATATAAGTAATAAGGAATTTAACGTGCCTAAATTATAAAATCTTTCGCACCTTCTGAGTCTGTCATCGATGGAGTTTGGCTGACTGATGATCCTAAAGAGGACGAAACGGCCGTCCCAGTCTCTTCTGTTGACAGCTGAGGAGGCGAAATCCCCTTATTTACTTTTCCTTGGTGATTAATTAATTTAGTTTTTTTTTAATTACTAAACTCGGATTAATTTTCATCGAACTAAACCGCGCGCAATGGATCCTCAAAAGGATTCAATATTCATTGTTTAAAACAATGAGTTATTAACAGAAATAGGATAGAAATCCATTGTTTCGATCAAAATTTCCCAAATTTTTCTTTATTACTTATTACTAATTTATTTTTTATTTACATCGTTATTTAATTTATTCTTTATTTATTTTATTTATTTTAGTATTTAGATATT
>JAFIDM010000007.1:8036431-8096750 GCA_023159025.1 Thereuonema tuberculata | reverse complement strand
AACACCTCCCGTCTTTTGAAAGAAATTCTGTTCTCATTATAAAGAAGCAAAGCCTAGGATATATCTGAAAAAAGAATACTCTACGAAAAATCCGACCCTACGCTGAAAAGTGAACCTCAAGCCTGAAGATCACTGGCTTGATTTATTAGAGCAAGAACAACAATTACTCCAACTTCTGAAAAAAAAAAAAATACAATGCAGATGTAGTAAAATGCATAATAATTGATACAATATAAAATTATTTTCATTATTCAATTGTATATATCAGATATTATTAAAAAATACAGTAATTAAAATAATTTTCTTTTGTGTCAATGATTTTGTCCGTTACTGAATTTGCATTGCATTTTTTTTTATGGTATGGTTACATTATCAGTCCAAACATCTTGTGACTCTTCAGGAAGTGTCTAAAACGGCCTAAACACATGCTGTAAAAATGGATCGATGAATCGCCTTCTACAACAAGTGTCTAACACCAACCTGACACTTCGCGAAGTGTCTAATTTCGATTGGACAGATGTTGTAATACGACATTCGTCAACCCAGTTGTTGACACTTCGTGTCCAATGTTTCTGGACAGATACGGTAATTTTTGATTTGAAGATTGAATTACAGCATGTGTCCATCGTGGTTAGACTATTCATATGAATATATATATATTTAGATAAAATAAAAAAAAAAAACCCAGCAATCAAGAATATTTTTCTACTGCAGTACATACATATATAGACAACTTTTTATGAATAAAGTACCACTTTAAAACAAGAAAAATAAAGGATAAAAAAAAAACAGAGCTAAAAGCAATACAACATAAAATTAAACCCCACGCGTACATTGAAAGTGTGCGTGTGTATATATTCAATTTGAAAAAATAGAAACCATGAAACATTCAGATAGGAATCGAACCTATAACCTTCTAATCCGAAGCCAAACGTCTTATTCATTATGCCACGGGAACTACATTTAAGTTATTGTTAAGTATCTCTTATCACTCCCTCTGAGTGTGTGTGTGACGCAATGAGAGAAGAGCCAGAGAAATATGATCCACCGCACACCGACTGGAAAAAGATGAAGTTATTTTTCTGGACAACTACTGACTCGAGCGTCTTAAAATTTGGATATGCTTTAGTTTAGAGTGTCTACTATACAATCTATACTTTTATTCGGCCGTGTCCATAACAGTTTGAGGCGCAGTCAACTGTTTGTTTGCGGAGTCTGTCCGCATTTTTGCAGATAGGCAGAAATAAATACCCAATTCCTACTGTGTTTAGGTCTCTGAAAAGGATAGTGAAGTTCGTTTGCCGATCCGACCTTCCGTTCGGGAATTGTTAGGGGGAGAACAGACACGTGCAGACAAGACAAACTCAATAGCTCTCATGAAGGTCGCTAAAAATATTATACAAATTACACAGTTTTGTTTTTTTTCCACGATCTTTAATGTTTCAATAAGCTCCTGAAAATCGTACTCATTTCGCAAATTACACACATCGGCGAATTTAAACTTTATGATCATTTTGCTTGAAACATTTCAAATGATTTCCCATAGTTTCACTGAAATCAGGAAAGATGTCTGTTTTTTTTTTTTCTTTCTTGTATGGACTTTTGGCAAAAGAATAACAACAATATTTGTAGTTTTACACAAGTTTTACGAAGTCAATTGAAAGACTACAACATATTTTATTGACAAACAAATCTTAATTTGAAAATTTTTACGTGCGTCAATGAATTCTCAATAAAAAGGCCGAACACACAAAATTTAAAATTAAAAACATTTAAAATATAATGAGCATACATGTTTCGAAATATCGAGATTATTTAGAATTCATTAACGCACGTAAAAATTATCAAATGAAGTTACTTGGCTTTTGGTATTGTTAGCTCAGGATACAATGAGTTTTAATAATTGTAGGATCTCCGTTACCTATTCCATCAGTGAGAAGCAGAAGCCAACAGTGGTTACATCATTCATCTCAGATTTCCATAAAAAGAACTTTGTCTTCTTCAATATTGGACAACTAGTTGACCCGTGTGAACAACTCGCAACAAAAAACCACCTTTGAGAAATAATAAACAAATCAATAGCTGTCTGCATGTTAGTTAAACAAATTTTTAATAGATGGCGCCTTTTGCATTTTTACAAAAAAGGTTGACCTGCGCGAATAATTCGCATGGTATCTTGATCACTCAACGAATGGTAATGTGGAAATAAATAAATGAACAGATTATCAATAGATGGTGCCTTCTTTATTTTTATAAAAAATAATTAAATAAAGTTTTTTAACGAAAACATTAATTTTAAACAATTTGTTTATTTTTCGTCATTAGCGGTGAATATAATCTTCAATCATTGATTTTGATGAAGTATTAAGGGAAATAAAAAAAAAACAAAACAGTTTTTAGAAATAATATATGAGAAGTTGACATATTTTTATGTTTTTTATTGTAATAAATCGTTTATTTTTATTAAAATATAAATCTTTGTTTGTTTTTTATCTGTTCTTATTAAATCAGCGATGAAATATCTTTTTAAAGTTCATTTTTATTCGAAAAAAGGATATATTTGAAGTTTACGACGCTAAAGCATTATTTGAAATGTTGTTTCGCTTTCGAAAGATAAGTCACTTCTGTTAAAGCGTATCTACATTTTTATAAAAAGGTTTTAACATAAAATTTTTTAACCAAAACAATAATTTTCAACAATTTGTTTATTTTTCGTCATTAGCGGTGAACGTAATCTTCAAAATGATGTCTCAATCATTGATTTTGATGAAGTATTAAGGGAGATAAGGCGAACCGACACTAAAACACCTTTGAGAAATAATATGTAAGGTTAGGATATTCCGTTATCCCGCTCATTACATTTATCAACAGAACGTCACTGTTATTAACTGAACTTCACATCCGGGACCATGTGCTTTTATTTACAGTCAAGTTTCTATGATCGACACAAAAGGGTGCAATCCATCTTTTGGATAGCGATCAGTGCTTCTGATTGATGTCATCCCTACAGGGTCAACAGTCCTTGTTTTAAAATTTGTTTTAATTCGTGGGATTTTATTTAAAAGGAGGGTATTGCAATTGTTTGTTAGCATTGAGAAAGAAATACACGTGGTATTTCGAAACATGTATGCTTAATAAATTTGAAATATTTTTAATTTTAAATTTTTTGTGTTCGGCTTTTTTATTTTTAAAACAAATCTTAATAATATTACAAAATCACACAAATATTAGGATTTCACTTTAATCCTTTTGAAAATTCATTTAAATAACAAACAAGTCTTTGTTAAAAGTACTGTTGATTGGCGTACAAA
The DNA here is from genome assembly GCA_023159025.1 of Thereuonema tuberculata. Taxonomy (NCBI): domain Eukaryota; kingdom Metazoa; phylum Arthropoda; class Chilopoda; order Scutigeromorpha; family Scutigeridae; genus Thereuonema; species Thereuonema tuberculata. The sequence goes on along the minus strand of JAFIDM010000007.1, from coordinate 8,093,439 downwards.
ACTCATTATTCGAGCGAGTGTAATTCAGGAATCAGACAAATATCAAGCGATGCTCGCATTGAGTTCGTTTGTTTACACACTCATTATTGCACCATTCGGACTACTTTAATGACTGCTTTACACATTCTCGAAAACTTCGACCTTTCGCGCTAGAAAACTTGCCAGTTGCATTTCGACGAAATGATATCGCTTTACACATGCCAGTGACAAATCTGGTTTTGCTGTCGTTGAGATCGCGATTAAAATGAAGTTCGTTGAAAGTAAAAAAGAATTGATTTTGCAGCTTTTTGTTTTGGTATTACTTTTTAACTCATTCTACGTAAGAGAAAGAGCCTGGCAGAAGAGAAGATAGTGGATGTCGCTATGCATGAAACATCGAGCAAAGGACATCCTGATTTCAGCGTGAACTTAGCAAACTATCGCAATTTTCAAATAACTTTTCTCGCCGCTAATGGCGCTGGTGTCTAGTTGCTTCTGAAACCTGCCTGAAATAAGATCATTTTGTATTTAAAGTAAGTGAAAGGTTTCGAGCAAAGTGTGCCATTATGAAACAAATTTTCGAGAACATGTAAAGCAGCCACATGTAAGTGGCCAATGGGAATCGAGGATTCATTCTAGAACAGTCGATTCAGTTTAGTTACAACTCAATTTCCCTCAATTATTTTCCTATCCCGTACAGCGGACATCTAAAACTCCAAACCTCCAGGCCATGAGGATGACTTCCTGTTTGGGCTATGGAGGACGTTACATGTACACAGACCTCTAATAGCTTCTCTGTATGGGATCACAACAAATTGGTAGTTGATAAGAATTTTCTAACATCTATTTTTTTTTTTTTTTTGGGGGGGGGGGGGGCTTGCTGCACTGTAATTATCTAAATGTCCGCCTGCAAAGATTTCATCGTAGCCTAGAATTATTCATCATTTTTTTTAATGTTACTTTTTTGTCCTCTATTAATTCTTGTAAGAGACAAACTTCCAAGGCTGAAAACTTCCAAACTAAATGGCCAGTGGTCGACGAACTGCGGCTCGCGAGCCACACGCGGCTCTTTGGCTACTTGAGTGCGGCTCTTCCAAGGAATGACGTGTTTAATATATATTTTTTTTATTTTTTCTTAAAAAAAATTCAAGTGTTACGCTTTTTTTGACCGGCAATATCTATTTAATATTTTGTATAATTGTCAGATAAATTTAATAGTATTTTAATACAATTTTCAATCAGTCAGTGTGTTTTTTACTAAATTCTAATAAAGAGCAATTTCTATTTCTTCTCTACTACACGACTCCAACGCCATCTCTTGCTAACTCGGAATAACACTAGTTCCACTTCTCACCACCAGTCCAGTTCAGTTCTGGGTTCGATCCATCTCAGAAGCACAGTTCTATGGCTACAAAGAGGAAGCAAAGAAAAAAGGAAGACGAAAATCGTGCATTTAAAGTTGAATGGACCGAGACTTTCGTGTTTATTCAAAACTCAAATGGCCTTCCGACCTATCTTATTTGTCAAGAAAAATTGCCGCAAAAAAAAGAAGTCAAATTTGGAGACACTTTACAACTAAACTCGCGTCATTTGGCAGTACATATCCTGTCTGTGATGCAAGAAAAAAAAGTAATTGAAGAACTTCAGAAGAGAAGAAAAAATCAAGTTGTGTATTTAATAATTGGGAGCAATTTTCAACAATGTTAATATTGTTATTGTTTATTGTTAGTCAAGAGATTGCTAAGAGAGGAAAACCATACACAGACGGCGAATACATAAAAAGTTGTTTTCTAAATGCATCCGAACAGCTATTCAGGGATTTTAAGAACAAAGCAGAGATTCTAAAAAGAATTAAAGAGTTACCATTGTCTGCTAAGACAGTGAAAGATGGAACATACAAAATATCTTCTAATATAACTAACTAGCAATTGGTTTCAACTTTATCAGTAGCAGTTGAAGAGTCTTGTGACATAAATGACAACGCAAGTTTCACTTTTTGTAGGATTTATTTCCTCTATGTATTCTAAAGAAGAACTTTAAGGATTTTTGCCACTCAAAGACCAAACACGTGGAGAAGATATTGTAAATGCTGTCATTGAATGCATGGAAAAACATCATAAAATGTCCACTCGATAGAATTGTGTCAATTTCAACAGATGGAACAAAAACTACGATCGGCGTGAGAAAAGGTTTTGTTTTTGTTTTGAAGGAAAATATTAACCACGAGATACTTGTTTACCATTGGATCATTCATCAAGAAACACTTTGTGCCCAGACATTTCCAGAAGAAATACAATGGGCACAAATGTATGGGAAGTTGCCCACCCCTGTAAGTGATAAGGTATATACCTATAGAAAGATCTCCTTACATAGAACATATGTTATTATTACCACTCGTCTGAATTATTAGTCTGTTCGGAGTTATATACGTCTAGATATGACTTATCTAGTTGACATCGTAATTCTTGAATTTATTATTTAATTAATTTTTGTTAATTATTATACGTAATTAATATTATCATTTATTTCAAGGAAATAATAATTATTTACATGTAATAAATGAAAATAATTTATACTATTACCGAAAATAATTATTAAATGATAATTAATTAATACATCCGGGAAGTAAGATGTCAACGACATGCGTCATATCTAGACGTAAAGAACTCCGAACGGACTAATAATTGAGACAAGTCGTAATGATAAAAAATGTTCTATTGAAGGAGATCTTTCCTTAAGTATATCTTATCGCTATACAGGGGTGGAGCAGATCTGCCCATTCTCCTTTGAACGCCTTAATGCTGATATGGAAAAATTGGAGAAAAACAAATGTGATCTTATGTTATGTTATGTTATGCAATGAATGTGGGTGGCAGAGAAGCCAAGCACTGCGACCGAAGGTCTATTGTACTATCCCACGGAAATAAGGACAGATGGAGAGAAAGACTGAGAACGTATGGTGGGAGAAGTGCAGGGGAAACGGGAGAACCCCGAGAAAACCTGCCCAGCGCGGATCGTCCACCATCACGAAACCCACATGAGAACCGAACCCGGTACTCAGCGGTGAGAGGCCGATGTCACAGCGACAACGCCAACCGCGCGGCCAAATGTGATCTTAGTTCACAGCACAAGTGGTCTGCTTTGAAAGATCTGGAGAAGGAAGACATGATGATTTTTAATATCTAGAATAGTATTCCTGACTCATATGATCAGTTAAAAAAACTAGCATTTGCTGTTCTTTCTCTATTTGTCTCTACATATTCATGCGAACAAAAGTAAATTGAGAAATCTTCTCAATGATGAGAATCTGGAATCATGCCTGAAATTAAAAACAACAACAAATAAACTTGACTTACACAAACTTTACAAGGAAATGCAACGCCATTGTTCACAGTAAACATGACAATGATTTAAAAATAATAAAAATGTAATTTCTATCAATAAATAAGATTATTATAAAGTATGATATCTAGGGTTATTCAGTGTACCTAGTTTCAACCGACTTCTAAAAACAGGGTTTTGTAATGAAATTTGGCTCTCAAAAGAAATCTAAATCGTTGTACTGCTGATGTTTGATTCTTTTGACTAATGAGTTTGCCGACCACTGCTCTAGGCCATGAGGAATCTAAAGAATATCGACTCATAGGGCTCCGAATCTCAGTTTAGGCTATGGAGATTAAACACACACAAGGACAGAACCTAATACTGAATTTATTCGATAATTCATGCAGCTGGATTTTTACCATGAAATTTAAAAAAATATGTATATTATCCTCGAATACTTCACGCATTTCATGTATCTAAAATTTGTTCTATGAATTAGGAACTCTTCTTATATTGATATTTGAAGAGCTATACTTTCATGCTGTATTGTGACAATACGAGTAGCTTAATAGGATTTTTCTTAACCAGGTCACTGCGGGGTTTTCCGGGTTTTGTAATGTTCTCCGTGCAGTTCTTTTTAGCAAGTTAAGCCTCTCGTATTCCAGTCTCTCTTTCATTAGCTAATTTCGAATCTTTTTCACTCCGAAATGGTTAGTTGCTTTTGTTTTTTTCTTTATCATGGCAGTGGCGGCTCGTGGCTGTGAAGTTAGGTGACGAACTAGTAGGAAAATAATTATAATATGTAATAATATATACAGTATATTATAAATATATTTTATAGAATATATATTACAATAAAAAATATTATAATAACTTCCTTCTTATCTTCGTCTTTCCAACGTTAAAATGATGTTACTAATAAAACACATACTATATCACAAACAGGATTCATATTTAAAACAGCTTAGCACTACGAAACAAAAACTACGAAATTTCACACTGCCAGAAGAGAACATCGTTCTCTGTTACTTCAACTTCACCCGTACAGCAGCGTACAGCACTCTACAGCGGGTGACGTCACGGTTGTCATAGCAACCATCGCCCCTGAGGTTGAGAAACTTGAAATGAAGCCTATTTCACTTGGTCGGTCAGAATTGCACCGCGCTCGGTGCCAGAACAAAATACAAAATACAAAAATACGTTTCTATTAAAACCAACATACGTGATAAGGAAAACACATTTTTCCTTATAATAATTGTTATAAATAAGTAATATTATTTTATTACAAATAATTGGTGAAGTACCACTTCACCTACTTCCCCTGAATTGCCGCCCTGAATAGATTTTGAGTGCAGTTGTGAGTAAGACAGCAACGTTGTCTAATGGATCGCTGTAAGTTAGTATATTAGCTCAATAAAAAGCAACTGATAAGAAAAAACGTTATTTATCTTACTTAAGTTTTTACGTGTGCTGAATATTTTGGTGTAAAGTAAAGTAAAGCGAAAAAACAAGTATTAAAAACACAGAATGTCCAGAGCTTTCGCCTCAATGCGATGAGGCCACCTCGGTGGTTATGATCCTATGAGTCGGCAACACCTCTATTTAAGGGGGAAGGAACCAATGGGATGCTGTGAAACCGGTGGGCGGAACGGAATTCTCGTGGCAGTCTACTGAGCCAATCAAGGCGGGTTGACGTTCTAGAGAAGTGTCAGCGCCAGCAAACGGTGATCGCAGGAACTAAGGTGGTCTTAGAGATTGAAGCACATGGCAAAGTTTGTAAACAAACAAAAAAAAAAAAAAAATTAAGTAAAATTAAAAATAATAAAAATTAAAAAGATTTAAAAAATATAAATGAAATAAAATGAAATAAACTGCGATGAAGAATAACGGAAAAGAATAATGAAAATAATAATAAAAATAAATAAATAAAAAGGTTTACACGGCAACACTATGAGGTGAAAGTATGTTGAACTGGTTTTCTCTTCTTGATCCTTTTCTTTTTAAGATAATACTGATTTATGTTTTGGATAGAAATGCCGTCATTGTAGCATCCTTCTATTTATCATGATTTAAACTTTTTGTAAAAGGTTTCTTTCCTCGCTTAAATCACGCACCCTTTGTTTAGGTTACAAAAATACGGTAAAAAAAGTGTGTGAATTATGCGAGTCAATACGGTATCTCCTTCTTAGGCGTCGTTAAACATTTTTTCCCGTAAGAAAACACAATATCGTACAGCATTATCGAAAATTATACAAGTTTGCTACAATAAATAAATAAAAATTGATTTATCTTCTGTAAATTAAACTTTCGGCTTTCTTTTCATGTTTTTCGCCTTTAAACACGAATGAAAAGAATGAGAGGAATGAAAAGTATAATCGATAATGTAGGAGCTAATCTAAAACTAATTTTCATTTTACGAGTTGACGCGTAATAGCCGGTTTAGAAGAACGAACGACGCTCGTAAATTACGGGAAACTACTGCTATTTTTCAGTATTCGAAGCTAATAACATTAAAGAGTATTGTAGCAGAACTTGACTCGTTTTGCTGTGGCCCGGGAGGAGCTGGTATCGCTTCTCAGAGAAAAAAAAGAGAGTTATTCCTCGCTTATTTATCTTTATTCTGTTCCAGGTTTCACTAACTTCTCTCAAATGGTTTATCAGACTGAATAGATTCTTGTTTGAGGGATTTTCCCACTCCGGGGTGAGATATTATCTCGATATTTCGGTCCCGTGCCTCGGGCCTTCTTCAGGAGATGTCTATTAATTGCAGTAAGGTTGGCGCAAATCTAACAACTTCCGTTGTTAGTTTCTCGGATATGTTGTTTTCGTGGTCTTCTTTGGGTTAGCGAAAGGTTTATCAGATTTCTTGCCAGAGTCTGAAGGCGGGCGAGCATCAGATTGGCTTCTACCTTAAATTCGTCCCGTTTAGCTGGTGATCGCTGGAGCTTTACCTGCTCTCTAAGAAGAATAAAATGCGTGATGCTTTGCCTTTACCCTTTGGTAACTTTACATTAAAATTTCGAATGATTACTGTTGAAGGAATTTCTTCTCACGAAAATCTTAAGTTATAATAGGAAACGAAATGGAACCTCCACAAATCTAAACTAAAAACTTAAAAACATATTAAAAATAAAGAAAATTCATATGCTGGCTCTGCCAGCCTCAATGAATTTCTTATGCGCATGTAAATAAAGACAAAGTGCCTAAAAATGCCAATGTTCATAAGTGACACCTCAAGATAGCCTGTTTCACGCTAACTTGGCGTTCATCGGTTGAGAGTAGTCGGAATAAGCAAATCAGGTCTCATAACGGAGGTGAATTGACGTGAAGACAAATGGAACTTCCACAAATCTAAACTAAAAACATAAAAACATATTAAATCTTAAGTTAATAGGACCAGTTAGTTTCTTCAGAATTTACAACATTATTATTTAGATCCGGTTAAAACCTGTTTTGGTTAGTTACAAGCAGAAATAACTAATTTCGGGTCAAAACCTATTAGCGTAGTAGTTGTTCATTTCTTAGAAAGATTTAAGAGCCTTTAATTACAAGTTTCGCCGCTAGGTGTTGCAAGCTAAAGAGATAATACGGAATGTTATCTTTCTAAATTTTTTGATTGTACGGAATTTGTTCTTGGATAAATAAACTTAAGTTTTTAGGTATTTGACTAAAGCCTATTTTTTGTTTACAATTCTCAAGTATTTTCCTCACTATTTTCAATATTTTTGAATTCTTACTAAATTATCAAAGTCCAAATCACACAATATTACAAAACATTACTGCATTTGATAAGAATGAGAATAATGCCCCTGAGTCTTAAAATACGTTTGTTTAAAGAGTTAATTAGATTGTGGGGCTTGAATATGTTTGAACCCGTTTATGGATCTCTTTTATATCCGAATAGTTATGAATATTCGTCGGAAGCGCAGTGGTGCCTCAAAGGAAAAAATACACAATAAAAACTCACTAATGAAAAATTAGTGAGAAAATTCATGTGCCAGCAGTGCGCCGGCCTCAGTGAATTTTCTTAAAGCATAAAAAATTCAATCTGCGCATTGCGCTTCCGACGATCATTCATATTAGCCTCAGTGTGGAGACCTCGTTGTTTACTGGTGACTGCTCCTGGCTGATGATCGCCAAAGAGCGTGAAAAGCTGTTCCAAGATGTCACTTGGTAAACAGTTTGATCTTACCCATAGCTATGAATATTGTTACTATAGTCTGCGAAGGCAAAAAATAATTAGCAATATTTCCTCTTCATGTATTAATTAATACATGAAATATTATCAAGTTTCATTTTCCTAGGATAATTTTTTTAGAAATGTCTAATTATGGAAGAATATATAGAATTATGTGGGCCCGTAACCAAGTGGATATGAGCTTCGCTAAGACCTGGAGGAATTGGGTTCCGGAAGTGATCGAGAATTCTCCTCCAGATGGGTCCTAGGGTACACCCAGCTCTCTGAAAAAAGGGTACCGCGTTTCTTTCCCGTGGCTTCAAAAACCACCACTCGATCTGAACATAGTCCCTTTGGCCTGGAAGCAGCGGGAACTCCTTTAGCTTTGTGCCTGTGCTTGATATCTAAATTTTACATACGTCTGATGTGAACTATTTTGAATTATGTTTTACAGATATTAGAACGATAATATCCATTTATAATAAGTGCGCATCCCAATCAGATACATAAAATAAAATGCAGAATTAACTGCCAAGATTATTTTTTAAAAAAGTAATCATTTAAAGAATTTTGACGTGCAAACATTAATTACAAACAAACAAAAAGCAAAAGCACTGAAAATTAAAATCCACTGAGCTGGTTTTACAAATTGTTTACTCGCGTTTCTTGTTTATTAGAATTAAATTTAGACATTGTAATATTAAAATTTTTGTAATGATTAAGTGTTTTTGCAAGTCAAATCTCGGAGACGCATGAGAGATTTGATAAATAACCTTTCAATTTATTTTATTGTTATAAGTATGGGGTTTGTCAGCTGGACCAGGTCAATTTTGCTTACAGTAGCAACAATCAAAAGAACTGTTGAATTTTGCAAACAAATTTGGTTCTCTTCGGTAGTGATTGTGGTTTGTGTTTTGCAGCATGTTTTGTTGTGACAGAACCAGTGTCTTCAAATTTCTTCTGTTTGCAGTCATTGTTTCACGTTTCGGGGAATAACCATATTCCTCATCAAATAAACATGTTGCCCTTCGACTCATAAATAACGTAATGACAGACACACGTTACTTCAACGTCGACAGGAACGCACAATTTTCCATGATTGCCTGCAATTGTGAATTACAGCACGATCACTAACATGCGTGTTAGAATGAACATTTTAGGTAAGGATCAGAATGAACTTTTTTGGTAAGGATCTTGTCCGGAAACGGTTTAGCTACAGGCCTTCCTACTATATTTGGATAAATAATGATGTTGCTCGTTATGCTGCTTATCCGTGTAGGTGATTGTTGTGTTGATGTCACCTTATCACTGCATTATTGTTTCCCTTATGGCTACATTCGTATTCTCGAAGACTTGTCTCAAACCAGCAAGTTGTTCGAAAATGCCACTTGCTCTAAATGCATCACAATCTTATTTGAGGAAGCAATTATTTTAGAAGCAATTCGACACCAGCGTGCTTAAGGATGAAATGTGGATGTCTTTGTTCTTGGATTCTATCCTTGGCTTCATCCACCATCTTCCCTTCTGCCAGGCTTTTTTGTTCTATTTTTTTATCTCTGCGATAGAATAACGTGAGAATTAATAGCAAAACTAAAGCTGCAAAATCAACTTCTTTTTTCGCTTCTCCAAATGGCATTTTTAATCGAAATCTGAACGAGAGCAAAACGAAGTTTGTCACTGGCAGATATAAAGCAACGTCGTTATCGGCGAGCTAATACTGGCAAAATACTTTTCTAGCGTGTTTTAGCCAAGTTTTCAAGAATGTTAGATGCTGATCAACTCTACCAAAAATGAGATCGGGTTTGATGATTTGAAAAGCGTTTTTCAGTAAACTCAACCTCGGGCTTCATCGCAAATTAACATCATGTCGGCATATTCAGCAAAAGTAAACTCAGTCATTAAGCACCTGTATCTGAAAGTCAATAGAGAAGGACAGGCAAAAGCAGCATAACAATTTGTAGTTATAAGGTATGAAAATCACCTGCCTAGCATGACTGAAAACGAGCCGTACAGTTTAAGCTATCCAAATGGGGCAGGAGAAATTATAAAGGAAAAACGGAGCAGGCATGGATTCCTTAACTAAAAGTGATTATTTCTTATCGCTTCTATTGGGGGAGTGGAAAAGTTCTACCCGTTTTAATTACCCATAAAGAAGAGCAAATAAATGCATTACCTATTATTGTGCATAATCACCATTGCTATTTAGGACCTCTTGCCATCTTTCTGGTGGAAGATGAATCCCACGGCGGTAAAATTCCGGCGGTTTCGAGTCAAAAAAAGTCTTGAAAGCAGTTTTCGCAGCATCAAGATCATCAAAGATTTTCTCACTGAAGGAATTGTTCAACGCACGAAATAGGTGATAGTCAGTTGGTGCCAAGTCAGGAGAATAGGGAGGGTGGGTAAAATCTCCCAATCAAAGCCCAGTAACTTTTGGCGAGTGATGACAGCAGCATGTGGCCTGGTGTTATCGTGATGAAGGATAACACCGCGACGATTGATGAGACCTGGCCGCTTTACTACCAAATTTGAATGCAGCCTGTCTAACTGTAGACAGTAGAAGGCAGCATTGATGGTTTGGTAGAAGCCTCGCAGTGAATTATTCCCTGCACATATCACCACACACTCAATAACACCTTCTTGGGATGAAGTTCAGCTTTCGAAGTCGATGCAGGCGGATCAGAAGGGCGACACACAGTCCTACGACGCTTTACGTTACGGTACATAACCCACTTTCATCTCCTGTCACAATTCGTGTCAAGAATGGGTCATTTTTGTACCGGGAAAGCAAGGAAACATAGGTGGCGATTCGGTCATCCCGTTGCTTAGCTGTCAGATTATGTGGAACCCAACGATCAACTTTCTAGTAAAAACCAACTTAACCAGCCGTCTCTCGACCGTTGTCCGGTGTATGTTGAAGGTCTCCGCTAATTCTTGCATGGTTGGGTTCGGGCTATTCCTTATGGCTTGGTCAATATCGTCCTCTCCAACTTGTGATGGCCGTCCACTCCTAGCCTGAACTTGGCAGCTTCTGTCTCCTTCCCTAAATTTACGAAACCATCGACGACATGTGCTTTCGTCTATTGCAACCTCCCCATAAACTTGACAAACATTGAGACATGCTGCGGCTAAACTCATATAACAAACACTGTCTTATATGCTCTTTCTCGCTTTCCATGTTACAACCTCTGATATTTTTTTTGAGATGATTAACTTTGTGAGATGCATTTATATGTGTGGCATCCACACGTTTGATTGGCAGACGATTTGCGTCATTACAATGTCATGTGTGAGGGCAATTCCATTGCAAATTTTTTATATCCAAAAACGGGTAAAACTTTTGCACTCACCCAATACATGCTTTAGAAGTTTGTAGTGTATATTTATTTGCACCCTGTAAAAAGCCTTTACGGAAAAACTTCAACGACTAATGAAAATTTTTAAGGCATTTAGATTCATCTACATCTTCATTACAACTGAAATAAGTTTAAAAAAAACAGAAAGTTAAAATGGATTAATTCAAAGAATTACAAACGTTTGAAATTTACAAAATAATCTAATATATAACAAAATTAATTTTTTTTCGTCAAAATAATGTTCTTTAATTATCTATGAAATTTTCGTGAACATCAGAAGTGGTCATTACAATGTCAGGGAATGTCTTACCTTCCCCTTAAGTTACTGATTTTTTTTTCATATCTAAAAAATAAAAGTGAAATTTTTGGCTATGTTTATGTATATGTGGCTGACAAATGTTTAGCATACTTCCCAACATGCTATAAAATTCAAATTTGGCATGGGGGTAGTTTCCATACTACAGACAACGTAAAAATTAAAAAAATAATGTTTTTTTTATTTTTTGGGGGTGGGGTGGGGATTGTATGTCGGCAACAAGAGAAACGCTTCCTGATTTTGACACTAGATGGCACGAGCTTCCCATGATTTCAGTCTTTTTCTTTTACTTTTTTATTTTCACACTAGATGGCAGGAGATGACGCTTCACTCTACAGTGACTACAGAGTACAGTGCGGCCAACCACCAGCGTCCGCCATCTTGTTCCCAACTGCAGCACAAGTTTGTATAAGCCACAGAAAGGATTTTTCACATTTTAGCTAAATTTTTTGATTCATGGTTGTTCTACCTCCTTTGATTGAATTTAATGTTAATTTGAGAAACACAGAGACATTTTTCTTTTAATTTTGCACCCTAAAAACACTAAAATATTTATATAAAAAATAAAACAAACCTTATATTGTGTGAGCAAAGCCTCTAATTTTTTTTTTTTTGCAAAAATTAAATAAAAAATATGAGACATAAAATAAAAATCAATTTAAGAAAAAATAAAACAAACCTAATATTTTGTAAGCAAAACCTCTTATTTATTTTTTTTATCTTTTTTTGCAAACATTAAATAAAAAATATGAGACATAAAATAAAAATCAATTTAAGAAAAAATAAAACAAACCTAATATTTTGTGAGCAAAACCTCTTATTTATTTATTTATTTATTTATTTATTTATTGTGTAATTTATATTTTTTTTATTGACACCCATATAACAAATAACTGATAGTATTTTGTACAAGACAATAAAATAAAGTAAATATCTCTTTGATATTGTTGAATTTTAATAGGGGAAATGGTGGAAAGAAATAAAGGCTTTGTAATGCTTATTATCATTATTTATTAAAACAGATTTTTATAATTAGTTTTATAATTTATTTTTATATTTATAATTATTTTTATAATTATTTTTATAATTTATTTTTATAATTTTTATTGTAACAGATAAGTAAATTTTTAGTTGTATATAAATCTATTGTTTAAATTAAAAATGTACTTATCTGTTATAAGTATTATACTTAAGTATTTATTTATACATATTTATACTTATTTAATAATAAGTACTTTATTATTAAGTATAAGTTATTATACTTAATAGTAAATATAACTTCATGATAATAATCCTCCAAAAATTCTTTACTCTATAACAACGACAATATTTCGAATAATCTGATCAATTATTCTTCATAAGTTCGAAAAAGCAAGAAATAAAACTATTTCTGTCCTTGAACATAAAACAAACAATAATGTTTCTTAATAAATAAAAGAAGTTTAACGTGCCCGAATAAATCAAGAAAGATATCAATGGCAAGGCACAAATAATTGGTTTATTTATAATCTCATGTTTTTTGTCAATCATTTTAATAATTGAATTATATTATAACAGTTTTTGAATTATATCATATCAAATTTAACTTTTATCAATTGTAATTTGGAATTGTAATTTAGAATTTGTTTGTTTTATGTTCAAGGAAATAAATAGTTTTATTTCTTCCTTTTTCGACGTGATGAAGAATAATTGATCAGATTATTCGAAAAATTGTTGTTATTAAGAATTTTTAGAGGATTATTATCATGAAGTTATATTTATTAAATCTATTTGTTTGTTTATTGTTGTGTATATAGTTGTATATAAATCTATTGTTTGTTCATTGTTGTATATATATTGTTAGATATTATAGTTTTATGGTAACTTATATTATAAGGAATGCAATTAGGTTACTTTGTAGTAAATGATTATTTTTTTTTTTTTCTGAAATCCGTTTTTCTAAGACTTTATATTCCTTTATTATTTATTTCCACCATTTCCCCTATTAAAATTCAACAATATCAAAGAGATATTTACTTTATTTTATTGTCTTATATAACAAATAACTGAAAGTATTTTGTACGAGTGTCAATAAAAAAATATAAATGACACAATAAATAAATAAATAAATAAATAAATAAATAAATAAATAACTAAATAAGAGGTTTTGCTCACAAAATATAAAAGAAATCAGTTTTTCTTAAATTGATTTTTATTTTATGTCTCATATTTTTTTATTTAATTTTTCCAAAAAAAAAAATAAAAAAAAAATAAGAGGCTTTGCTCACAAAATATAAGGTTTGTTTTATTTTTTATATATATATTTTAGTGTTTTTAGGGTGCAAAATTGAAAGAAAAAAATTCTGTGTTTCTCAAATTAACATTAAATTCAATCAAAGGCAGTAGAACAACTGTGAATCAAAAAATTTAGTTAAAATGTGAAAAATCCCTACTGTGGCCTATATAAACTTGTGCTCCAGTTTGCAAAAATATGGCGGCGGAAGCGTTAGCCAATAGAAAAGAAGACCACCGTTGGCCACACTGTACAAAGAACGTAAAAGAGTTTTTACGTTCTTTGCACTGTAGTCTGTAGTCACTGTACTTCACTCCTGGCCAAAGGTTATGTATATCTCGGAAACTGTTCGAGCTAGATATGGGGTTTAAAATGGGCACAACTGAAATGGAGTTTAAAAAATAAAGATAAAAACAGAATATTTACAAATAACCATAAACCCTCTTAAATTTATAAAAACAAATAACCAATCATATACATAAACACAAACTTAAAAAGAACATTTTTTTTTTTCCAAAGAAACTTTTTTTGAAGACTTTGACGCCACCAATGGTTTTCAGAAAATATACGTTTACTGTTTATATGCACCATTTCCACCATTTCGATTTGTATTTTTAAATAAAAATAATATTTATCAATAAATGTATTACTATATAAATATACTATTCTTATATTGAAGAGGTTTTAAATTTAACTTGTTTTTTTTTTTCTTCTTAGAAATTAGACATTAGAGTTGTTTATCAAAATCAAAAAGACCCGTATTTGACGAATTTTCGACATTGGCGTCCTGGGAGGAGGGGGGGGGGGAAAGAAATTTGACAACTTTCTTGAAAGCGCCACATATGCACCTGGGGGCAAAAATTGGAACTATACATATAATGTTGTTCAACTATTGGGACAACGTCACATAATCAACCTGGTGGCGACAAATGAAACTAAAATATTGTTCAGCATAATAACGCCACATATTAACCTGGAGGCAAAAACTGGAACTATGGGGTGTAAACGGGAGGGCGGTGAGGGGATGGGCAAACATTGCTGAAGGATACTTCTACGGGGTTTTCGGAATAGATCACAGATTTATTACTACATGAGTTTTTATGAAGTGGGTGAAGGTTTGAAGTGATAAGGGTATGGAGAACAGGAGAAAGGGGTGGGAAGTCTTATGTTCTCCGATCTCTATATTAATTTTACATCTAGGGATCTCGATGTTAAATTCAAATGTAACATTTATGGGTCATTTTCAGTAAACGGGACTTTTTAACTCCCGTGCTCATAACATGTTTTTTTATATAAAATTATGAAGTTTGTTCCTAGCATTGTTAAGATACAATACTATCTCCAATGTTACACCAAAAAAATGAAAAATATTTTTTAATTTTATACTTGTTAAATAATTTTTTGATATTAAAATGTCATTCCCCCGTCTGTCCCTGGCATTCTAATAGAAACTTCAGAATTATTTTATTAAGAATAAATATACACTTTTTCTTTTTATTTAAATTTTAGTTTGTATTTGGGGTTGTTTCACACACATTTATTAAAGTTTTAAAGTGTCAATAATCATTTTTGATTTTTAATACCTTTAATTAAGTTGTCCCTAGCTATTAATGTCATTCCCCTGTCACAAGCAGCAAGTTGCAATTTTTACCCCTTTATGGCAGCACTGATCTACTTTCAGGTGCTTGATGGAAAGCACATGTCAGTGGCTGCCATTTTATTGCATGGCTAAAGTTCACAACGTTTGCTGCAAAAAAATCAAATCTTCATCATTTAAAGGTGAGTGTGTTTATTACCTGTCATACCCCTGCCATTTCCTGTGTCTGTAAAGCAAGTGCAAACTAGATTTTCGGCCTGGTGAGGGATTTGTTGTGTATTCTAGATGTTGCTTCTGCCAATTAGGCCTAAAGTAGGAAGAGCACATGGAGCTAGAAGCAAATTAATACGTTTTTGTCATTCCCCTGTGGCAGCAGGCGACAGGGGAATGACAAAAATGCTGCTACCTGTGAAATTTGATGAAGTGAAATACGTAATTGGCAAATGTTAGTTGATAATTTTATCTAGGCTTAGTTTAATTTTAACGAGTAATTTTTATAACTTAAAACATTGAAACTATTAAAATATATATGACAATCTCTATATATAAAAATGAATGTATCTTTCTTTCTTTCTTTGTCTGTCCTTTATACACTCCTAGGCCCTTTGACCTATCTGGACCAAACTTTGCAGAATTACTCTTTAGGACCCTGCGGAAAAGATAGGCTACCTTAGAACCTGGAAACAC
Organism: Thereuonema tuberculata; assembly: GCA_023159025.1. Taxonomy (NCBI): domain Eukaryota; kingdom Metazoa; phylum Arthropoda; class Chilopoda; order Scutigeromorpha; family Scutigeridae; genus Thereuonema; species Thereuonema tuberculata. The sequence continues at coordinate 8,077,734 of JAFIDM010000007.1, read as the reverse complement.
CACCCCCAGGGGTTGAAAAGGACTGAATCCCACACAAATATTGTTATGCAACAATTGGAGCTCGGCGACAATGACAACTATACCCATAGTGTTGTGCAACAATTGGCACGAAACTATTGTTGTGCAACAATTGGACCTAAACTATGGTTGTGCATTATAGCGACATAATGAATAATAGTGCGTAATGATCAGATGAATTTTTACGAACTAGAAAAGGTCTGACGTGATAGGATTATGATGTTACAAAATTCGAATCTCGAACTAGGGGTATAAACGGGACAGAGAAAGGGGTGGAATATTTTCCGATCTCTATATTATTTTCATATCTATGAATGTCGAGTTACAAAATTCAAATAACATGGAACTAGGAGTGTACACTGGGAGGACGGTGAGTGGATGAGCAAACATGGTTCAAAGATACTTCTACGAGGGATTCGGGATAGCTATAGATTTGTAATGAGATCAGACCTTTTGAGTTGTTGTTGTTTTTTGTTTTGTTTTTGTACCAACCGGGAAAGTTTCGAAATGATCTCGCAATTGCAATTTCTTTATCATACACATTTGGACATTTGTTTTTTGTAACCCGAGCGAAGAACGGGTCTTTCCGCTAGTAGGCATATATATATTTAATTTATATTTGCTTATCTGTTTTATTTTATTTCACACTTGCTGAAATTATTTTATTGATGAAGATTACAGGCACTGACAGCCATTATTGCTTAATTAGCCTATAAGGCCTAATAATATTGAAGTTTTGGCTTATTGAGCTCTTTTTTTTTATTTTTTCAGTAGGCTACTTATTAACGTTTTGAGATGCCTCCACAAAAACCCAACGAAGCTAAGGGACTTCAAACACTGATGAAAAAGAGAAAGAAAAAATACGGAGAGAAAAGATAAAATCTGATCCTAAATTGCTGGCAGCACAGAAGAAAGAACGTTTCAAGTACTTAACAAAGAAAGAAAAAGGTATTGTGAAATCAGTCATGCAAATGTCCAATCGGGAAAAGCGATACAAGAGAAAACAAGTGGCGGAAAAACACAAAAAATCATAGAGCTAAAAAGAAGATAGCAGATGATCTGCACGAAGAAATTGTCACTAAAATGCCACCAACCAATCCAAATGACCCAAATGAACAACCTAAAACTAAAATTATTAACAATGACCTAACGATTGACAGTCCGCTAGCTTCAAGTTTGGAAGCCACAGTAAAGGGAAACAATTCAGCAAAGAAACAGGCAGGCTATAAAAAAGTTCGTAGAGATCGTACGAAACTTTATCGCGATCTGCAAAAGACGAGGGATCTTTTAGTGAAAGCCAACCATCGTGCTGAATGGTATAAAAAAAGGTATCAAAGGTTGGACAACCAACACAAGAAAAATGGTACAACTCCTCGTACTAAAATAGAAAACATGCTTGCACGGGCAAAATTTGTTTCCTCTGAAGTAAAATGCAGTCTTTTATTTGGAGAAGTACTACAAGAAGAGTTACAGGAAGGCTACTCTACTCTGTTAGCAATGAGAAGTCGAAGCAGATTTTTACGAAGGTTATAAAAGGGGAAAAGTTTATGAAATACAAACTTCTTGGTTGAGCATACTTATTTTTATCACCAAAACGCATACGTGCTAACCGATGTCGAAAGCAATATTCAACTTATGAACGAAAAAACCGCGAGGGATGGATTGTATCGCACAAGCTAAAATGTAAAGTAGTTGCATTTTTGGAAGAAGATCCAATTCAAGAATGTGTCCTGGTAAGAAGGAGAAAAAAAAAAAGAAAAACGCCAAAAGAGATTTCTCAATGACTCACTTGCCAACCTCCACAAAAAATTTTGTGAATAATAATTCATCACAAAATAATTCATTTTGTGAGAATTAAAAGATATAAGTTATGCCACATTCACAAGACTGCGGCCGTTTTGGATTGTGCCGCCTAAAATAACAGATCGGAACACTGTGCTATGCCGTACACATGATAACATGAAGATGTTGGTAAGCAAGCTTCATGAAGTTAACGTGATAAACGAAAAAACGCCTTCTAAGCTAATGGAAAATCTATGTTGTAGTACTAGTAACGTGGAATGCATTTTAAGGAAATGGATAAAGAAGTTCTTTATAATGTCTACAGTGCAGACAGCAAACTGTTTTACATGAAATGGCAGACTGTTCAAAAGAAGTACGTGGATAAGACTGGCAAAGAAAAAATCTGCAAAAAATCCAAGAAGGAAGAGGTCAGTGCTTCATTTGGCCAGACAGTTGTTGTTTTCAGGTTGCCAAAATATGGATCATGTCGCTAGCCAAGTGCACCAACATAAAAGTATCCAGCAACTTAAACGGGACTTAAAACCTACTGAAATCTTAATTCACATAGATTTCAGTGAAAATTATGCTTGCAAATACGCCGAAGAAATTTAAGCCGTTCATTTTGTTGGGGGACAGCAAATTACGTTGCATGAAGGCATATTATGTTGCAAAATGGAACAATGCGACAATACAGAAGCTGAATCATTTTGTACACTGTCAGATTCTCTCAGGCATGATGCAGCTGCTATTTGGGCCCATCTGCACCCTATTATTGAAGAACATCTAGGAACACATCTACAAGTGGATACCATTCATGTATTGAGTGACAGTCCATCCACTCAATATAAAAACAAGACAATGTTTTACATATAATGTTTTTATTATATTACAATAATATAATCAGAGGAATTCCCGAATATTCATGCTGTGACCTGGAACTATTTCGAAGCTGGCCCTGGAAAAGGAGCACCTGATGCGATTGGCGGTGTGTTGAAACGACCTGCAGATGGCACAAAGGATATTGCGGATTACAGAACGCTGCTACTAGAACTAGACTCAAGTGAAGGGAGTAAAATTAGTAGAAATTACGAACAAAATGATTTTAGAAACCGACAATAAGCTAGAGGGAAAGTATATCCAGCCTTTCTTGGGAATCATGAAAGTCCATCAAGTACCTTGGCTTCGTGAAACGTTGAAGGTGAGTTTTCGCAAATTGAGCTGCTTCAAGTGCAACCCAGGACAACACTACAAGCATTACGAAATTATGCCTGCAGCCGAAAAAAAGGAAACCTACCACTGAAGGACTGAAACAGAAATACAGCCCTCAAGACAATGAAGAAGGATTACATAATCCTCAGGACAATAAGGAAAATTTACAGGAAGCTAGTGCTGACGGCCACGAGTTAACGATTGGCAAATGGGTTGTTGTGCAGTACGATGGTAAACGTTATCCAGGTAAAATCTCATTAATCAAAGACGAAGAATTTAAATATGTTGTAGACGCAATGAAACCTTGCGGCAATGGAGAGTTTTAAGTGGCATACCCCTAAGCATGATGTATTCTCCTATCGTCTAGAGGACATTACATTTTTATTGTCCCCACCTATTCCTTGCGAGAACCAAACTGAATCCCGAACCACGAGATTTTACTTCCTCAATTTTCCCTAATTCAAGTGATTATTGTACGAGTGTGCCATTAATACAAATGATATAGGCCTAGTCATAATTTGATGTATCGTAAGCGGCTAAACTCATAACTTCACCATGTTTGTATTTTTTAAGTACAGTAATAAAATAGCTTTTAGTTAAATTTGTTACTGTCCTCCAAATGAAAGTTGGCCGCGGAAGTTTGAACTGCGCAGTCCTTCCGGTAGCTGATCAATTGTGTTTTCCTGTCACAATAGATGCCGTCATCTGTTTTCACTGAGAAAGACAAGTTGATAACGCCAAATTAAAACTTCTCTCGACTATTTAGCGTTATTTCAATACCAGTTGCTAACAATAAGTATTTATATAAATAAATAAATATATATTATTTATAAATACAATGCTCTTTTGCAAAGTAACAAGCGATTACCGTAATGGCGACGTCCTGTCATAAAATCAGACGGAAATGCCTGACCAGACTAATCGATCATACATGCGCAGATCTCACAAAAACAGGGCGGCCATCTCTCATTTGGAGGACAAATAGTGTGCTTACTACAAAAAAAGATTACACAGTTACTTGTAGCTATTTGAGTCATTATCATTCCCCCGTGCACGATGTCATTCCCTTGTGTGCTTACAATTTTAATTTCCATTTTATGACCTTATTTGCAAAAATCTTTTACTGCCCTGCAGCCTAGTATCGTAATATGCATCTTGCACTATAAAATTAGCCTAAAAAATTACTTTTTTCTTCATTAATTTTTGCTTTTTGGGTTATCCTGAAAAAAATCCCGTTTATGGAAAATGACCCTTATAGGAAAATTTTTAGGAAATTTTTGTTAGGAAAATTATAAATATCTGTACCTCGATCAAGTATATATTGCACTTACCTTGGTCAAGGATGAATGGATGAAATAGCTATGTACGAATTACATTCTAAACTTTTTTCTTTCTTCTCCTCTCCATTCACATTACAGACGTTACAAATATCTACCGGACTTCTAATATCCATTTGTAAGTACAAATAGAGTAACGTATAAAATAACCGTTTCGAAATAATTATACTAGTCATTTATTTTTAAAAGGCATTTTTAATACGTTTTGTTCTTCATTACAACTCAAATGGGGTTTAAAAAATAAAGATAAAAACAAAATATTTACAAATAACCACAAACCCTCTTAAACTTATAAAAACAAATAACCAATCATATACATAACACAAACTTAAAAGAACAATTGTTTTTTCAAAAGAAAATGTTTTTGAAGACTGACGTCACAAATGCTTTTCAGAAAATAATACATTTACTGGTATGTATGCACCATTTGGGTTTGTATTTTTAAACAAAAATAATATGTAAATGTATTACTATTTATATATACTATTCTTATTTAGAAGAGGTTTAAATTTAACTTTTTTTTCTTCTTATCAAAATACACAGGCTGTAAGTCCAATTACTCTGAGCTATGTTGGAGTATATAAGAAACTTTACAGTACATGTAAGCATTGAATGTGCTTTCATCTCTAAAAAAAAATGATAAGTTAATATATTCTATTGCTACAGAAAAACAAAATCACCTAAACTAAATACCAATCTTTGGAAAATTACAAAGAAAACTCTAGAATATACAACCAGACCAAAGAAGCAGTTATTATAGTATATACAATTGAAGCTTACATCTGAACATCTTCATAGCTTTCGTCTTTTTCTATGGCCGTAGAGGAAAATTCACAGCTTGAAAGTCCATCTACTCGTATTGTAACAAAGAAGCCATAAATCTTTTTTTTTTCCCCACAATAAATTAGGCCTATCATTTGTTCTCAAGGTTTCTTTCATTTTTGATAAAGATTGTACATCAGGACGAAACTTGCTGACCTTTAACAGTAATTCTTGTTCTAAATGAAATCTCCAACTCAGAGTGTGAGTTATACAATTATATATAGAATAGATCACAATATTAATCTAAGATATGACGATTCATTTTTTTTTTATTTCTAGCTTCTTTCATAAATTAAGAAGATTGTAACTAAAAGAATTAATGATAAAATTTCTTCCAAATTGTGTAATTTTTATTAGCCTTGAATTTTAAAATATAAAATATAACTTGCATTCTTGAGATCCAAGCGTTTCAATTATTTTTTATTGCTACAGATTATTTTACCTTTAATCTGCAGATGATTACTTAAACGATATCACATATCCTTCCGCTTCTTAACTTTGCTGTTCTATGATTAGTGGAAAATAAATTTAAAATTTTACTACATAATTAAAAAAAAGATAATACAGGCACTTTTTAAGTGCTAAAAATGCAACAAAACATTCTATAAATCTGTGGATAACACATCTATTATAGCACTTAATTGGGAACTATTTTCGTTTGTGACAAGAACTCCTGCATTTGCTTTGCTAAACGAAATATATTGAAAGAGTTGCTATGAAATTAAAAAAATAAATATATCTTTTAAAGAAACGTTCTGTCATATAAAAGATTAATAACTGTGAAATTCCTTACATAAACAAAAATATCTGATTATTGAGATATTGCACTTCTGTAAACTTAGTCAAATATTCCATTATAAACGAATAATCTGTTGTAGAGTTTTGGCACTTCCTGTTATAAGGATAGGTGGGTGGAAAAACAAGTACCTCTGTCCGAAGAGTGTTACACGTGAATATCCAGCAACTCCTCAAAATACATCCACTATTTTTAAGATCTTAAAAAATAGGGAGTATTACTGAAGCAGCAGTTAAGCATGAACCAAAACAACTATCACCAGCTGGGCCCTTCCAAAAAATCTTAGTTTTACTTAATTTTAAATGCATTCAACATAATTATTTTCTGAGCTTTGGCACTTGCGTTTACTAAGTTGACAATATAATAATATTTGCATTGGGTTTTACATTTTTTACCAAAACCTATTTTGAGGGTAAAATCAAATGGAGAATTAAAACCTAGTAATTTCTAACATGAATCTTTGAAGTTCCATTGTAATTGCTTTTATATTTTCATGGAATGTAATTAGATATAGGATTAAAAAATACAGGTGATTATGAAGTCGTCGAATTTAGGATGATCTAAAGATTTGGATCTTAAATATCTGGATTACTTAAAAAAGATGAAGCTTATTTATGAAGTAAAAATGTTGAGCACCATAATGATTTGAGGTTAATGAATGTGGAACTTCGAGTTTGCACCTAAGCCAGGCTGATACACATTATCTGTAAAATTCTTTTAATTCACTGAGCTGATCAGTCAACCAAAAAACAAAAAAAAAGAGAAAGGTTTCACTAAGATAGACAAAGAAGGGGGAAAACTGTACAATCTCAGACTTGCTTATAGTTGTGTAGATATGTATGTGTGTACACATCAATATTGATGCGTATTGTACTGTGCGTCGACATACTATAAAAACTAAGATGTTGGGTTTTATTAATACTGAATAAATTATCGAATGTTATTGTTTTGGAAGCCATATTAATTGCTTTGTTCAGAACAGATCAGTTTTACATTTGTTTATTTCGTGTTTTCCCTTATTCTCTTCCAACTACCAACCTTCAAACTATAAAGTTATTTTATCCTGTAGGCCTACCTGAAAAAACAACAACAACAATAGACAGTAGTAGCTATGAACTGCACATTGCATGTGATTTGTATAATTCAAAATACAAAAAAAGCCTTACAAATACCGAAGATACCAAAAAATTCAAATTACAAATACCAAAACTTTTCTGTTAACAGTGTTGTATCTAATATTGTCTATTTTTTTTTAATAACCCGAAGTTATATATTGGCTATTAATTTATATAAAGTTTATGTGCCTCTGTTGATATGTTTAAAAAAAGTCATCAAAATCAAACTAACTATTGAATTTTCTAATAAACTTTGTAAAATTCATAACTTCATGGTGAGATCTTTGGATGGTGATTTCTTCTCCAACTTCGTATTTTTTGGTAGGTGACTGATGTTATTTTTTCTAAATAATGTGTTTGAGCATATTTATACATCCTATATTTTTAAGACTTATAATCGACCTGTTTCATCCATTATTCCATTGTTCAACTTTTATGTCTTACAGATGCTTTTGCTATATCAAAACAATTTTCTGAAATTAACAATAATTGTTATCATAGACATGTTCGTTTATGGTTAGAATGGTTCTTAGTAGATACTCTTAGAAGAAGGAAAAAGTGCATTCTTTGCAGCTTAACCTGTGTTAGTTTTTCCGGAATGAGAATTCCTGCTTCGACCTCAGTAACATCAACTTATAATGCATAGCAAACAATTTTGATGTGACTTTTTACCATCTATCAAAGAGCAAAGGCAGTGAACCATTAAAATTATAAAATATCAAATAGAAAATGAGTATAATAAAAAATTAAAAAGTCATATCTCTACAAGCACTTTTGTGAGAAAGAACTTTGTTTTCAGAATGATAATTTCAAAGAATTAACAAGAACGATAAAGAGCTTAATAAAACCATCTGATACCAGCTAATATCCGAAGTAGTTTGTTCTACAATTGTTATCCTAATTTAAAAAACTTATTCATATTTATTGCATGAACTTTCTTGTATTCTAGTCAATATCATTTTGGTAAGAATTTAATGAAACAAAATCTTGTTGTATTACGAAAGGAAACGAAGAAAAGTTACATTGGAATGGCATTCGATTCTACTATTTATGCCTAATTTCTATTCAAAGTTCTACCGAAAACGACAGCAGAAGCTGGTACTTAGGACTTTGATGAGACTATTCACTCAATTGACAAAGAGGGTTTTTATGCAAAGACATTGTTTATAATAACATAATCAGGTAAAATTCAGGCTTTTGTTGCTGTCAATCTTTGCAATTAAAGTGGAAATCAGCTAAAGAACTAACAGCTAGTATGTCGTATTCAATCTGTATATGATAGTAACTTAGACCTGGAGGAGAGTAGGTCATGTTAATTAAATACATAAATACATAAGCTTCGATGAAGGATTTTCCTACTCTGGAATATTTTGGCTCAGACCTTTGAGCCTTCAACAGGAGACATTTGAGAGTTGTATTCCGAAAACTTAGGTGCTCATTTATTGGGTCAATGTCAATGTTTTTGACAGACATTGTGACATTGTGACTTGGATAAGAAGGCAGCAATTTTGTCTGCTCCAAAACATTGACTTTGAACAATAACAGCACAGGCGCTTTTGCAAATCTCAAACATCTACTGATGAATGGTTCAAGGGATTGCATAAGTTATCGAACAAATTTCACCTGGTGTAGCAATATTCTTCATCGATGCTTGCATACTTATTTGCATACTTAGTAATTGCCATACGAATATAGCAGTAATGTTGCTATGTATTTTGTATCCTTAACTTTACATCTTTGTATATTTTTGAGAAAAACGAAAATGTTGAAAATACATAAAAGGATTCTTTGTTGTGTAAACATGCATGAAAGAAAGTCGCAATGAAGGACAAGATGAATGGAATGGACATAAGATGTGGAATGTATTAGGGATTTAGGTTTTTATCAACTAATGTCTTTTCTAAAATGTATACCTTGTTGTTTTACTTGCTGGAATGTTGTGGTAATGATTTTGGGCATCCGTACGATGCTGTCGTGTTTGGAAGAATATCCAGTAGAAGATTTAGGAAATTGCCAAAGCAATACTGTGTTCATTAACAAAAATTAAAAGTTAAATTGTTCTAATTTCTCCACAGACTGCATGTTTGGATGAGACTGGGTTCTTGCAATGCATGGCAGTTTCTAAGTACTTTTAAAAAGAAATCCAGTCACACAACTCCCAATTCTTTTGTCTCTGGTATGTCAGCCTCTTCTGTTGTGTTGAGAGCTTTTGGGACAGTCTTACTCTTCTCAGCAGCCAGGTTGACTTCCACCAGAGTGTCGATACTGGTAATAGACACTCCCTGGAGGATCTTCTGTGCTGCTAGGGAAGTGTAGGTGGCCTCAAAGTCAGTCACGGATGTTGTAGGACTCAAACTAACCACGGACAGGCGTTTATGAAGAGGTGTCACATTATCTTCTTTCATTTTAGTGGGAGAGGGGCTCTGGAGTTGATTGATGCAACGTAAGGGGGTGGAAGAAGATACAGTCACTGGTGCGCACGTGACCGTCGTCTTATTGTTCATTGGGGTAGTGCTAGCAGTTGTAGAAGCTTTGTTATTTGGCTGTGGCTGATTCTCCTCTGTTTTCTTGGAAGTGGTACCGTCACTGAGAATACGGTAGGGAGCTACTTTACCACGGGGCAGCGTGGCAATGTGACCAAAGCTTGATCCAAATGGATCCGAGGATCGGTATTCCTCGTCACTGCGCAGACGCGAGGCGTTGTCGTCGTTTAAAGGTGTCTCGGGCGTTTCTTTAGACGCCACGATGGTGCACGACTCAGCCCGTCGGTGACGGCGGTCGATCTTCGGAGTGGCTGGACGTTGGGAGGATTTTGTGGGGGAAGAGTTGGTGGAATTCGCGTTCACCCTTCGGGGAAGACTCGAGGATTTGACAGGGAGACGAGACGTAACTGGGGAAGCTGGCTGTGTTGATGGGGTTTCGATTCGGCTGTTTCTGTCCCGGCTGGATTCTAGAGTAGATGAACGGGAACGTTGGTGACGGCGTTCAGGGTCCCTGAGTCGAGTTAGACTGTCTGTCTTGGACTAAAAAAAAAAAAAAAAGAAGAAAAACCCAGATGAGTAAAAAGTAAATGAAATGAAACTTTTTTTTTTTTCTTTCTCAATATTGATTATATATACTTGTAAATTCTGTTATCTGCTTTCTTAATGAAGATTCTCGATATTTAAAGGACTCGAAATGTTAATATTTTTATCCTTTAAACGTTTTTTTTTTTTTTTTTTAACAGATGTTTCACCTGTTAAAATGCTTTGTTAAAATAAAACAATTGTATGAAGGTAAAATAATGCATTGTTAACTATTACTAACAACTGTCAATTCTTCAAAAAAGTTTAAACCTATAACTAAAATGTTCAAAATAACCTTATATGCAAAGATATACTTTTTAAACAAATAACTTTCTTAATGAAATGAAATGCAAGTAAAGCATTTTTGGTTACGTTAATAATATATTGTGAAGAAAGTATTACTATTACTATTTATATGTTAGCAGATAAGCTGTTAATTCCGTTTTGTTTTACCAACAAATAATGTAATATTTTGAGGAAAATATAATAATACAGGCATCGCCTGCTTTCGAGGATCCGCACTTTCTATTCTTTAAATTATAACTATACATTCGACGTCTGGTTTGCTCTATCATCATGTTTCCACGATCTTCCACGTGCTTTGTGACAATACACATCATTCAAATATACATTCATATACGCAAGAATCAAAATATTTAAAGATGAGCTTTTGTTCATTTACTGAATTTTTGTGCATAGTATTTTTGTTTACTCGTAGCCTATGTAGTTGCGTTGTTTAGCTTTAGCTTTGGGCATTCATAAGTGATATGCAGTGCGTTATTTACATTTTCGGCGGCCCAACTGCATTTACCAAACTAAAAAAACAAATAAGCAAAGACTAGGTTCCGCATTTCGACGATTTCCGGTTTTCGAACTGTCCCTCTGGTTCCCAAGCTGCCAAACAAGCGGGAGACGCCTGTATACGCATTTAATTAGAATAACAATTATAATATAAAATTATAAATTAAAATATTTAATTTAATAACAATTTAATAATTATTATTTAGAGTTCTTATAAAAGCAAAGGGCTAAACCCGGAAATACTGCCAATCACCATCTTTGCAAGGATACATGATGGTGCATACTGTTATCTCAAGATCGCAGTTAGCCAGATGAGGGTTAGTTTTTCTAGTAAAAGATCGTGGAAAACCATTTTTAAATAAGTTAACCTGAAAATCTCATTCTACTTTTCACTAGTTAATTGAAAAACTAAAATTCATATCTTAAAAGTAGTGCAAAGGCGGCCATCTTGTCAAAACTCGACCGTAGTCCAAAACAGCCAACGATTTATAATATATAATAAATATACGTATTACTAATGTATTCGAAATTTCTGTATGAAAAATTTCAGTTTTCACGTTAAAGAACCTTTTAACATTTTCGACACTTTTAAGATTACAATTTAATATTCTAAAAGTTATGTTTTAATTATGTTGCATGATAATACGAAACTTGATATGATAGTAATTACACGTCAAGTACTTTAAGCTGATATGTGAGGCGTTTAGAGGCAAAGTGGACTAACCCTCAACTCCCGAGATTTTAAGTTGTTTGCAGTATGAAAGACAATCTACCTTTGATAAAATGAACTAAGCTCTATCACTATTAATTTCGAAAATAGTGAAAAAAAAAAAAAAAAAAAAAAAAAAAGAAATGTGCGAATATTTAATTTTAGTACTCAAAAAGTTATTCATAAGGGGTTAATTCACTCTGCTTCTTAACGCACTCACATTTCCTATCTGTATTATCAAATTACACAAGCCAAAAAAAATGTTAAGTTGCTGGGAATTTATCGTTTTGTCTATTATTCATTTATGCTTACAGCCAAGTACATTCTAAATCATTTACTCATTTTAAATCTCGACTGACGATGGGTGAAACCCAGAAACAACTGTCTCTAAATTCCAATAATGAGAAAACGGTTCAGAATCCACACATTTATTAATTACTAAGCAATTATATCTAATTATTATGGTGAAGTAGCTGTAAAAATTAGGTTTTTATTTTATTTCTGTTATTTGTCGCTTATTTAATTATAACGATAAGAAGTCTGTTATTGAGGAATGAAAAGGTGAGGAAAGGGAATGAAAACCTGGACTACCTTGGGATCTGATCGCAGTCACAGGCACAGGGCAGGAGGAGATCGTTGAGATTCAAAACCTTATAACGAAGAGCGGAGATACAAAAGTCAGTGACTGGTAATGCCTACAACCAAAGATAAAAAAAAATCATAATAAACATGCAGCTAATAAGAGCATGCGGGGAAAAAGCAAGGAGAGAAACGTTTATATAACATAACAAAAAACGGAAAAAACGTAAAACCCAATTAAGAGGAAATACGAAGAAGGTTATAAAACGAAATACAGAATAAAAGAGAAAAAAAATTAAACGAATGAAGAGGAGAATGAAAAAGAAAAGCAGAAAGAAGAAAATAAGGCTAGGTTTAAGTCTTAGGATAAACAAATAGGAAAAAATAGAATGAAAACAAGAAAATGGGACGAACATTCGAAAGAAAATGAATAATAAATGGGATACACGGAATTGATGCAAAGCAGAAGAAAGAAAGCAGAAAGAAAGAAATAAGGGATGAATAAGAAAATGAATGGACAAAGATGGATGGATTTGTATCATTTGTAACAGACTCCTTGAAAACAGCGGGGAAGGAGAGATGAAATTTGGAAAACTTGTTTGATGATAAGCGTTTGGTGTATTTTTAAATTTGTGCATTTGATGCATCGAGGAAACGTTACGTGAAAAGCTTGTGCGAGGATGTGTAACGACCTTTTCTAATAATCCTTACGTTTCTAAAATAATGACATAAAAAGTTATATTAAATTGAAAAACAAGGATGCAACGTTGTACTACAGGCCAATTTCTAAATGAAAGCAAGGGATTGATTATGTTAATATTTTGCTATTTAAATGTTTCCTCTGTACGTACCTAAAAGAAAAGAATCATTACTAAAGTCCGTTCATTATATTTGTGAAGACACGTGATCTCAGTTAACCAATCATTATCATTTCCTTCCTTCACTAGAGTTATTGCTTGGTCGTGTCTGGAATGCCGTTGTAAGTTACTTCCGGTGTTTACATCCTATTTGTCCTCGCCCTACAATGCTTTATTTTTATTATTTTTGTTGGTTTTTCAATGTTAAGAATATTTTTTATTTATTTATTTTAATTTCCTAAAAGTTGTTTTTAGTCGTCCATTTCTGTTAACAGTGTCGGCTGCTCTCTTTTTTTGCCCGCGGCTTCAAACAATGGGCTAGATTAAGTGGTTTCCTTAAGAATACTGAACACTGAATGAGATGAAATACCTGCTTTACGATAGATAGACGACTTGAAATAAAAAAAAAAAAATAGTATTCCAAATGATTCCTCTCGATTGACTCTTCAAAGTTCGAACGTTATTCAGCAGCCGCCATCTTCAAAACGGAAGTACGAGGAATAACTAATGTGCAATCGTTCACCATATAAGGAGTTGTCACGTGCCTTCACAAATGTAATAAACGGACTATAATTATGACTAACTGAACATAGAAAGATTTACAAAGCATTTTATAATTCAGCAAGACATATCTTATAAATATATAGCAACAATATACTTCAGTGTACATGAATGACACCACATCTTATATTTGTTTGATTCTATCAACCCTTAGTATTTACTAATTTTTACCCTTTATCTACTTTAACGTGTACTACATTCAGTGTAGATAATTAATGAAAAAGCTGTAAGGCAGTGATTCTCAATCGTTTTTTTCTTCACTTACGTATATACTTGGTAAAGTCCCGCGACACACCTAAGCTCAACAAGCTTTAACTATTAAAAACAGTGTACAGAACTTCAAAAAACAATAAGGTTAATAAAAATATTTAATTATAAAACATGTTTCGCAGTAACAAACTGCATTTTCACTTGAAAATGCAGTTCGTTATTGCAAAACATATTGTATGCATAATTAAATATTTTTAAATATTTTTATTAACCCTTTTTTTATGAAGTTCTGTACCTGATATTAATGGGTTTCTTTGCAGTATTACGTTAAAAACAAGTGTATTTTAAACAGCTAAAAATACTCTGAAAGACGGAAAAATGACTTTCTAAGTTGGTTTCAATATGAATTAATACTAATTTATTAACCTTTGTTATTACAGCGACAGCATATGGTTTAATTTCTATTTGCCAACATTATTCGATGTTAAGAACTTAGTCTCTATTAGATATCTTGATGTGGATGAAACTAATTGCTTACTGTAGAAGCACTTACAGGAATTTTCTTGTAGCAGACAAAGGATATCTTTACTGCACACTGATTGAGAAGCCCTGTATTAGTTGTAGTTTTACAAGTTATAATTTCAATTGATATCATAATAAGATCTCTAATAAGAAACCTCATTTACACAGACTTGGAGATTTTTCTTTTGTAAAAAAAACGCTTTGGTAAATGCATTTTTTATAAAAACTTACTTAAAACCTACTATAAATAATTATAAAAAGGTCTTCTTCTCTGTAAAGTCATTTTATAACGCAGTATTTTCTACCAAGAGACTATGATCTACAATACAAGTATTAATAATAATCTATATAAATTAGAATGCAAATAATGATCATTAAACCTTGAAATAAAATCACATTATTTTGTTCAGTTACTTTGAAACAGATCAAAATACTTTAAAAATGAAATGTATTTGTTAGTAAAATGTAACGAGCGTCCTCCTGGTCCATAACGCAGTTCTGGTAACAAAAAATGAAGCTAGAAATAAGTTGCAACATTGAAATATTAATGATATATTAATGAAAACAGCATCATATAAAACTCTGAACGGAATTATTATTTTTGTGTTTAAAAACATATACGTGGGCCGTTATGGAAGTCACGGCAACTATCTTTGACCTGCCAAACATGCAATTCCTGCACTGCATTACCTGCACTGCAATTCCAGAATATTCGTTTGAAAGCTTGTTGGAAGTGCTTCTGATTGGCACCACTAATGTGGTCTGGGTCAATGGAGGAACGTCATAGGAGCAAGTGGAAAATACATATTTGGAAATCATCGTTGAATAAGACAATGCAGTGTAGCCAAGGAAGAAAACGTTGCCAGCGTTTGGGAAAGTGAAGAATCCCATTGGCTGCATGTGATCTCTTGCCGAAATGCCGTCAAATTTTCATCTTTGTTCGCAAGCGTTTCCCACGCAACTGCAGCTTGAGTTTGGGAATAAAATCAAAATCGCATGGATTCCGGTCTGGCGAATACGAAGGGAGTTCCAAGACTTCCCAACCTCATCGATGTAACAAAGCCTAGCAAGGAGCCGCTGTATGAAATGTGGTGCTACCGTGAAGAATGATGGCGTTGGACAGTAGTTTCCAGACGCTGGCAACATACACTAGAAAATTTGGAGATTATTTTGAGGGGTGTTAGCAATGTGTATTGAGCATTCCTGTATTCGTTTTTCTTCTTTGGCTACACTGCATTGCCTTATTAAACGACGATTTCCAAATACGTATTTTCCACTTGCTCCCACGACGTTCCTTCACTGACCAGACCACTTTAGTGGTTCCAATCAGAAGCACATCTAACAAGCTTTCATACGTGTATTCTGGAATTGCAGTGGTGCCGCATGTTTGGCAGATAAAAAAATAGTTGTCATGACTATTTTATAACGGCCCACGTATATACTATATATTATCCATACTGCCTGAAGTTTAGTTTTTTTTTTTTTTTTTTCTAGTTTGAGCAATGCCATTAACATATGAGCAATACTCATATTAACTGAATACCGAAGTCAGAAACGCAGTTGCTTAACTGTAAATTTTCTGTCTTGGTTTTCTTAAGGGATCACTGCCAAAATCAACAATAACTCAATGGGACGTTTCTAAAAAAACTCATTGCAAAGTTTGTAAGTTGATTCACTGTTTACTGATTTCGAAGCAACTGTTAACAACAAGAATATTGCTGTCATACAAATTTATGACAGATGATTTAACAGTCGACCTGATTTACACGCCTAGGCTTTTTTTGGCTCCGTATTCGCTTTGATACTCTGCGGTAATTCCAGACTATTTTAAATAAATGACTACCATAGACAGACGCAGCAGACAGTCGAGAATGTTCTGAAAGACAAACATCTATTGGCAGATCGTGATTCTATAATCAGGTTCAAACCCATCAGATAATGGCCGTATCTTGACCATTGGCTACGCCTAAACGGCTCTAAGAATAATCTCATAACTATCAAATTGCAATTCTAACTTATGAGTAATAAAAAAAAGAGAAAAGCTGTTTCACCCTCAGTGATGCGTTTGATGCCAGCTTATCCTTCGCCGCCCTGTGTTCCAGCGTTTGGGTGGCTCTGGAATGGTAGTGGATACAGGCTGGATCATTCCACTCTGGAGGAGGAAACTGAGCAGCGAACGTCAATTTAGAAGGTGATTTACTTCTCTTTCGTCGCTTTGAACTACTGCGCCGAAACAGTTTGTAAAAGACTGATACTTTTTCACCTACAAGAAAAACAACAACAAAATTAATAAAAGCACTTAATTTAACGCATTAATAATAAACTAATTAGTTTAATAGGTTTAATAAAATAATAGAATAAATTCAGTAATTTAATAATTCTTCTTTTTCTGGCGGTTTTTTGATTATGATAATTTATATCAATGTAATATTGCTAAGTGATTCAACAATAAAAGCATCAGTAGATTAACATAATTCTATTATTTTTATGAAACTATATTAAAAACAAGTGAATTAGAGTTTTGTGCTAAAGCATAAATTTAAGGGCGACCCAAAATAAAAAAACTTAATTTGAAAATAATAATAAAAAAAGAAGTACATTAACGAAAGGAAAAATAAAAAAATAAAGTTAGGACAAAAATAAAAAGGACGTTAGGAAAATAAGAAAAACAAAAAGAAAATGCATGCGGACATTGAAAAAAAAATTAAGAGAAGAAAAAAAAAATACACGGAATCGAACCGACAACATTCAGCATACAAGATTTTGCCGATCAAGCTACGGCTGACAACTGAAATAAGAATGGTTTGCATTTCCCTTAAGCTAATAGCGGAAATCCAATGGGGGGGGGGGGCGTTGGCCCCTAAAAAAATCCAAATCCTATATTGTTTAGGCCTCTGAACACGATGGTGAAATCCGTTTGTCGATCCGATCTTCCGTCCGGGAATTGTTAGAGGTGGACGGACAGGACAAACGCCTTTTTGGTTGCTATCACAATAGCCCCCAAATGGGTGGCTAATTGTTATTAAGCATTTTCGAGCGCCACTCAATTCTTTCTTCGTTGTAAGGAAAAGATCTGAAAGGGCTTTGACGTCACCTTTAAAATTTTTATTTATTTTATATTTGTAATATTTTTACAAAATTCCCATACGCCATTCAGACAGAAATGACACAAGTAAAAAGAAAATAAAACACTTAATTAAATTCAAAGATTTGTAACGAAAGAATGTTTTCGGGTGTTTTAAATACAAGCATTAATAAGTATGGCCTTGTGTTAACCCTGGACAGCGGGTTCGCGCTATTTCGATAAGTTACTTCTCAATCTCTAGTTATACTAGGACGTTAAAAAATTTATTATTGTTATTTACTGAATTATTGTTATTTGTTAAAAAATATAGAAAAATAAATGAATATTTATTGACAGAAATTCAATAATGAATTAGTTTCTTCACTGTTTTTAGTGACCTCTATATTTTTCTAAAAATTTAGTGATCCCTCTTATTTCTAAATTAATGTATCATGTTTACAAATTATTTTCTTTTCTTTTATATATCGTCCTCAATAATAAAAAAACAAAACAAAAACAACACGCAATTTCGCTATATCTGTTTCCAACTATCTTGTGTTGTAATAGTAGGATAGATGTAGACGTATTCCTTATTATTATTATTTATTACCAGTATACTGAATTATTGTTATTATTTATTCTGAGAAAATACTTTGCGCAAAATATATAACAATTTCATTTTTATCTTTCATATAATCTTTTAAAAGCGAGAGCTATTAAGAAGGTTTTATTTTAATTGACGAGTGGCGCCACCTGGTATCAGAGACCCAAAGCTCACTTGAAACCTGTTGTCGGCAGATAATGGAGGCTGGTTGTGACGGCATTTGGCTGCTCTAATTTACAGGTGATGAGTGTGTGGGTGCTGGAGAACACCTGCGACGATCTTGGGGCGGGAAGCACAGGGGAAACTATCAAAGGAACCTCTCCTTGCGGGAATCCATCAGCTTCACAAAGAAAAAAACACTTCCCTCAACCAATGTCTTCCTGTGAAGTTCCAAACTGAATATAAAAGGACTTCATTCACTGATAACCCGATCTTGAAGGTCAAGCGGTGAGTGGAGATAAGAAAAGAAGACGATGATGATGAAATTACAGGAGTACCTTCGGAACGAGAAGGAAATCTGGGAAATTTTATGGACTAAATAATAAAGTAGGAAGTAGAAAAAAGTAACTTAATTAGCAGAAAAACGGTAACATACAGATCAAAAGGACCGAATGAGAAGAACTTATGAGAAAATTTATTTAAATAAATCTATAAAAAAAGTATTAATAAAGAAAAAGAAGTAAGTAAATAAATAAATAAATAAATAAATAAAAAATATTGTTGAATATCGTTATAATTTCTTAACTACATTTGTTTTTTTATTAGATTTTTTTAAACAATATTGAAAAAAAGTTATTATAAAAAAATAATAAGTATTATTAAAATAATACTTAACGTGCGTAAACAGTTTCATAATTAGCAATTTAGGCCACCACATAAATATAATGAAAAATATGTATATGCATTAAAAGTTACAAACGTTTTCGAAATGTCCTGCGTTTCGTTATCGAGTAAAAATTTAAACTAATTTATTTAATTTATTTAAGGGGATAAATTAGGAACATCCACTAAGTAACTATATAATAAATGTGCATCGACCAATTCTAAATAACATCCCAATGAAAACATAAATAAAGCATCCACTGAGCTACTTTTAGTATTTTTGATCCTGGGAATCCTAAGACAGACTGTTTCTGGTTTCATAACAGTCATCAGTTGGATTCGCCTAAATCTAAAGCTCAGTGAATTCAAGACATATAATCAAATCATAATTCAACAAAACAACAGCCCACATATTAAAAAACTTCAAAATATAAAGTAAGAATATAAAAATTTCAAAAATACTAAAAACATCTCAGTGAATCGTTAGTTATGTGCGTTCATGTTTTTACTGTGATGTTATCATGATTTCCGCACATTAAATTTGTTATATGAAGATTCTTTTTTTTTTTTTTTTTTGAGGGATTTCCCAATACCGGTACGGGATGAGATATATTTTCTCGATATTTCGGCCCAGTGCCTCGGGCCTTCTTCGGAAGATATATATCAATTACATCAAGGTGGGTGCAAATCTCGGATAAGTTTCTCTTGTTGTATCAGTATCATGTCCCACTCCTTCTGCTTAACCAAATTGTTGTTGTATGTGCATTCCAAACTCAATTATAATAAAAGAAAGAGATTCCAGGATCACCTACAATCTGAACTCCAGTTGTAGAACGTAGTGTTTATAACTGATTAATATCTCGTTTTGGATAAGGCTGTTGAAGGAGTTGTTCCTGTGAGCTCTGGAAAACGAACTCAGTAACTACAGATTCAGTTAAAACGTATTTGAATCCATGTTTCGTTATTAGCAATGAGATACCATTTAAATCACTACCACTACGTATCTCATTAGTAACCAAGATTACCATATCATTATACCATGAAAAATGGATGATAAGGCTGGACAGGTGACCTCCACTGAAGAACACTGACATTCCGTTGTTGAAGATACGTTTTTTTACAACTTGAGCCACGTGGGGGGCGAGCATTATCCTCTTGTGGAGCTTCATCTTAGTCGAGAACAATAGAAACAGGTTCTAAAATCTCTTGACAGATCGTGGGGCAGCAGAGATCACCCCTTCCCACCTCCGTTGTACAATTCTAAAGTACAGAACTACATGACTAATTACATTTCCATTCACTCCACTCCTTAGACAGCGCGAAAGTATTAATTAATCCACTATCGATATAATATCTACGGAGATACAAAACTTCCAAAATTTCAATTGCGAAAATAATTCGAATCTGAAGAAATAAAAAATGTCAAAATTCACAGGTGCGAAAATACTGAAATAAGCCACTACACAAATTTGCGCAAATAACATTAAATATTAAAAAAAAAAAAATTCCCCCCCCCCCCCGGTCAAAAAAAAAAAAAAAGCCCTAAAATTTGCAGTTTTTCAAATTTTGATTTTTCACTAAGAACCAAAATTTCTTTTGCGAAAAAATGACAGTATTCAATACAAAATATTTGATATTTAATATAATAATAAAATATAATATAAAATATAAAGCTGTAATTTCAAAATATATTGGATATTTTTTTGGCTCTTTTAAAATTAAAAATATGTATAAAACTTTCAATTACCAAATAGCCATTTCATAGTAGAAAACCTCTAATCATTTTGTATTTTAGAATATTAGTTATTAAGCATTGTTTATGTAAAAACTATAAAAATTCAAAAGTTCAAAGTTTTGCAACTTGAATTAATCCAATACGAATCGATGTCTGTACATTATTTCTCAAAGGTGTTTTTTTTTTTTTGTCGGTACGCTATATCTCCCTTAATACTTCATCAAAATCAATGATTGAGACATCAGTTTGAAGATTACGTTCACCGCTAATGACGAAAAATAAACAAATTGTTGAAAATTAACGTTTTCGTTAAAAAACTTTATTTTAAAAACCTTTTTATAAAAATATAGAAGGTGCCATCTATTGACAATCTGTTTAACTAACATGCACGACAGCTGTTGGAGTTGTTTATTATTTCTCAAAGGGGTTTTTTTTGTCGGTACGCCCTATGATCACGTTTCTCATCACAAGTAAGTATCGTATATTATTATTTATCTATTGTTTTTTTAGTACCGGTACTTAAACAAATTACTTATTTCCACATTATTATATTACCATCGGTGACTGATCAAGATGCCATGCGAATTATACTAATATGACATTATTTACTTTGCTTTATCTCATAAATACTTTTTTGTTTAATTTAATTCAAATTAAATTTTAAATTAAAATTTAACGACACAAAGTTCAGGATATGCGCTGTGACGATGCGAGAATGAAAGACATGCTAAATAGGGGACAGTTTTCATTGCAATGTTAAATATCACTAACAAACTTCGGAAAGACTAAACCCTATCATTATATTCTGATTTCTCAGCGTGATTAGCTGTAATGACGTCACAAATATAAAATTTCTTTTTCAGAAACAGCTTTATGCTTTTCAATGGGAGTTCATCTTGTTCGCCAAACGCTATTAACACAATTTCCTTTCTTTTTAATTTTGAAACGGATAAATAAACAAGAACAAATCTTTACCTGTACAATTATGTACTAACAGTCTATTACAGGGAAGAAAATAAATAAAAATAAAATGAAAACTATCGTAATGTTCCCACAATATGAAATGGCCGTTTGCAAATTGCAGCTCTCGATTTTTTTTTTATTGTATTTTCCCTGAGACAAAAAGTTTATGTATTTATTTAGAACCACAGTTAGATTTTTTAATTTAGATATTTCACAGTCAATACTGTTATTTTTGTGCTGAAAAATTACTGCCTGTGCTTTCACAAAAGCAAAAATGTAAAAAAGAAAAACAATGTGCAAAAAATTTTTTTGCGATATCTAAGAATATCATAAAAAAAAAATTAACAAAATGTCATTGTTATAACTTTATTAAAATAAGATGTACGTATTTAAACAAAAAAATCCCGATTGTTTTCTAAATTTTTGATAAAACAAACTATTCGTACAATTTTTTTTATAAATTAAAATATTAATATTGAAGTTAAAATAAAAAAGCAACACACAAATTATAAGATTGAAAAATATTTAACATACTAAAACACTACATGTTTCGTCCAGTCTAGCTAGACTTTTACAAGTGAATAATTCAAGGCATGCAAGGATTTAAATACAAGATTTCTATATTTAAACCTTTCCATGCCTTGTAAAAGTCCAGCAAGACAGGACGAAACATGTAATATTTTAGTATATTAAATGTTAAAATAATTTGACATTTATAATAAAACGATTTTTATTGTAATTTTTTTGCAATATTAATAGTTCGTAAGTATGAAGAATTGATCCTACTACTCTTATTTATTTATTTATTTTAATTCTGTTTTTTAATACTTTTAAATGTTTTTTTTTTTTTTTTTTCTTCTATATATCTATAGACTTACCTTTATCGATATTTTGATGAACAGGACTTGTCTTGAGATTGATGTCCTTTAACATAGATCTGCTTCTTTCAGGTGAAAGTCGCAGGGAGCCACATCGGTTGAAAGTGTTTTCATCATGTGATTTGCTTTTATCTTTACGGCTAAGACGCATTGAACCAATACGTTCCATCTTTGTGGGAGACACCGTCTTCTCTACAAAGTAGAACAATTTTAAAATATTAATATCATTATTAGCGATTTTGTAGATTAAGATTTATTATATAGCACACGAATTTGTCTGATATTTAACATCAAAATTGAATTATTAACAATATTTCTAAATTTGATTTAATATTTTTACATAAATCTTATGAAATGCATTTTTTTTTCTTCTTTAAATATTTACTGAAATATTTTTCGACAATTTATATCAGTTGCTCGCAAGCTGATGTTCGCTGAACACCATTGAATATGAAGGAGTGAGCTTGCGATGTGTTTTTACTCCATTTCAACATTTTTTTTCTTATCTGTCTCTTAGTATGCGCATCACGCCAGAACGGCAGTACGGATTTCCAGAAAATTTTGTAGATAGTTTATTTATGGTTCAACTTAACTTATTTTTTAATCTTTACCTTTGACGACAGTATCCATGTTGGCTTGAATGGATCGAGATCGGACATGTGGTTTCGGGGGCGACACCAATTCGTTGCCGTGGAGTTTGTGAATGGCTTCTTCATTGGTCATCAAAATGGGTCTCTCTGGCAACGGAGACGCCGTTGTCAGTCGGTAAGTCTCAGGAGTCACAATGAAATACCCATCCCCTGTGTGGTAGATCTGAAACAGAATTAACACTTGTAGAAATAAAAAAAAAACATCAATCAACCACACACTTCTCAATATCAGACAAAACACGAATTTAATTCAAAATTGATTAGGTTTCAATAAAGAAAGTGAAACTGTAGACTATTTTGCCGAACAAACCGTTTCTCATGATACATTGCAACAGATAATGTAATCACGCCTATGGAAACAAAGGTGCCTAGAAACAAACATCCAAAAACGCTACGGAATTCGATTTTGAGATTTCGGCTTTGACCTTTCGATTACGCTCGAACGGCATTTCCTTCAAGGTGGCGCTGTTCTCAATTTTACTGAATTTCATCTCGTATAACTATTTTTGCTGAAAAATTACTACTTTCTTCATTAACTAGACCGGTTGTGAGTTTATAGTTATTGCTTTATGATCACACTGGAAATTCCGAATAGATTGTATATGAGAAAGAGTTTGTAAACACATGTTCATAAAATACTTACATAAAATATGATTTCAGTCAATATAAAGACAAAATGGGAAACTGATGAAACAAATGGATGTTAATAACGAGACCACCTCTTATTGCAAAAGCCGTTAAAATTTTTGTATCTAAAAGCGAATGTCTGTTCGTCTGAACCTTACGGATTCCTTTATCCTTCGGAACCAAATTTTGCAAATAATTTTTCTATGACCCTACAAGTGTCACACAGTTCATGTTGGTTTTCAATTTTATCTTGTAAGGGATATATTTAACTCTTTTCTCATTCAATTTTAATGTTTATAGGATCTTAATCACTGTACAACATGGACCACTGCAGAGAAACCAACAATAAGTTTTTTTTCTCGGTAACTCCAGTAGAAGTTGGAAGGGGAAACAAGAGACAAACCTTTTCCCGGGCAATGCCGGATATTACGATTAAATAAAATCAGCAATCCAATAAAATATAAAGCCGTTTTGAATTAAGGGCACAAGGTAAAATGGCCCTCTTTGAGGGCCTCTATGGTTATTATGTGATAATATCTCATATATGTATATATGGTAAAGTTCTCTGATCTCTTCAGGAGATCCCATTATGTAATGTGACAATGGTATCCTTATTCTGGTGCTAGTACCCATCACTTGGTACTAGAGGCCGGAATGCACGTGTATGTGGCCTCACCATGAAACAAGTACGTAATTGAAGTTCCATTTTCTTTGT
Source organism: Thereuonema tuberculata (assembly GCA_023159025.1). Classification (NCBI taxonomy): domain Eukaryota; kingdom Metazoa; phylum Arthropoda; class Chilopoda; order Scutigeromorpha; family Scutigeridae; genus Thereuonema; species Thereuonema tuberculata. The sequence goes on along the minus strand of JAFIDM010000007.1, from coordinate 8,053,293 downwards.
GACACATGATACACTAATAACAGTCTAATATAAATAATTGAAGCCTGTATCCAAGGATGCGGGAAGTTTTGCTTCTCAAGGATCACTGATAGATGCGAAAATTACAGCTTTTAGATGCGAAAGAGTGTCCGCTTTTTCTTAATGTTGAGAATTCAGTGTTCTTGAGTAATTAATAAAAACGAAAGCAGAATGTTTTTCACTTTTCTGGGGCATACAAATGGCTTAATGAGAATTCCGAATTCTCGAGACAGGCAAAAACATCGTTTACTGCGTTCTACATATCTTGAAATTACTCTAACGTTTTCAGGGTGTAATTATTAATGGAAATGAATTTTATGAGAATCTACATTACAAGATGTTTAAATATGATAAATAAATGTGTGAATTTATCAAGGTCAGCTCGCGAAATGGGGCGGAGAAATCATCAAGGACTATTTTAATGCCCAGTTCCAATTACGAAGATGAAGATGAATGAAAACAGGAAACTCTCGTAGCTTAAAAATTAACGAATTTGGAAATATAGCTGAAGAACAGGCATGAACAGTGAACTAAATTGAATGAAGAAAAAAAAAAAGCCAATTTCTAGTTTTGTAGTTATCATAAAACTACGTGATCTCGTACAATTTGTAATCTATCAAACACTGCCGTTGTTAAAAGTGACACTACAAATGATAGGCGCGCAGAACTCATTTATTCAACCCGTTGTAATTCAAGTGATAATTTCAAGCGATGTCCGCATTGAGTTCATTTAGTATAAATTGACCCTCACTTTACACTATTTGGACGATTGTGAAAATGCTAGTGGCCATCTTGAACGGCAGTGAACACAATAGGTAGATTACAATTGTTCTCAGGTTAGTCGATTCAGAATAGGTAGACTCAACACTATTATTCCTGACCCGATCAATGGTCACTTGAAGCCGAAAATGGCTTGGATTGGAAGTCGAATTTTTCGGAACTTCTATTAGAATAAATATATATAATTGATTGTTAAAATCGTAGGAGTCGATTTCAATAGGAATCGAAGTAAAAAGGTGAACGGTACTGGGGCTGTTGGAAGTTTTTACTGAATGACTTAAAGGGAGAAACTTGGGCTGTTAAATTTTGATGATTCGACAGTGATTAGCGACCGATGAAGGGTTGGTGCACAGAAATAGGATATTTGAACAACCCTCAATGTAAACGTAAGCTTGGTACACACCGCCCTCAGTATTTTAAATTATCAAAATCAAAGTCTTTATCAAAAATTCACGAATATTCAAAAGCTATACCAAAGAACGTATATATATTGGCTATACTATTCATCTGCGTCAAGAATGTAATTATTTAGGGTAATTGCGTGTTTCCGTTTAGAAAGCGCTTAAAAAAAAAGACGCAGACATTCCTTTATCAATAAGAACAAGTGAGAAGCTTATTCCTCCAGTCAGACTTGACAACAATCATCTCCTAAGCTGAAACAAACAAGCAATTAGAAAAAAAGCAAAGATCTGGGATAGCTGCCATCTTAAATTCACTGTAAGTTGTCAAAACTTTCAAAATATTTACATCTCAATTTTATTTCAAAAGCTTACAAAATAGGATACAAAATGGCGGCTGAAAGTTTTAGCCAGGGTAAGGAATTCCTAGTTAATCTTATCAGAGGAAACGTAGGGGGTTGTGTCTCTTACCTTCCTGTCTTTGATGAGCTTCCCGAGGCTGTTGTAAATAATATCTTCGTTGGGGACAATCATGTCACAGAAACGTTCCTGTAACTGAGAGAAGATTATTTCCAGCGATGCTGTCTCCCCCTGCTGATTGAGCTCAGAAATAACAAGGCACAGCGCTTCAGGAAGAGGAGTGAACTGGGTCTGAGGAATCACTTGGATATCCATTCCCGTGACATCACCTACAAAACAAACAATATACAATAACAGTCAATAACAGTCTGTTAAACTTCGGAGCCAAGAATCAATAAAAAGTTAGGCATTAAATGTAAATTATTCATTAATATCTAACAAACAGTGTTCAGAAAACTTTCCAGCAGTAGACATTACTGGCAGGAAAAAAGGTAGCAAAACTATTTCACATGTTACACAAACTACATCTAATTTACTTTATTTTCATTAGTACTTAGATCAGAAGGACGAGTAGGCCAAGGTAACTGAAATGCTAATTGTAGAAGTGAAATTCAAAATCTACAAAAAGCATTTAAAATCACAAATTGAATGTTGGAGCTTAAAACAGGAAGCTAATAAGTTCGACATTTAAAATTTCTCATGTACAAAGAAGAGATAGTTTCTCGTTCATAAATACGCTTGTCAAATTTCAAGAAGAATAAGACTTGCCCTCCAAAACCGTCACTTCGTTCCTTTAGGCTGCTGATCGTGAAAACTGCTATTCCTGAGCTTGTACTCTTGTCTTATGAATAAAGAGAGACTCTATTTAAGAAGATCTGCTCACTAGTTCAAAAGCTATTAGGGGCACAGACACACATACAGACACGATGATCTTATTGCTTTCCTTCCGTTAAAAGTATAGTAAAAATATTACACCTATCGAAAAGACTCCCTATTGTATTATGTATAATGATAGTGCACTATCTAGATCATAACCAAGTTAAATAGTCAATTTTTAAAGACTATTTTCCTAAGGATTATATATTTAGGGGCCATCCATTAATTACGTGAGGTGTTTTTTAAAAAATTTGGACCCCCCTCCCCCTTGGTGAGATGTGTTGGGACTCCCTCCCCCCTCATATGAGATTTCAAAAAGTCAAAAAATCAAAAAAGTTCAAAAAGTCAATATTACAAAATGTTGTAAACTATTATAATACGTATTTTCTCTGAATGAAAAAGATGACGTGAGATTTTCGTTGACCCCCCCCCTCCCCCTTGGTGAGATTTGGTGAGATTTTTCCGGACCCCCACCTCCCCCTTTTGACCTCAAGTACTTAATGGACGACCCCTTATTAGTCGTGAAAAGTTGCGGTGAAGAAGTCAGGCAGTAGTTCAACCGGTAGGCAGGTATATTCTTTCGGGTGCCGAAGACGGCCCATGGGGACGAGGGAGATAAGACTCAACATTTCATTGACCAGACATTGAGATGAGATCAAATTGTCAGTCGAACGGGAAAGAAACCGGTACCCATTCTACAAAGGGCTGGATAGATCCTAGGGCCAATAAGGAGAATTCAAAAATGCTCGACCACCTCCAGGATCGGAAATCGTTGTATACTTTTCTATAGAATAATTAAAGCTTTTCAGAATTTTAGCGTTACAACAACAAACAACTAACTAACTAAATAAATAAGATGCGATTTTTTTTTTCATCAAATAAAATATTGTTTTAATGATAAAATATTTTAACGTGTCGTAACAAGATCGAAAAACGTCAACTATTTCGACACTTCACAATTTAAAACAGAACGTAGTAATAAAAACCCTGATATAAAACTTGTCATGCACGTTTCGTTAACCTCTGCAGAACGGTTTCATTGTCAAATTATTTAAAACACCCCCCCTACGTTCCTTAGGGGTCGTCCATTAATTACGTGAGGTCAAAAGGGGGAGGGGGGGTCCGGCAAAATCTCACCAAATCTCACCAAGGGGGAGGGGGGGGTTAACGAAAATCTCACGTAAACTTTTTCATTCAGAGAAAATATATATTATAGCAAGATTTCCTTTTATTTTTATTTTTTTTGGTTGTTAAAGCAAGATTTCCTTTTTGGTTGTTAAAGCAAGATTTCCTTTTTTTTTGGTTGTTAAAATTTTTGAAATCTTACCAAGGGGGAGGGGGGGGGGGTTCAAATTTTTGAAAAAACACCTCACATAATTAATGGACGGCCCCTTAACTCCTCTCTTGTTGAGATATGACCGACGAATCTCAACTAACTATAACTTTACCACAAAATTGATGTAAATACATAACATTTTCCTTGTTTTTCAGTTTATTATTTTTAAACTGTACAGTCGGTTCTGTACACATTTTAAAAATACGACAATACAATACAGGAGAAAACAAAGGACATATTTACATAGAAAAAATATTATACTTTAAGAATACAATTACACTTATGTGTTTTTTTATATTCATTACTACACCATACTTTCGTGTACAAACCTTTCATTGTTTGGTCTTGTATTACGATCATTTTAAAACGTAAATATCTCTTTAATAAGACTTAATGTTTATCTACAAGAAACCTCAGCAAGTTTTAAGATGTTAAGTAAGAAACGAGAGAACATTGCGTGTTTAGTAGTTTTAGTGTTTTATAATTTGCCCCCTGTCTCAATAACGGAAAGGCGTTTGATTCAGTGATAGAAATAACTTGTGCTTAGCTTTCAGATTCGTGGGGCAGCGTACAGGTGTAGACAGCCAATAACAAATTCAATGAAAATACATCATTGTCGAGCTACAATAGTGAGAGTAAATGAAAGAACCCGATTTTAGGCGTAGGATAGAAAAGTCTTCCAAATTTATAACCAACACATGAAAATTTAATCTTCACTGACAACAACAATCTTACATGAAGCAATAAGATTAAAGAAGAATATTTAAAATATTGATATATTAAATCAAATATCAGTGTAGCTTCATTGCTATAGTTTGTTTTATAATTTTCATAAGTTCTACCTAATAAGTACTAATTACAATCTTAAAGAAATGTTCTTTTTTTAAGTTTAACGGATGTAAAATTCAACAGACCACAACAAATTGACGTTTTTGCAGAGATAGGCTACCGCCAAAAAAATACCCAACATTATAATTGGAACAAATTACGTTTGCCACAAGTTTTTTTATTGAAGCGATTTGGAGACAACAGATTATTATAGATGATAAGTTTTGTTATTTTTTTTTGTCATTCCTATTTTTATTTATATTTTTATCTGTTTTTATTTACACAATTCATATCGTGATATTAACTTTAGGTTACATAAATCTTAGGCTAAATTATTGTCTAAATATTGAACGTAGATTGCATCTATGACACGGTTCATTTCACAGCGCTTATAAAAAAAATTGCTCCCTGAATTCTGCCGCCAAAAGAAAAAAAGTTCAAGTTCGAGCTTACGCCGACCTATTAAACTTGGATTTATTATCCCTCTTCCATTAACAAATAAGAGATTATTAAATAATAATAATAATAATCTCTTATTTGTTAATGGAAGAGGGATAATAAATCCAAGTTTAATAATAATCGATATTCGAATTTATTTTTCGCTAGCCATTAGCTAGGAAATTGGAATTAAAAGGTGAAAAGAACATGACATCACTTCAGCAACTCGTCTGTATTATAAAATAAACATAAATAAATAAATAAATAAATAAATAAATTAAATAAAACAGACAAATTTAATTACTAAACTTCCAAATCATCTAAATAATATATCAACCGGCGGTTCGTCAGGTTGTCGTACAATTGTTTATTAACGACAGAAGCGTTTTAATTACAAATAAAAACCGAAATTTCAGTGAAAGCCTGCTATAATGGGCGTTTATTAAAAAAAAACCTTTGTTTTTAAGAATTGCTATTTAGGACTGTATAAGACCTTACAACAATAATAAAAATTTTATAAAAATTAAGCTTGTAATTTTTTTTATTTTTATCTTCAAAAAGAAATTTTTTTGTATCCAAATTAAAATGCAGAAATTCAGAATTTTTGAAATATCTTTCTGAATTTATTACTTTGCTATTTATAAATGAAATTAAAACGGCTTTAATAATAGAGGCATTAACTTTATAAATATCCTTTACTATTTATACAAATACTAGCAAATTTCTATCAAACTAATGAAGTAACAAGCAGAAATCTAAAAATCAAAAATTGATTTTTTTTTTTAAATTTAAATTTTTGAAACTTACGTTCTTTACGTTTCTCTTATATCACTTTATTGTTAAGGGTAGTTTGTTATTACTAATAATTTTAACCACATATCATTTTTTCATTGATACAACACTACGGTTACAAATAAATTATAATCTTTCCAGACAAAACCAATATTTTGGAACTGATAAAAAAACTGCTTTATTTTTTCTATATCTTACATAATTCACTTAGGGAAGTAAAGGAATGTTCTGGTACCGCATCTACTCCTCCGCTTCCGCAAATACTTTCGGAGATGGGCCTGAGATAAGGTTACAAGGAAGATTCTTCATTCTACAGCCAATGTCTACCATTAAACACTTGTGGACACAGCGAAAGTATTTGATCCTAATCACAAAAGCCGTCAATGAACTACACTGACCTTCGAATATGGGTCATTTGCACTGAGGCCAGGATCAAAATACCTTTTGTTTTAAAAACGTATCAAAAAACATCATCAAGAGCAGATTACTGCACTGATACAAGGCCTATTGTTTCAAGGACTACAAAATGATAGACTTCAAATGGTCTGATTGCACCGAACGCTTACGGCAACACACCAAAGAATGCGAGTTACCGCTTCAATTTATCAGATATGGTTTGTGACGGTAGTAATTTTTTTTTAATATTTTGTTTTCTTTAAAATAATAAAACTAGAAGATTTAATAGAAAAAGAAAATCGAAATACCCTCTATTTTTAACTATTACAATAAAAATGCCGAAAACATTTGTGAATGGTCCCATCCTATTTTCAAAGAATAAATAAATAAATAAATAAATAAATAAATAAATAAATAAATAAATAAAACCCTAATAAGTTCCAAAAACAAATTAAGTAAATAAATAAAGTAAATAAGGTTAATAATCACTTCCCATTTCTTTGAATATATCACTCAGAACCGCCGTATTCTTCAAATAACGTCTCAGCTTGTGCAATAGGCCCGCAATTTCATAATATAGATCGATTCCCATTTACGAACTCCTGACATACGACCATTCGCACTTACGACAAAGCTCCCCCCCCCATTACAAGCACTTTCGGTCGTAGTCGTAAGCACTTCATTAACGCAACGATCAGACGGGTGATCACCGAAATGAATTGAATATCAAATTGATAAAACTTGATCAAATTGATAATAAACAGCTGTTATTAATATATGTACCAGTGTGCGATTTGTAGGGGGGACGGGGGGATTTCCCCCCCCCCCCCCCCAACCCAACTGGCTTGGACCATCCCAACCTCTGGATATGAATGATGTATCCCTGTCAAGGAATAATTTTTCCAATGCACTGGATACGTTAAGTTTATGTAAATATTTAATAACAAATTTTGTCCCTGAAACAAAATTAAAATTTGTATTTTTCTGGGATAGGAATTTGTCTCTTTATTTCTTCTATATTTAGGTCTGTCTCGTCTTTTCATCAATAGAGTTTGTAATTCAATATTATTATTAAATATTCAAAATAATTATAAAAAACAAAATTGTCCGATGTAAGTATAATTGAATATCTCATAGTAATAGTTACTGTTATAAATAGAAGAGATAGTTAGAAGAATACACGTCTCTTAATTACTTCAAAACTTAATTAATGAATCAGCGAAATCAACGTTATCACTGAATTGCAAATATATTTTAAAAAATCATGATTTAATAAATTAATAATCTGTTAGGCCTATCTCTATTAACATGTAACTTTCCGTGTGCCTTTAAATCAGTTTTCAGGGGAGGGTATACATATTTAAAACTTTAATTCTAATAGTGAACCCATTAGCCATCCCCCTCTCTGATAAAATCACAAATAGCACACTGGTATGTACTGTTTATAATTTTATATTATTACTAGCTGTACTCGGCATGCGTTGCAGTGCCACTCAAAGAAAGAAAGTGTTTGTGTTTTAATTCTGTTTATTGAAGTGCTTTTGGATACACAATATTTTTTGTTTTTCCGTCTGGTGCATACACGAATAAATCAGAAGGTTTTCCGACGCGTGAACAGGGCACATACAGCTGCCCATGTGTGAAACATGGATTTTCCAAATATAGTGCACATACTAAAATTCAGACTAATTCAGAAACCTTCGCGGCGTGCGCACAACAACTCACCAAAGTTTCATCGCAATCTGATGAATGATATAGGAACGCATACGGAACAAACAAATAAAAATTCATTTTTTTACAAATAGATTAGCAATTTCTCTTTATTGCCATTAGAGTAGGACTCGTTTCCGTACATTGCTGCTGTATTATGGTTATTTAAATACGTATTTTGAGTATTGCTCTATTTTTTTTGCACGTAATTATCTTTAAATATGTTTGAACGTGTGTGTGTTTAGTAATGTGTAATGTGTATATGATTTCTAACATACTATGTATTGCACTGTACTATATATAAATTCTATTTACGACGAGTTCATCGGAACGTAATCTCCTTTTAAGTCAAAGGCAATCAGTATTCCAAAGTTGTTGGTTTGTTTGTTTTTGTCCTATAATTTAAACGCCATTTTTTATGAAAAACAAATTTACAATTCAATAGAAGTTACAAATGTGAGTAAGATAAACAGAATGACATTTTTTTAGTTTGCGATCACAAAACCTCACTAACGTTTTACCAAAAGAATAACTATTAATGATATTTGACTCAGTCTGATATGGATTTCGCTAAAGCTTTAAAATAATAACAAACATTACATCAATAAACTTTTCCTCCCTAATATCTTCCAGATTTAAAGAAGTGCGTCGTAACGTAAAAATGTTCTCGACATAAAATGGCGTCTATAAATCAACACCCGTGACATTGTTCGATGTATCTTGTCTCCAGCTGCCTATCTACGTCTTCCCCGTCAATCGTGAATCATACGTTTAGCTATAACGGTGTATCGTAAAAAAAAAAAACTTGAAACATACCAGTTTTTATGAAACAAATGCAATAACTATTACTAAACAAACTCAAGGAAAGATTTGGGGCTTTTTCAATGACAGCGAGGAAATAAGCAATACAGTTATAGAAATAATCTATGTTATTTTTTTCTTTTTTCTTTTCTTAAAGCGTTTTTGATTCTGCCAGGAATCGCTAATTTAGGTGAATAATTTTCCTTTAGATTCTTCAAATCTTGGCTCCGCAACTGTAATTTCCTTATTGACTTTTCATTTTTAGCAAATAAAAAGTGTCTAAAACATCTTCAGTTCTGGCAAAGTTGCAAAACAAGCCACCGCAGAGAATAAGCCTACTTTTAAAGACAAAAGAACATCGAAAGTGTTGTAACAGAGTGAAAACGGGGACAGTAATTAACAAACCGCAGAAAGTAAATAAAGCTCTTGGAACGATGTCAAAATTGCTATTCCCAAATGTAATTGTTTTTAATGAGGGCTGTCGTTTTCATAGTGAAATCAATTGTCACAGTGAAGGTGAGTTGCGTGACAAACGGACTTCCTAGTCGGTGCCTATGTCTATAAAAGGCGATGGAATAGCTAATCAATTGGCACTGGTGTGAGGATACCTAAGTCGCACTTCATTAAATAATTGGGTCGAAAACCACGTGAGAAAAAGGCGACACCTACAACACTCCAAACGGCATCAAAATATTATTAAGAAGCAAATGATACAGGAAACGGAGAAATAAAGATGTCTACAAAGAAATACAGTTGATGTATTTACATTAGAGGTCAGTCATTAACGAAAAATAAACTCAGTATCGGACCTGGTTTTCCACTGGCCTCAAAATCTATAAATCTATTTCTGTACAATAACAAGAAGATCCTGAAAACGCGTAATGCCTTTCCTTACAATGTTGTTTCTTTCCGATTTCTTTGTTTTGTTTTGTTTTGTTTTATTTTTTTATAAAGCAGAGAAACGAAACTTAGTTTGTATTCATCTGCTGTATACAAACAGTAGGGATTTTTCACTTCTGAAAATAAATAAATCCTATTTCTAACTGTTGCTTTAAATTAAATCGATTAATTTAAATCTTATCGCAAAAATAAAGAAATATTTATCGTACACAGCTGAAATTTTAGTGATATTTAAATGTAACAAAATGCAACTCCTGTTGATTTTGGCAAAAGTTAGACCCGTTGGAGCTAAAAATTATCAGTACAAGTAAAATGCAATTTTGCCTTTGGACCTTGTATAAATCACCACAAAAACTTTTTACTGTTTGTATCACTTGAAAATGTTCTAACTTGTTTGAACGAAACCAAGTCGTTATTTTTCATTGTATATAAGTTTTATTTTTAACAAGTAAATTCCTTGCTTTTAATCAGGTGTGCCGGCTTTATTTTTGAATACTTAAAATGCAGTTGGCGGGATAAATAAACACAAGTTTCTATGACTTTGATATCATAAGTGACGATCTTGTTAATTGGAAATAGTACCTAATGTATTTCTTACCTCCCTACAAAGAAACAGTGGTTGCAGTTTGATTCAACTTGTGGGCACTCATTTTAATACTTTACCATCTCTAATGGATAAGTATAAAGTGCCAAAGACATTACATCTTTATTACAAGTTCAGTTTTACAAGTGCTGTTTTATCTTTTTTTTTTTCCTTGTTTGGTGACAAATCATGATCAGCAGAAAGACCTAAGAAACTATATTACTAAAATCTTTTATTTCTCTCGTATGTCCGGCGCAATTTTCTTTGAGAATAGAAAATAGAAATAATTTTTACAATGAAACGTCCGCGCCGGGAATCGAACCTGCAACCTTCTGATCCGAAGTCAGACATTTTATGCATTAGGCCACGGGGACTACAACTCACTTTGTATTGTTTTTTGACTTATATGTCCTTCCCCTTCCCCCCATCAATAATGAATGTATTCAACCTTTTTTTTTAATCTCAAGATTGTTTATTTATTTCCGATCCGTCTATTTATTTGTAATTCGAAAATGACAATTAGAACTATAATAGCCGAAACGTTGCAATATTTTAAATATAATATTCTTACTTAACCAAATTCTGTGTGAGATAGAGAAACAAGCACGTGGTCTAGTTTTTATTATTAATTTAAATTCATTATATTTAAAAAATGAATTTTTATTATTTTGTGCAATGAACATTGCATAGCTCTGACTGAGTCTAACAAGGCTGGGAACGTATCCCAATACTGATCAAATGCTTCAAATTGACGCTACCTTTGATTTATAGAGTTGTTCGCAGTGCCTTCTTGTATTCTCTAATATTCATCTCCTATCTCTGTCCTTACAACATTGAAAATACGTCGAAAAAAAATGTAATAAGCTAATCCCAGATAAACTTAAAAATTACTTTAGATAAACAATTGTAGATATACAGAATGTATTAAAAAAATATCCCTCGTTATAATAGCTAGACTGATTTCCCCAAAATGTGATACGATGTTTATTTAAAAGACAGCATGATTATTTGGGTCTTCGTCATTCCTCACTCTCCGCCCTCTTTTCCATTTCTGGATGCTCAGTTCTCACTAAACAGATCTGAACTTATTCTTAGAAATGAAATAAAATAGAATAAAAAATAAACAATAATGGGTGAGATCAAATTGTTTACAAAAGGACAACCTGGAACAGCTGTTTCACGTTCGTTTTTTACTGGTAACTGCTCCTGGTTGATAATCGTCAAAGAGCGTGAATTAGCTGTTTATTAACCTTCGGCATACAAGGTGGGGTTATTTTTACCCCAACACTTTTAAAATGCGTTGATGGTCCCTTACAACGCAATCAAATAGCTTGACCTTCTCAGTAGCTGGAGCTTACACATATCCGCGTCGCATAACATTGTCGAATAAGTACCGAAGGCGCCGCAGTGGTGTACACAGGTGCTCAAAGTGGGTCCTGGGCATTTTTAACCCCCCATTGTATGGGACGTCTCTAAAAAAATAAGCATCCACTCGTAGGTTTTTTTTTGTTTTTATCTGAAATTCATGTTCAAAAAGCCGAATAAATATAGTTTAAAGGATATAATATGAAATAAATACGCTCCTACATGAAAATCTATATTTTTTTTGTTTTGTTGGGACTTAATAGTAAATTGTTGATTATAAGGAGAATTTGTAAAATTTTTTAGTTTTTTTATTAAAAAAGTTTAATTTTTTTTATACTTTTGTATTTATTTAATAATGTAATAATATCTTCAACAGAAAAACGCATTCAAGCGGATTTTAATTAATGCATCTATAAAATACATGCAATTCATTGTGGGGTTAATTTAACCCCACGTTGTATAGGTGAGGAGTTTTTTTCACCTTGTATGCCGAAGGTTAATAATCCAATGCGCAGATTTAATTTGTTATGCTTTAAACAAATTCATTCAGGCCGGGGCACTACTGGCACACGAATTTCCTCACTAATTTATCATTAGTGATTTTTTATTGTTCATTTTTTCTTTTGAGGCACCACTGCGCTTCCGACGAAATAAAAAATACTTAACGATAACGTAAGTTATATATAATTTATACCTAACATTCTAATTACTATACAATATATGTATGGGTTTGTGGGTGTTTTCTTTACAATATTTTATATTACACCTACATCCACAAGTTATTCGTTAAATGCTGCAGTATTTCCTAATGAAATCGATTTCCTATCAATGGAATATTGTTAACTGACCATAGACTGGTGTAGCCAATCAGTTTTAATATCAAAACAAGAGGCACCCACTTAATAACACATTCAAGTCTGCGTTGGCCTACTTTCCCATCGGAGGGGGATAAAGGAAGAGGGTAATCAATAATCACAATCTCCTGGGGGCTGATGAAAAATCCTCAACGCCTTCCACAGCAGTCGTCTGTCAACTGCTAGAATTCCCCAAGATCTATGGTTCTGTATTTGCTTTAATGCCGAATGGAATGACACGGCATAAATGCTTCTATTTACATACAATCAATCATGTTCTAAGTAAATACAACTGACAAGATGCACGCAAATATTTATCAATAAAACAAAACTACAAAATTATATATTTATAATATCAGAAATTATTTAAATGATTATTTTCCCCCCACTGAATGCCTCTTATATTCTAGGAACCGTCCATTGTTCAAAACCACATTGCGGAATTTTGCTTGTTTTTGTGGTGAAAGAATTCATCCATTTTCTTTTAATTCACTGGTTCTTAACTATTATCAGCATCTTTTTTTGGTATTTAGTCGAATTCTGCGTCCCGTTATCAAAAAAATAGTTGAAATGGATAATTTGGCCTCTTACATATTTATTTTTATGTCGTCATAAAACAAAGAATATATATGCTATCCTAGAATCCCAAAAAATCAGGCATTGGTATATATTTGTGAGGGTTTGCGCAAGGCGGTTTGACACAGATTTCTAAATATATATATCTATAATTTTTTAGGATATTTTAAGTAACAAAGAATCGTTAAAAGAATGCTTATAATTTTGGAACAAAAAATATGTACTTTCGAAATTGCATCTAATGTTTTACCATTTACAAAAAAACTAACATGTTTCTGTATTATAACCTACTGCAACCCATCGTAGTTTAAAATCCAATGGGTTTTTTTGTAGGTATTTGCTCGTGATTCGTGACTGCAGTTATTAGAGAAAGAGGATTTGTTTCGATCGATCTACGATAGACATCCAAGTGACCGATTTAACTTCCAGAGATCCCTGATGTCTCTTCACCCTCCATAAGGCTACAAAGAGGCCAAAATTTACAATATGGCGATATGTGCTTCGTATCACTATCAATTTAAGTGATTTAAGGTCCTAAAAGATCTGACCTCCATTTCTCAACCATCTTCATACGAGTATAGAGTATAGAATGATTAGGCCTAAAAATATATAGTTTTAGAAGTTGATAGGAATGATGATATAAATATAAAGACATGAAATAAATATATATAAAACTCAGAAGCCAACCACAACAGTCTGTTCGAGATCATTCTAGATGAAGAGATTTCGGGGAGTGGGAAGGGACAAATCTTTCAATTTCCAAGGTATTATGACTAGTAATTTATATTTGAGAAAGACTAAACATGATGTAAAGGTAGTATTTCATAAAATGATAGAAATCTTAAATATTAACAAGTAAATTATTGTTGGCGAGCCAATTTCTGGATGACCAAAAATAGTTGTTTAAACATATAGTAAATATCTTACAGTTATCACTAAATTTTCAGCCTCCGTGGATAATTAGCTCTTGATGAATTTTTCATGAAGTATTACGTGAATAAAGTCATGCACTTATATGTATTGACTCTAAATTTAAAACTTTAAATTAAACATGCAACACACTTCGAAACAACCTTTATCATGGATATATATTTAAAATACTTTAATGCATTTTCTCCGTGACTATCAGGACTTATCAGGACTTCCCAGCTTGCCTCAGCACAGAGAGTGCAATATTAATGGCTTCAACGCACAACGTGATATTTGGAATTTTAAATTGGAAACCTTGTTTTTTAAGGTGATAAAGTCTTCTGTAATTTTATTGACGAAATATATCTACATTATTATGAAATATATTAATGTATATTATTATGGTTATCTTGTACATTTTATTGTGACTGACGTGGTATAATATGTACCATACATTTTTATTAGCTTACTTTCCAAGTGTTGTGGTGTGTGTGTCTGTTCCTTCCCCAATAATTTTTTGTACTGCTGGATTGATCATCTTGCAACTTGGTATGCCTATTTGAGGTCTAGGAACAATCTGATTTTTATATTTGAAGTCTTTTACAAACAGGTCCTTCTCGAAAAATTCGCACGAGAGAGAGAAACCCCCAACAGAAATAAATTGGAATCAAAAGAATGGATTATGCTAATACCTCATTGTCTTAAACAATGAATATTAAATCCTTAAGCAGTTGCACTTGGTTTGATACGATTAAAACTAATCAGATTTCAACAATTTAAATAAACAATAAGGATTTAATTCATATTTTTCAGAAAACGGAAATTGTATAGTATTGTATTCAACATTGTAATTTGAATGAAAATATTGTCTTTTTGTTTTTCTCGTTTTCACAATTTGAAAAAAAAAAAAGAAATAACATTTAAAGAAAGTAGACTGTTAGTTCTCTCTAAATCCTTGTTATAATTGTACTTCGTATGTAATTCTGACATTGTATTATATAACACATTTTTTCATTCGATTGTGTCTTTTATTTTATCTAGTTGAAGAATCATAAGAAAAGCATGAATAAAGTGTTACTTATTCCCCGCCCAGCGAAAGAATGACTCTGACCTAGAACTACACCCATGATCTCTTAATCATTCCAGGACTGAAGTTTGTCGAGAGAAACTATTCACAATGGCGACTCTCAAGCGAGGCAAACCTATCAGAAGCCATAATTTTCCCGCCATAAACACTGACATATACAATCGATTCAAATTCTATTATTGCGCCATCTGGTGTCCACGGTCGTTCTTTCGCTGGGAGGAGAATAGGAAAGAGATTTTTTGTGTAGCCTACTATTATATAAAAATGGAAAGAAAAGGCAACATAAACAAGTAACATGTAGTTGGCTTGCCTTTCTTCAAATACCGAATGCTTTTAGGCCTCTAGTTCCTTACAATTGATCGGATTTGCAGTCAAATTATTTGGAATCTTTAACAGTTTAGATTCCAAGGATATGTTGATCACAAATGAATGAACAACTTGTCCTTAAAATTGAACTGTGTTTGATTTCAATGGGACAACATATTTATGGAGGGTTTTTAGCCTGTGGCTCATCTTTCATCTCGATATACACCAAAATCACCTGAAACATACCTTACAAGAACCTAAAATTTTTCTAAAGTTTCAGCTTTGTAGGATATTTACTTTTTGAGTTACCTTGATCTCGACTAAAAATTATATTCTATACTTTCCTTTTTTTTTCTTTTTTTATTTTTCGTTTCTTTTTTTTTTTTCTTTTCCTTATAAATGAAGATGTTATAACAAAACAATAAAATACCATTTGGTACGATCTATTAAGCAGATATAAATGTAGAAACGTAAATCATGGTGAAAATTCAGTGAAATTATTAAATTAATAAAAAAGAAATGAAAAGGTTTCATTAGCATTCCACTTTTTTTTTGCTATCGTATTTCCTGAATGTTACTGTGATATTATTTTTGTTACTGTAATCAAATTAATGTTTGGAGAAGGTTATCAAATTAAAAGTAACCTCCACAGTTTGAAATAGTGTTTCATTTGTGACTGGGAGTGTGTTTTATTTACGTAATGACTCCGTTGGGAACGAAAATAAATGACTCAAGATGGCGGCTTAATATGTTAGCATTCGTGTAACACTAACCACATTTCCGAACGCAACGTTCTCGTTTTGAACGCAAATTCGACTTTTAGTGCAAATGTAAATATTCAACCGTGATGTTTTTAAACCAATTGCTCAATTCTTCAAAGAGATTTCCTCGTTCTAGAATGATCTGTAGGATCACGCAAACTTGCCATGAATGAAAGTAATGAATGGGAAAAAGACAACAAGCGGTTTTCTCAAGGAAAAAAAACAACAACGAAACAAAAGAGCATCCAATTAAAAGCTCTTAATCCGTAGGGTCAACGCCTCCCCTCAATGGACTCTAGTTAGCAGAATATCAGAAGACAATCCGTAGGACTAATATTAGAACTTCATTGTGACTCTAAAGCATAATAATTGCTCTGAAATATTTCAATGCCCTTGACTTATTACGTAGAGTTAACTTGTATGTTTTTTTTTCCTCCCATGATTCGTGATGACATTCATTTAGTAGCCTATAGCCAGTCACAGATGGGAAAATTTCACATTTATTATTTTCTGAGCCTCCCAAAAAATAACTAAACACGAAGATATTGTGTAATCAGTTGTCCGTTCTAACATTTTGAGCGCCACCTACAGTAGAACGGAATAAGTATTTTTTATTTATCATTCACATAATTATCATTGCTATGGAAGGATTTGATGAGATTTGTACAACACTACTACTGTAACCGGAAAAAAAGAAAAAAGGAAAGAAAGAAAAAAAAAAGTTGAAATTTGAAGGTATTTTTTTTTGGTTGGATGGTGAACCCATTTTTTTTTTTTTTTTTTTTTTT
>JAFIDM010000007.1:8007263-8026431 GCA_023159025.1 Thereuonema tuberculata | reverse complement strand
TTCTAAACATTATATTACCTTAAGAAGTTTTACTCGTAATAGCTGATAAAATTAATATTTTTCATTAAAATATGTATTTTTGTAAACTTATTAATTCCATGTTCTTTATATTGCAGATCATATTTTTAAAGTAAAAAAGATTTTTTTTTAGCTTACTTTTTAGGAAGCAACAAATCACTCTGTCTGTGTGTATGTATGTGTCTCAGAATCCCCCTAATAACTTCTGAACTTGTAGATGAATCTTCTTCTAATTTAGTGTGCATGTTTATGGACTAGGTGGTCCCGGTAGCTGAGTGGTAAAGGCCGCTTGGCTGCGGGTTGGAGGTGACGGGTTCGATTTTTCCAGGCTCCATTCTCCTCCAAACGGGTCCTAGGGTCTACCCAGCCCTCTAGGGTTTCTTTCCAGGGCGCGCGGGCATCGGGCTGACCACCCGACCTCAACTTAGTCCCGTTGGCCACAGGATATTACAGGTTTGTTCTAATGTCTGATAAGTACCTTACATGCCAGAACGGAAGAAAAAAATTAGTTAATGTAACCATTGTAATATGAAATGTAAGTTGAAATACGAATTTCCTTTTGTCTGTAATCACGATATCCCAAAAAACTATACATCCTAGAAAGCTGAAATTTTAAGGTTTTAAAGGATAAGGAGCTAAGGACAAAAAAAACCCCTTCAAAATTATCTTGTCATAAAAGAAATATAATTCAGAAACTCTGTATCAACTAAATTGAAATTTTAGAGGTAGGTACGATTCTCTGTTTGTGGTTCTAAAAAATTATTACAAACTAGCAGCAAAGCCTGTCGGACGACAGGCATAAAAAAATCTAAAAATCATTTTATTATCAACTATCAAATATAAAGTAAATGTAATCTAAATACTGCGCTAACTTGTGAACGAAGCTTCTATGGCAAAAATGGTTTTGAGTTTCAAAATCAGCGTAAACAACTGAATAAGTATGCCAAATTTCATTAAAATGGATGCAGTGGTAACAAAATTATTTGGTTTTGAACGTAGGCCTATGTTTTGTTAGAATTTCAGTTGTTGAAGGCAGTTCCCAAGAATAAAATTTCATGGAATGACAAAATGAACTAATATTTTCATCCAATTTGAGTACCCTTGATTCAATGATATCATTGAGAACCGTTGGATCTATCTTAATAGCTTAATTATTCGAGTTACAGACAGCTTATTGTGCTTTAATTCTCTGACAATTTGTAGATTTTTTAATTATCTTTCTTCAAGTAATTTAATAATAATGCATTGTTCCATTACAATATTAAATAATGTAGACTATGTCATATTGTTTCCTATTAATGATTGTAGTAACCAAACTCAACTTTGTATAATCTAAATACTGCGCTAACTTGTGAACGAAGCTTCTATGGCAAAAATGGTTTTAAGTTTCAAAATCAGCGTAAAAAACTGAGTAAGTATGCCAAATTTCATTAAAATCGGTGCAGTGGTATCTTAATTATATCGAGTTACAGACAGACCTTTGTATAATCTAAATATTGCGCTAACTTGTGAACAAAGCTTCCACGGCAAAAATGGTTTTGAGTTTCGAAATCAGTGTAAAAAACTGAGTAAGTATGCCAAATTTCATTAAAATCGGTGCAGTGGTAACAAAATTATATCGAGTTACGGACAGACAGACAGACAGACGAACTTAGCCAATTATATAAGTTGATTTCAAACTGAAATAAGTAACTTCAAAGACTGGAAAACAGAACTTTCAGAGCAGTTTTTTCATTAAACCGCGATATCAATTATTTTGTAGTTTAGTGATATAATTTTTTTAACACGTAAATTTTACTCCATATTACTTTATCTTAATTATGGATAGTAAGTAAGTGAACCTATTAAAGTGGAATTAACATAGATAGAAGTTTCTGGAATTCTTGTGCCGAGACTACGCTCTTTTAAATGAATCCTGATTCTATTAAAGAACGAAGTGGAGGATATTTGAGAGCAGGAAACACTTAATTGGATTCTTTAGTAAAACGCACGAAAATGCTAATGAAGCTAATGGATAGACATTAAGGATTTGCATTTAATAATAAAGTGTAAGAGGATTTAAAGATGTAACAACATAATTAGGAGTATGTTTCAGAAAGAAAACAAAACTTTCCTTTAAGATTTTCAAATCCTTTTCTTAACATCTTGTTTTTTCAGTCTTGATAACAATGCCAACGAAAAAAAACTTCCAAGTATTTTGGTAGCCTACTTTATTAGGAAAAGGAGGCTTAACACATCTCTCAGTCTGTGTATGCGTGTGTTATTTCTCCTAATAACGTTTGGATCTCCATGAAACGTGGTCTGCCTATTTGAGAAACAAGGACGATCTAAGTTTAATATTTAAAATCTTTTCCAACTGGGTTCTTATCGAGAAATAAACCCGAGAAAGTGACAAAAATTCCCGTAGAAAAGCACTGGAATGTAAACAATGGAGTTCTATCCTGTACCTGATAATACCTCTGTGTCTTAAACAATGAATATTAAATCCTTAATCCACTGCGCTTGATACGATTAAAATTTTGACAATTTAAGTATATAATGCTGATTTAATTTTTATTTACAGAAACTGCAAAATTTGTACTGTCTATATTTAACAGATGTTAGAATTTGTAGCCTTTTCGTGCCTCGTTTCACGGCTTTAAGTAAAGAAATAAATAAATAAGAATAACATATTAAGAAATGTAGGCTTTATGTTCCTCGGATTTGTTATTACAAGAGATTACAACGGAGGATTTTTTTTTTTTCATTTTCTGAAACAAATTAAGAAAACACTCATTAATCTCTTAACTGAATCCAATTAATTTTAATCTGTTACAGGGCGCGCATTGTAGGTTTATTAAGCGGATTAATATCCATTCTTTCATCGAACGAAATGTAATGTTTTAGTTGTAAGTCTATTCAACGACAATTTTTTTATCACCTTCGCGAGCTAATTTCTCGACACGGACCCCCACGCAGAAAACTTTGAATATAAAAATTAGATCGTTTCTCATCCTTAAACGTGCATGCCAAGTTTGGAGAAGATCCATTCAGCGGTCCGAAAGTTATTAGGGACGACACACACAGACACAGAATGACTGATAAGCCAAGACACTTTATAGCAGAGTAGGCTAATAATAAGAACCAGAAAAGATAATAATGCCTTTCCAATTCCTTAATTTGAATAAGAGTTAAAAATCTTTTACAAGTACAAAAAAAATAATAATAATAATAGCGAAATAAAGATTTGATTGTAGTATTACTTTTTTTAGAGGATTCTTTTGAAATGCATTAGAGAACAACAGGCTTTTAAAAATGGTATCTCTGTCATTACATCAAACTACGAATTGCCATTAAGGGTCTGCCTCAAGCAAATGCAGGCGACTACAAACCTTTTATTTCTTTTATTTATTTCTTTTACCAATGCATCTAAAATTCTGAAAATTTAAAAATAAACTTGTAAAGCATCTGGGATTTCTATTTTCTTGTTTTTAATTTTCAAGGTATTCTGTAATTAATTAAATTAAAATTCAAAAACATTCAATTTTTTGGGTGTTTTCGAGGCATTATACTCGGTATTTTGAACTTAAAAATACTTGACAAAAATCTGAAATGATAAAAAATTTGTAAATTAATGATTTTTATTTAAAATATTTATTATTTATTTATATTTATTATAAGTGCAACAGTTAATTTTTAAAAATTATGTGAGATTAAATTATTTTTTTAAAAAAATAACTATTGCACTAAATAAAATATTAATAAAAATATTTAATGAATGATTTGTATTTAAAATAAAATCATTATTTTACACATTTTATATCATCTAAGGTTTTCGTCAAGTTTTTTTAAGTTGAAAATATCGAGTAATACCCCGAAAACATCCCAAAAATTGACTATTTTTGAATTTTAATTTAATAAATTGTAGAATATTTTGAAAATTAAAAACAATAAAACATAAATCCCAGATGTTTTACAAGTTCATTTGTGAAAAATTTTCAGAATTTTAGTTGCATTGGAAAAAGAAATATATAAAAGAAATAAAAGGTTTGCAGTCGCCTGCATTTGCTTGAGTCAGGACTTAAAGAGAAAAATTTGAATGAAATTGTTAAGGAGGAAAAAAAAGCTGGTAATAATAAATGCAAGTGCATATAATAAAAAAGGTGAGAGATTAACATTTACGGATTTGCTGGAGGGATTAACTTAAAGCTGACTCTTTCAAAAGGCAGTTGTTTTTTTTTTTTTTTGGAGGTAATAATCTTAGTAGATTGAGTTTTATAGTGGGAAGTTTTTTATTTATGTTGGATTGTAAGACACGAGGCCTGAAGTATGGCAATATGTCAGCCCTACTTGAATGACTGTAAATAATGAATTGCTTTTGGTTTGTTCTTTTGTAAATGGCGGAGGTTGTCTGCATTTGTCCACTGACCTTGTACACGACGTTTGTGTCGGATATTCAAAACGAGGCTGAAAAATTATATTGCGTTAAAAGGTAAAGAAAACCTTATGTACGGTTTTTTTTCGTTAACTTTTGTGGAAAAAGTGAGTTTATCTAATCGCTATGTAATATACGTGTTTGTGTCCTCAATAACTTTGGACCCGCTGGATGGATCTTCTCCAAACTTAGTACACACATTTATGGACTAGAGAAGATCTAACTTTTATATTTGAATCGTCTCCAAGTGGGTTCTTGTCGAGAAAGTAGCGGAGAAGACGACAAACAACAGAAAAGCAACACAGAACCCTGATATCTATCAATGTTGTAAACAAAGAATATTAATCCGTTTAACTAACCCATTAATTTGCTTGTGGTTCGATATGATTACAATTCCGACACCTACGTATATAAACCGAATTTAACTTTTTTTATTATTATAAAGAAATGGAGAATTTGCAACTAGTTACATTCAGCAAATCTCGTAATTTGAATAAAAATGTAGGGTTTTCGTTTTTATCATTTTCACTATATAAAACAAAGATAAAAAAAAAGAAACTTTTTAAAAATTTAATTTAAATAGCACTACAAGGAAAGTAGGCTTTTCGTTCTATCAATTCGTCTTACAACTCATAAAAGATCGATGAACAAACCTATGTGAGAACAAACCTACAGATTCTAGTGAAGCTGCTGACATGGTGTTGACCGACATCAGTCTGCTATATACGTAGGCTTATTTTTAGAATTAGTTGCTAACATTAATGATTTGCTGAGGTTATTTCATCTCTACATCTAATTACAGAATCATAAAACAAACATTTAAAAAATTTCTTTTTAGTTACTTCCGTCATTAAGGCATCTCAGGACAGCTGTTTGGTGATATCTTCACTTAGCCAACGACTGGCGGTTTTCAGTCTGAAATCGCTTGAAATAAAGACGTTGTTAGGTTTGCTGTTTCTCAGGCAATTTCAGCGTGCATTCAACTTCCCAAATATTAGAGAATTCGTACGCAGAGCCACCTTCATCGAATTTACATTTGGGATTTGAGGTGAATAGTAATAATGTAAAGAACTGGTTGAGAAATAGCTAGAGATGGTAAGAAAGAAGAAACGTGTATTTTCACTCACTCTGAATCTCCTTACGAAATATTTATCATGAATACATTAATCATACAAACAACATATAACAACATTCTTTCTAGAACAATCTCTACGACTAAGTAACACATTTAAAAGAAAGTTGTATTGCGAAGTTTAAAGTAACCTGAGGTAAGTAAAGAACTTATTCAATTGAAATTAATATAAATTTTATCTTTAGAAAAATAAAATTGTTTTTTATTGGTTATAAGTTTTGTTCCTATAAACTATTCAATTACTTACATCCGTAACTTCTTAAAAAGTAATTTTTTCTTTTTAAAAACCTCCTCATTAATCTCAAAATCTATTAATTAAAAATGCAATTAATGTAAGACTGGATGACTGGTTTTTCCAAATCAGGTGATGTTTTTTGGCTCTGTACCTTCAGCCTTTTTCACGATCAGTTTGAGAGTACAATAAAAGATTTGTGTCAGTATCAATGCCAATATCAAAAATATTGATATTGACACAATAATGGTACAGGTTTCTTAATTACAGTTCTCAAATATTTGAAGATCAAAATAGCAAACAAATAATGTCTGGATTAGGAATCCAACCTTATATTATTTGTACATGCTAATTAACATGCACTATTACTCCTTCAGGTCTACAGTAAGTTATAGGTCAAATATCGAATTTCTAACAATTTGTTTAAGCAAATATTTGCCATACATTTAATATTGTATTACAGCTACTTGATTGATGGCTTCCAGCATAACCAGTGTTGCGCATTTGAAATTTTGTTTCGTAGTTGTAGACTCTCCAGAAACGGCTGCGGCTGTAGTAAAGATACCTCAAAAGAAAAAGTCTGGAAAGGAGAGGTCTCGTGAGGAGGCGGCCACAATACATCAGCACAACGAGAAATTAGACGTTACGCCAACTTGCTGCGAAATACAGCCCTGGTAATTCTTGTTCTGTGAGTGGTAGCACCACCGCACTGAAACCACACATTTCAGGCTCTAGAATCACTGGTAATCGTGAGAAATGTTTCCACAATAAAATGCAGCCATTTTTATGTAACTGTGACAATTTGTCCACCGTTCTTTTCATTGTTGATCTCACGTAGCAAGTATCTTTATAATGATCTGAAATAACTATGATTTAGAAAAAAAAATGAAGTGATATTTGATTAAAAGTGTACGAAATCGGTAAAGAAAAAGTAATTTTTATATTTTAAGAAAGCTTTGCACGTTTAAGTAAGTAATATTTCTGCACGATTTAAAATAATAAGTTACTTTTCGAAAACTAATTAAATATTGGAAGAAAAATCTATGTTAATAATAAAATAGTTTTTCAAAAGAGCTTTTACAATCTCTGAACAGGTATTTATTCGTGTTCGAAACTTCTAAGGAAAAGATTAAATGAAACTAACTTATATTATAGCATATTTCAAATAGTTTAGCTATGTTAGAAATATTAATTACTTACATATTATAAAAGTTCCTATAAATATTGGCTTAAATTTGTTTAAAATTTAGGCTTCATTTTTTATTATTTAGTTGCTGCTAATATTTTTATTTATTTATTTATTTTAGTTCTCATTAGATGGAATCGTAAATGCCAACGAAATGATCAAAACAATACAATTTTTTCTTAAAAAACGTGAATTTCAAAAGAAAGTTCCACTTCAAATTATTTATTCTATTTTACTTCTGTTTCTTTTTTGTTTACCTTTATCAATGAACTATTTCTTTCTTCTAATGAAGTAAATATTGAAAATTGGAAAAATGGATGATAATTACAGAATTTCGCGAAAAATCACTTAAACATAAATGTTAATAGGTTAATCATTGTTAAAAACTTCGATTGTTCTAAGAGTTTCCTGCACCAGAATACAGGTATAAAGTTAAATGATTACAAACATGTTTCATTTATAAAAAAGAGAATACGAAGTTATAAGAAAGATTTCTAAATGTCTACGTATTATTATTATTATTTTACAATCTCCATTAGTGGTTTTCCCACTCCAAATGCTTTGAATTTTATTCATTTCTTTTTAATGATTTAGGCTTATTAATTAGTCTCATTGCTTGTTAGTGTATAGGGAAGTTCCCGTACCCCCTATTATGTTATTATTATATTGTACATCTTTAGATTATGATGCTTCTCTGCGTGTAGTAAATGACCTGTATATCACTTGAATATATCTGCATTGGAAAGTTTGACTCTTGGTTGGTGCATCCAATATATATATACGAACCATTTTTCCTTCCAAGAAATCGCTTCCCGTAATTTGTTTACTTCAAATCTTAAGTTTTTAATTCCTTAAAGATCTTTAAAGATCAAAAGCTAACAGAAAACAAGTTATCATCGTCGCATTCTTAAAGCATTTCTAACATAGGCTACAATCATCAGATAGTGCGTAAGGACTGAACAAGAGATAAATTCATCTATTTACATTTGCATTTCAGTCTCAATCTAAATGTCGTTCGTGATAAGAATAAATGAGTTTTAAGAGATTCACTATTAACAGTTACTTACTGATAGTATTTGTAATAATAGGATGGCCGGGAAGTTCCCGTACACCTTAATATAATAGTAACATAATAGGGAATACGGGAACTTCCCAGCCACCCTGTACAATAGACAATGATGGTATCTAATTATGTCACGAAATACGTTTGCAAAACTTTTTCTTCGAATTTTTCAATTATTCGCGGTATTACTCCTATACTTATCTAGAGAGAGAATTCGAGTTACTTCCAATGAAAAAAAAAAAAAAAATGTTTCTTGATTTCAGGGACTACTAATAAAAAAATATAGTGAAAACAGACGGACAAAACTTTCAATAACAACAATAAGACACGTCTTCCTGTTATTGAGTCATTCCTATTCTCGGATATATTTATAAATAAACAAGGAAAAAAAAACTAACTACATTAACTTCCCAGAGATGATTAATCTTCAATGTCTGTCTGTTGTTCAATTTCTATACAGTATATATTTCTTTAATTTTTTTTTTTTTTTTGTGGAAAAATAAGTCATGAAAAGACAGTCAATTATTTCTTCAAAGATCAACAAAGAAAAAAAAAAAAAAGAACCACAACAAAACAATGACAGATTCAGACGGTTGAGTTTACATTGACTTGTAGGTTATTCTTTTCAGTTGACGAAGTTTTCCTGTTTTTACTTTGACAGGAAAATGAGACGAAGCAGACGGAATTCCCTTGGGGAAGGTCACACACAACAAATATTTTGCTCAAGAAGGAAGACGAGGTGAGCAAATTGTCTCTGGGCTCAGATTCCTTCAAACCTGCATCGAGGTTAAACTCACATCTCCCTCGTATAAGTTTCCAACTTTAATTCACTGAAAGTGTCTGAGAATCTATTTTGAAATTTTATGAATTCAGTGACAACAATTACGATATCACTCAGATGATTAGGGTTTTACTTAAATTGTAAAAAAAGGGGAATTCTTGATCGTGGAAAACCGCGCGCAATAGATTAGCAAAGATTACCATTCTTTAGTCGTTACCTCAAGCTATCTTCATTCATTTAGTTTCAACTATCTCTCATCTTTTTTATTCATAAACGCGATATTTCAGAGAATTCCTAGACTTCTTCAGGCTTCTTTTTGAAAATTAATAACATTGTTAATAATTACAAATATTATTAATTGTTTATATTTACAAATATTGTTAATTGTTAATAATTACAAATATTGTTAATATATTACAAATATATTGTTAATAATTACAAATATTTTCATGCGACTTTGTCTTAAAACAATTTACAGAAATGTTCATGCCTACTCTATTTTAAACAATTTATAACAATTTCACTTTAAAACAAGCTTTTTTTTCTTTCATTTTTAACAATTTGTAACAATTTCAAGTGAATTTCGCTTTATTTTTCAATACTTTTTAATACTTTCTATTGAATATTTATTCACTTGCAAATCTTGTAAACTTAAAACTGTTTATAACAAATGTCTCTGTAATCAGTCTTGTTTCTCTATCTTTTATCTGATAAAGGTTATTGGGTCCTGGTTATGCTTTACCGAGAGGCAATGATCTGCCCAGTCTGAAATGAGTCGTTTATGGTCTTGAATGCTTTTACGTGTTGCCTCACCCTCTCTTTGAGAGTCCTACCCATGCTTTCAAAATATATGGCATTGCAGTCTCTGCATCTTAACTTACATATTACTGCCATTTAATACAGTGTTAATGAATAAAAAAGATGAGAAAGTTTAAAATAATTTAAAATTCATTGTTTATGACACTGTGATATTATCAGAAATAGGGTAGAAATCCATTGTTTAGATTCCGTTGCTTTTCTGTGGAATTTTTGTCGCCTTCTCGAAATAACTACTCGACAAGAACTCATTTGAAAAATTAAAAGATATAACGTCTCTAAATCCTCGAATGTGCATATCAAGTTTGAAGAAGCGGGTTCAAAAGTTACTAGACAGGAAACGCACATTAAATGATTTTTATGAATCTCATTTTCTTATTGGCTAATAAATCATTCATTTCACGGATTATTTCAAAGACGTCTACACGACGAAAGTACAGAGCGACCTCTATAATTCGAAATATTTAACTCAACAAATATCTTCTTCGAATTACCGGGAGATCCGGATGCTGGGTTTCAATGACGACCATTTTTGTACAAGGTTTGAAAGCTGGAATTTATTCAAGGAAAATTAGAGCTAATGACTGGATATCTATTTCTGCTTTTAAATTCACATCCCGCTTTCATTGCTTAATTTATAACTTCAATCTGAGAAGCAATTCGGATTACTGTAGTTTCGGATTCAAGAAGCTGCATTGAGATTTTTTTTAATCTGCCATTTCACATGAAATCTCAACAAACAGAGTTATTTTTTTAGGGCAAAACCAGATTTTGGAACATTTAAAGATAAATACAGTCACCTCGATATAAGGTCACTTTTCTAAAGTCTCGGCTCATTGAATAGGAATTCTTTGATATGGATTATCGGCTATATGGTCAGGTCTTAAATACCATAATCGCATATAAGGTCACTTTTGTCTGTGATTTCAGTGCCACACTGATTCAATTTCAAGAATTTTTCCGTGGGTACGATCTTTTATCGGCGTCATTTCTCCTACTGACGGACGGGACAGCTTTTTCACAAAGCACTTCATCCCCTCAAATTCTAGGAAAAAAAGATGATTAAGACGATATTCCTTTACCTGTGTTAATACAAGATCTCAGAAATCGCGACTGTGCTGTAGAAGGGGAAAGTGAATATGTGAGAATTGATGATGAAATTGCTATCACTTCTCAAGCTTCGATTTCCGAAATTGTTTCGCAAGTTTTAGATTCCAGTGCATTAGAAAGTGAGGATAACGACAATGATACTGAAAGTGAAGCGGTGACACAAGCAGAAGCACTCAGAGCATTAAATTTTCAGAAACTACAAAACTTAGAAAACATTGTACAAGAGATGAAACAAAATCGCGAAGTCCTGTATTATGGATTATTTTAAGTAAGGTCAGTTGTACATCAGTACTTTGCTTGAGCGTACTAGTACTATTTGTATGCAACTTTATTCCGAATTAAAATTTAAAAAAAATAATTTCTTTCTGATTTTATTAATTTTAATTCGTTCAACTAAATTAAAAAATTATAACCTAATAAACTGCTATTTTTTGTACGTATTAAATTTTACAAAGAATTATACTGTATTTATATAATGCTTATTTATTGACAAATGCGTATGAATCAGTTATAAGGTCACCCCGCTTTTAAGGTCACTTTCGCGAGGGGTGACTTTATATCGAGGTCCGACTATATACTAAAAGGAGAATTAAATTTAAGAATTCCTCGAATCAGCCATATGTAGAGCGTCTTATATATTCTAAATGCGGCAGAACATTATTCCATCTCATATGACTGCGTAATTATTTCATAATTATTCCATCTCATATGACTGATTCCGCATGGCTCTGTAGGACCACGTCTAAGACTGGCAATACTACGTCCCACATGACCCACTATTTTCCCCATTTCACTTTTTGTTTATTTGTATAACTTCTTAAGCTAAATGCTAAAATTTCTAGAGAACTTGATGAATATTTTGTTCCCTTATAGTAATATATTTCATAAAATTTATTTAAAAATATAAAATTTTTAAAAGAACGGTTTTTCTCTTCAAATCAAATTTCATCAAAATACAACGAAACAAAAAATTTACAAATTGGATAACAATTAGAAAATTAAAAAAAACAAAAAAACTCATTAATCACAATTTTTTCCTACATGTATTCTACATGTGTTCTTCTTGTGCTTCGCCATATTTATTTTTTTTTATTTAAATGATGATGACTTTTCGATCGAAGCCGAAACTGTGAGTAGCAATCATCATTTTTTTATTACGATAATTTTTTTTTCCAGATCTTAATGTTTATTTTTACAACGATTATTGAAGGAATATTTATTGTTATTTATTTTTCTATATTTATCTACTATTAGAAAAAAAAAATACGCGAGGATTGAATAGCATATTTTTGAAATATATACTAAAATTCTCCTACGACATTCCAACCACTGGTTATTTTTTATTATTTTCTTTTTTTTCAAGCAACTTTATTCCATTCATGGATTTTACTGGCGTTTGTTGGGTCAGGGTCGAAGAACGTTCCATGAGGGCCTGGGAGAGGACACGGAGAGTTTTACACCTTTTCAATAGAAGAGTTTAGGGCGAAATAAGAAGGAAGACTAGAGCAAACACACGTTCCATTCCTCTTCCCGAACTAACGGAATATCTTTATCACCTCAGCAACAAATCATTTCTGCGTTCTTTTGCTTGTCTGTTAAAGCTGCTCTGAAAGATACTATATAACTTGAAACAAAATGCTACTCACAGAACTTAAAGTCTATTTTGAAGACAAACTTATAATGAGTAAAACATTGTAGGAAACAATAATGTTTATTAAAAAATATGAAAAAAAAAATGCATATATAAATGGGCTTAACGGCCGAACGTTTCAACATCCTAAGCGGATAGTCATTTTCAATGGTAGAGTAACAGAGAAGAAAAAAAAGCTTTAATTGTTACAGTTTGAATATTTTTGGAATCTTGGGGAGGGGTATTCTCATCTGGGAGCCGCCAATCATTCAAACTGTAACTGTTAACCTTTTCCTTTCTTTTCTGTTTCGATTCCGTTGAGAATGACTAACCGCTTAGGATATCGAAACGTCCTGCCCTCAAGTTCATTTAAATAAGTATTTTTTTTTTCTTCATATTTTTTAATATACGTTATTGTTTCCTACATGTGTGTGTGTGTGTGTGTCAATGTTTTACTCATTTCATAAATGCATTTAACACGCATTAAACTCAAAATTAAGACAGAATTATATAAGCTGAATACAATTTCACCACAGAAACCTATTGTTTAGATTCCAATGCTTTTCTATGGGGATTTTTATCGCCTTCTCACACTAATTTCTCGTCAAGGACCCAATCGGAAAAGATGTCAAATATAGAAGTCCCTAGTCCTTAAATTTGCATACTAAGTTTCAAGAACATATATGCAGCAGCGGCTCAAACTGTCTGTCTGTCTGTTTTTTCGTAAAACCGAGACCAGATTTTTATCGATATCTCAAACAATGGGTGTAATCCTTTTTAACTTATCCATTTATTAGCGCCTAGTTTTATATGATTAGAGATAATTAAAAATGAGTAAATAATACAGTTTTAATTTATGTCTTCAGAAAATGGAAAATTTCTACTGTTTGCATTTAGATTGAGAGATTTTTGTTTATATAGCTTTCACGATTTTAAAATAAATAAATAAGAATAACATTTTAAGCAAATACTTCAGGAACCGCTTGTTCGTTTTTTTTTGTTCTTAGAAGCGAAGAAGTGACACGAAGTATTTTTCGCGGGAACACGAAAACTAAGAGTTCAAAATACTTCGCAACCAGCTCTAAGACAAAACCTGCATTTCACTGCTGGGCCAAAAGTTTGAGTGTTTTTTCTCTCTTTCTATACTTTTTTTTTATTATTATGTTAATAGCCTGTGAATGAAAATTTCTGTTTCGAGAGACACACTGAACGAGTTCGGCCCTTTATCTTTCGCAGCCGTGCCCTTAAGGACAGCACGTGTGAGGACCAAGGTTCAGTGGCACGCCTGGCGGCGGTCCCATAAACTAAGAGCGCATGGTGGGATGTCTTGAGCAAACACATCTTATTAGATAGAGAGAAATTCTTAAGTGTCTAAAAAAAAAAATTAAGGAAAAAAAGTTTAATAAAGCCTTATAGTTTTCCCGATTTTTTTTTTTTTTAATAAGATATAAGTAACGGTTAATGCATAAAAACTTCTGAGAATATTTTTTCTTCTTTTTTATTGAACATGTATTTTTTTTTTCTCAATTGCTTTATAATATTCCCACTAATAAAACGGAGAGAACAGTCTTTATTGACAATTAACATTAAGGAAATAATCCTCTATTTATTAAAATTAATGTTTTTGAACTTGAACTCGCTGTATTTTCTTGAGAACAAATTAAAAACTGAAATGAATATACGCCAAAAACCTCGTCTGAGTGGTTGATTTTATCAATATTACAATTGGAAACTCAATGGAGCGACATGGAACTCTTTTTTTTTTTTCCCATCTATTCTGGAACAAACGCTGGGCGCCAGTCCGGCCTCAGCATAACCCCGGTCTTCCGCGATTTCCCCCCCCCCCCCACGATCCCAAGTGCTGGTCTACACGAACATTGAAAACGCGGCGTTATAGTCGGACCACGATAACTTAACGATTGGAAAAATTCCAGAGCCCCATGACCTCAGACTAGCCTCTCTCAGAGGTTTCGAAGAATATTACATTACAGCTGCAAAACAAAACAAAAAAACAGTTTTAATGATGTTCAAAAGAAATGCTGTTAGTTATAGTTAACTGTTTTCAATATAAGATTTAGCTGTTATATTTAAGTTTTATGTATTTCTTTTAAATATTATATATATTTTTAAAGCGCTGTGCTTTGAGGAGCGCTTATTTATGATTGGCTGAAAAATAGATAAATCATTAATCACGTGGTGTTCCTTCCGATCGTCAAGTTATCGTGGTCGGACTATAGCAACATCTGGTTGCTAACGCTCGTGTAGACCAGCACTAAGACTAGTCCCCCCTTCCTCTTTGGAAACAAAAAACAGCGCAAAAAAAAAAAAAATATTCTCGCGCACATCTTTTAAAATTAATTTATAATCCATTTTATTCTTCAAGTTTTAAATAACTGATTAAAGAGCATATCATTTTAATATTTATTCTTAAATAAAAGCTTAATTGCGTTAACAAACTGTAGATAGGTCCGAGTTACACTTGTGATGAAGACCCTAAAGAGATTTCACAAGTATTTTCGAGCTGCATTTGACGACGGTCGTAAGCATAAGGCAGGCATCGGTATTAGAGTCCCTCACTAGTACAACAAACCAACTGCGTTGCCACAGATATAAATAATGTTTATGTTTCTAATTTTGTTGGCAAAAATCTTGGATATTATTTCCATGTTTTATTGTTTATTGTAGTGATATTTGAAATTTTCGTTCTTCATGTCTTTGAGAATGGATGTAAGAACATCCGAAACATGTATTGTAGGAGTTATCTGTTGTTTATAGTAAAGTTCTGAATTTCTGTAATTAATTAAGGTTGAAAAGCTGAAATATTTAATTAGAGAATATGGAAAATATGGGAAATTAACATGTTTACGCAAATGTAACCTTGACCCAAGACAGGAATTCTAAGTTCATTTTGGTATAAATGTGAATAATCATTAAATGTAGCACGTTTTTCTGCCTCTTGTTTAACTACCTCAAAAGCCGGTTCTAAATGAGTTTTTCAATAAATTAAAAGAACAGAATTAAAAGCAGAGGCTAAATATTTAAATTATGGTTTTATTCAAATTAAACCACTACTATTACATTCCATACAAGTTAACCAATTCATAACAAAATTGAAAAGTGATTGACTACCAACAGGTTTCATTAGTTATCGAATTTTCCACTCTTAATAGGCGCCACAGTCAAACGTCGAAACGCTGCAATAGACTGATTTATGTTCTTTTAATATATATATTTTTTAATCCATTAAGCAGATAAATCATAATATTCTTTTGCAAACTCAAGGACATTAACGTGTTTTACAAATTAATAAAACATATTGGCTGCGTTCGGATATGCCGGTTGACGTCAACTTAGTTGGCGCCGGTTCGTCAACTACATCAACCGTCGAGAGAGCAGGGTGATCTCGTCAACCAAAATGACGACGTAAAAGGGCGTATATTCATACTGTAGTTGTCGTGATTCTCAAGAGAGGGCGCTTTTCTCGATTCGCTGTCTGATTATGTTGTGTGGGACTAGATTCACTGCATAATTGCCTATTCTTGTCCAATAAACATTTTTACATAGCTTATATCAATCGCTCAGCGTTTTCCTCGTCTTTATGAATTTTTAATAAAACTGAAATTAATCAAAATACACAATCCAACGATAGTGTCGGCCGTTTTGAGAGTCAACCGGAGCGTTCGGATACTCCGGTAGCGGTTGTATCATTCGCAGCTCAACCCTCAACTGTAGTTGACGTATCAGAACACACCCATTATCCTACATTTAGCTGCACGATCCATCTTTTGAGAAGCAAATTTGTTAAGTCAGAACAATGCTAAAAAACTAAAGTATTATTCCAGAAAATGTATTTATTATTTTTTTAAGGGAACAAGAGATACAAACCCTAAGCGTAAAGTTTTTTTTAAATTGTAATACTTGCTAATTACAAACAGTATAAATTTTCCATTTTCCGAAATAAAATTAATTAAATAGGCGTTATTTACCCAAAGCCGGTAAATATTAATCATGTGAAATCGCGCGCGGAAATACGTTTACAAAATAAACGGATTAATAGTCATTCTGTAGACATCCTTGTTTAGTTTCTTCACAAGGACACACTTGGAAAAGATTTCAACTATAGAAGTTGTATCGTCACTAGCCCGTAAATTGGCATCCCAAGTTTCAAGAAGATACCTGCAGCGATTCAAAAGCTACTGGTACACACACAGACTGAGTGATTTGATAAGCTTAGTTTCCTAGGAAAGCAGGTTATAAGAAGAACATGAAATATTCCTTTATGTTTTAATTGCCTGTAAACTAAAGTAAACTTTATTGCTCGGTTTACAGTCAAGCCACGACTAACTTTAGTTTTACGATTTGCACAGCCAAGCAAACAATTAGATGAGGTGGAAGAGCTAAATACTTTCAATTCGATAAGAAGTAAATGTTATCCGTGGCTTATCGTTCTTGGCTCCTCCATTTCATCGAAAGGTTACAAAACCTTTTGTGTGTGAGGGGGTTGGAACCCCATGAGTTATGTCTCGTTAGACTCCCCTTACCTGGAGATTTGGAAAAAAAAATCGCATTTCCGATTTCAGGGTGGCCATAAACAAAGTCAGGAAAATAGTGGTAATTTGGACAAAATTGGGGTCTATCTATACTGAATCGACTCTACTGTAGATACTTCCGTTCTAGCTCGTTTCGGGTCACTGGGAATGCTTTGGCGGAAAAAGCATTCTCCTACAAGCCCATATTGTATGTCAATAGTATACCGAGGAGGCCCTGATCGAAACTGTAATTGGTCTTAAAATTACAAAGGCTTTAATAAATGAGTTTCGAGCGCCAGTCAATATTAGTATCACTTAACAGCACTAGAGTTTGATATATTGCAAATTGTATGGGGTCGCTTGGTTTTATGGTTATTATAAAAATGAGAAGTGACTTGCTTTTTAATAAAATTTATTTATAATTTAGAATGGATTCAAGTTAGAAGGAACTACTAAGATATAAGGTGCTTTCAAAAGCTCAACTGGTACTTGAAGACTAAGATACACTTGTCTCATTCATATTTAGGTTTATTTTCTCAAATTCTAAGAAAGCAAAGCAATGAGCCAGGTGAATGATTTCATCAGGACATAAAAAAGAATTATGAGAAAAGTCAAATGTTAATTTGATATCGGACTGTTGTTGAAAAAAAGATAGTAGCATGAGAAAAACAAGCTCGAATTCATCTTAAAAAATAAAATTCAAATTTTTTATTTTTAAAATTATAATTGTCAACCAGATACATTGTATAATGGAGTATATAGCGCTTTAGGGAGGGGAGAGAAAGGGCATTTCGAGGACTGAGAAGCAGAATGGAGACCCAATTAATTACACTTATATTGCACAGAAATAAGCTTTCTGTTGTTTGTACGATTCGCATCGAAGTACGATCTTTGTGTCCAAAAGTCCGTCTCTAATGTTCCCAAATGGCGAACCTTTGGAAGAATCTGTAGAATTTCAAGGGAAAGATACTGAGATGGTTTCCTGTTGCCATCCTCAGAATATCTT
Organism: Thereuonema tuberculata; assembly: GCA_023159025.1. Lineage (NCBI taxonomy): Eukaryota > Metazoa > Arthropoda > Chilopoda > Scutigeromorpha > Scutigeridae > Thereuonema > Thereuonema tuberculata. The sequence continues at coordinate 8,008,514 of JAFIDM010000007.1, read as the reverse complement.
TAAGGAATGATGTCAGACCTGAAAGGAAAGATGAAGAAGTAGACAAACACAGAAAAGGATATTTTTCTAACATCCATGCCGACGCGGGATTCGAACCCAGGTTCCGATATATCGCCTCGTGGGAGGCCGCCGTCAAAACCACAAGGCCGGGAAGGCACAAATAAACTACGTACCTAATTTCATAGAAATCCGTCCCGCCGTTTTAACGTGATGCACATACAAACAGACATAGGACAAATATGTTCAAGCGGCGCATGCTCAGTAATGCTAGTTGATTTTTAACGGCGCAAAAGCATCTGAGGCTAAGCTGCGCCAGTATATAAGTAATTACTTATATATCTTTGGCAGCAAAAAAATTATAATTTACAACAATCACATTATTTTCTATTTATCTTCATTTTAATAAAAAAAATGTTTAACATTAAGAAAATATTTTATTGAAATGCATTTATTTTTTTTAAAATTTTATGACTTGTTACCATATCGAGAATGCTATGTTGGCAGTTTGCAGATATACTTTAAAAGCTTCGTGTGGTCTTGAAATGTACCGCAGAACCACAACAAACTTCCTTAGAACATATAAAATACTGAAATAAACCACTTCTCTATCATATCTTCAGAAACATCAAATCTATATTTCAACCCAATGACGGGCCTTCTTCAGGATAAAAATATAAATACAGTAAAGAGAAAATTAGAGAATTTTTGATTTTAAAATAATCCTTATCTGGTTCATTCAATTTATATTGTTTTGTTTTGTTACTGATTGTTTTTGGCTAGAATTTATGTTATTATTATGTTATTGTTATGATATATGTCAGTTGATACGTTTTTTGTAATTATTAGAAAATATTATTTTTGTTATTATTGTAATTTGCTTTGTATCTTTCTGATTATTACTTTAGATTCGATCATGTTTTGAAAGGGAAAGAAGATGTATTTTCTCTTTTCTCTTTCTCTTTACTGTATTTATATTTTTATCCTGAAGAAGGCCCGTCATTGGGTTGAAATATAGATTTGATGTTTCTGAAGATATGATAGAGAAGTGGTTTATTTCAGTATTTTATATTTTGAAGATTATGAAATTATCGTGATGATGCGATTCCTTAGAACATATTTCGTACATTTGCAACTGTAAAACTGTGAGAGATTTTCAGTTCTTTCAATAAATATTCTCATAATATTTCGTCCCTGTTTTAATCATTGAATTCCAAAACTGGTAGATTTTTCTTGACTTTTCCTAAGACCTCA
>JAFIDM010000007.1:7979798-7992263 GCA_023159025.1 Thereuonema tuberculata | reverse complement strand
AGCACTATTGATGAGGGGCTATCGCACAGGAGCCCGAAAGCTCCATGTGTAAAGTATGTTTTTAAGTTTTTAAAACTTTTTAATCAAAATTTGTGGGTTGTGTTTTTAATAACAATGTAATCCTTTATATTTAAAACGTATATATACTTCGAAACTGGATTTAAATTATTTCCAAAAACATCATTGTTCAGGATACTGAGAAAACTATACTTCCAATAAAAACACTTAGAAATTACCACTAATTTTTTTTTTTCGTGCTTCACCTATGCACCTTATACTTAGACATTATTTATTTCTATATAACTGCTTCGTTACATTTTTATGTTTTACTTCAAGGCTTTTTGTGCTAAGCTAACATCTTATTGAATTTACAGTTATACATGAATTTTTATTGTGGCTTTCTTCTTTTTTCTTGCAGGAACCACTGGCGTGTGCAAAATGTGACAAGTAACTCCCCCCTCCCACATATCAATTGAAATGTTTATTAAAATATCCCCCTCCCAAGATAAAAAAATAGTTTCAGATAAAACCCCGAAGATAAGGACAGCGTTGCATACAGTAGCCTAACTTACGCTCGCACATTCGACACTTTGATGGTATTTTTATTTATTTATTTATTTATTTATTTATTTATTTATTTATTGATTAATGTGTCCCTCGCTGCCTTTAGCTTCTTCGTTCGATAAATTTTTTAAATCTAAAATTTATATGTTATAATTTAAATATGTGAACGTACAGGCGTTCCCGGGTTACGAACGACCCTACTTACGAACGGTCTCCAAAGATTCCCCATAAGGATAATTTATAATTCATATATAATTAAACAATTACATTAATAATTCGGGAACTAGTTTCTTCCGCGCATGTAAACAAACTCGCATGGCGTAAATGGTTCGTTGGCGAAATATCTTTATGCTAGCGGCTATTCCCATAAAACACATGTTGTCAAGTGTCTATTATTACTTTTATTATTATTATTAGTCATTATAATATTGTTATTGTTATTATTACCGTACATACACTGTTCACCAGGGATCCGAGTTACATACAAATCCGACTTGCAGACTTTTCAGGAGCGTATCTCGTTCGTAACCCGGGGATTGCTGTAATGTAATAGTTTTAAATTAAAACACAAACATTATGTTACTGTTTTATCCGATTTTTAGCTACGATTTTTGCCGATTTTTTTTTTTTTTGTACCACACAAAAATTCACTGAAATCAACGCGGGCCATTTCACACAGACAAACAGACACGACGAAGTTAATGAGATAAAGATCTCAAAGGAACCACTTCAAAATTACTTCACGGCAGAAATAGAGCCTGACGAAATCAAATTTTATTAACCCTAATAATGTATTTTAAATATAAAATTAAGGAAGAAATTCGCTAATTAACTATTGTATCGCAGTAATGAAGAAATGTCTTTGTTCTGATGGTATTTCTGGAACTTTCCTATTAGTTATTTACGGCTATGATGCACTTGTTGTCCTTAACTGAACAAGGAACTAAGTTACGGTAGGAAGAAAATGAAATTTAATCATTAATGAATGCGTTACAGGACGATCCTATTGTCAGACGAAAGGGGAGGCAGTTCAATGAATCGTGTTTATAGGCCAACATCAAGTTAGGCCTACTTTGAACTGAAATTGAAGTGAACTTTGAACTTATTCTTCTTCTGTATTCAATGCAACAATCATAAAACCGTACCTTTTCCTGCTTCGTCGTAGCCCCCCCCAACCCCACTCACCTCCATTACATCCTTTCACCTTCCCTTCCTTACTTCGAGAAGCTACAGTACTAACGCCCACAACTACTGTCTGTAACTTTCACATTCCAACAAGGAACTGGCATTTTGGTTCTACAGGATATCTCGAAAAACGATTATTCTTGATTTATCGCAGAAAAAGACCTTGGGAAAAGAAATTCTTTTTCATTGAATTTGTAATTACATTTCAACGTTTAAAAGCAACATTTTAAGTATGAGAAAAGAGACCGTACAAGGCGTGCTATCTTCTAAACGAAAAAACAAAAAAATGTAAAAATAACAAATAAACAAACAAATAAATAAATATTTTACTTTTTTCAAATCCACCACTGACTTTCTTAATTGAAAAAGCCCTTAGTACGTAAGGGCTCTTGGACAGCTATTTCAAGTTTAATAAACTCTCAAGGCAGCTTCAATTAGTTCTCGTTTAGTTTTTCCTTTTTATGTCATGAACGAAAGACGTGCGACAGAATCTACCAACTTTCTTTCATTCCAGTAACTGCTTTTTGGCTAAGCACGCGATATCTCACTTATTCATTACGAGCTGTGCCCCGCGATGTCACCAGCGTTAAATTCGGCCCTTCTCGGTAATGTGCGGTTCTCGTCGTGCGGCCAAGCCGCCCCGTCTCCGTTAATTGACGTTTATAATGTTTACTGCTCCGCTCCTATTGGTCGTAGCGTGATGTTATATAGCCTAAAATCTTCCTCAATAAACGGGCTATCAACGCAAAAAGAATTTTTCAAATTGGAGTGGTAGTTCCTGAGATTAGCGCGTTCAAACATACAAACTCTTCAGCTTTATATATTAAGTATAAGATAAGTTTAATAGTTTTCTTTATCTGTTTGTAAGGGCGTAACGCTAAAACTGCTCGACGGATTTCCAAAAAATTTGGTTGGTTGCTTATTTGTGGTCCAACTTCAAATACCAGGACGGTTATTTTGGCTTCTCCACCTTCCCTTAAAACACGATCCCTGAAATCCTTCGCTAGAACGGTTGGACTGATTTTCATAAAATCCTGGTACAGTAAAACCCCGCTAATCCGGCATCCGATAATCCGGCACATTCAATAATCCGGCATCGGTCTAATGTTTTTTTTTTTTTACACTGAATAAGCCTTCCGTATTATAAATATTAACAACAATAATGTATGTACTTAATATATAATGTCTTAGTACTGTACTATATTACTTAATGTACGAAATAAAGTAACTATACTGTACTGTATGTACTGTATTAAAATATAATACTATATAAAAATATATTTTGTTGTTTTGTTTTTAACATTTTCCATCACTATCGAAATCAGAGAAATCACAATAGAACACGGAAAAATGGCCTGATACCTATTAATAGCCCTTTTGACTCTATTTTAGCGGTATTTCCGCTCTCCTCGCAATAACGGCTATTTTTAGACGGCGCTCAGTAATCCGGCACTGCCGAAGTCCCGAACGTAACGGATTAGCGAGTATCTACTGCGCAATACTTATTTATGGACTAACTCAAAATATGAATAAAATTACTTTGGTCTTCACTCCTTCTCTCAATATCTCAAACACCGGTTATTAATCCTTTTAATTAATCTATTAATTTTTGCTTGGCTTCCTGTGATTAATAGTTAATCGGCATTATGCCCATTGCACATGGATCCGAAAATCGGACGGTCGGATCCACGAATCGGACGTATTCTGTTTCACATGGCCACGAAACGTCGCATTTACGAACGATTTGAATGTTACATTAAAGACGACGTCGGAAAGAGTTTCGTAGCCATGTGAAAGAGAATACGTCCGGTTCGTGGATCCGACCGTCCGATTTTCGGATCCATGTGCAATGGGCTTTAGTCAATAAGATAATAATGGAATTTAATTACAGTAAACTCCCGATTATCCGCGGACCTCTCCTGTTTCCATTTTTTTTTTACTGTACAATAAATTACGGAATTAACAAAAAAAATTTTAAATCTAGAATAAGGTAAACAGTAAAAGAGGCACATTTAGCGACGTCCAAGTAGGAGGTTTTCGTGTTTCGACATGAAAAAAAAAAACAAAGACAATTAACCGATTTTTTTTGTTAAAAAGTAAGAAAATAAAGTAAAATAAAATAAAATAATTGTTTATAATGTATGTACTGTCATTTTAATGTAAATAAAACATGTTAAAAGGATTTTTGTGTTGATTTTAGTCCTTTTTCGTCCCAATTCGGATTATCTGCGGAATTCGCTTATCCGTGGTTGCGCGCCACCCTAATCCGCGGATAATCGGGAGTTTACTGTATTGGTGTTTTTTTTTTTATAGAAAAAAATGTAAAACATTATTATGTTACCATTTGAAAATGAAAGTACACTTTTCGTTTATGACATTTTTGTGACTTAAAAAAAAAAAAAATTAAAAAAATGGCAAAATAAGAATAATATTGGAATGAAATTAGGCTTAAGTTCTTTCAGAAATTTCTTCATTTTTATTTTGTACAAATAACGCCAAGTTATATTTCCAAGGTGCTTTACATATTTGACAATGATACGTATTTGTACATAACCTAACTGTAAATTATATCAGACGTGAGGGATTTAAATACGATATATTACAGAAAGATAATATTGATGTTTACCGTCTTACATAAGATGCTGGTTTCGCGTATGTAATCTACAAAAGGAAGCCGCCAGAGCTGAAGAACAGACTCCCAACACGTACAAAAATTCGCAAACGAGGTAAGGAGGGCGACACACAGGTGTTTATTTCTTTAGATCGGTTCAGGCATCAGAAACGAACAGATAAGATCTTTTTAGCTGTTCCTTGTGTGGTTAGCCCCAATGCGACGCTGACAGCGTTGTTCGCATTTTCACTTCTCTTTGGGCGGACACTAACGTAGCTTCACGTTGATGTTCTTTTTTTTTCCAATTTCTTTTTTTTGTGTGGTAACCACTTTCGTATTGAGGTTACAACTGTTGTGAAGAACATAAGCTAAAATTAGAATAATATGCAGTAACTGAGGTCAAATCCGTGGTCGGAAACAGTAAAAGTGAAAAGTTTTTCCTTGCGGTTACCAGAAGTTCATTACTAGAAGTATGCAACTTGACAATTTTTTTTTTTTTTTTTTTTTTTCTTAAAGACCAACGGAAAACTGTTATTGATTGTATGAAACAACGTAACCTAAGATTATAATGCGAATAAATATAAATACGTATCAAGATGATTTTCTTGATTTACTTTAACATTCAAAACTTTTGTTTGGCTCTGCTGACACGTTTTTGAGACGAGAACATCCCGTAATTCCTTGCGGAAACAATAGTTTATATCTGCAGTTACTCATCAAGTTAAACTCAAAGAATTGGTAGGATAGAGATGTTCTGATCAATTAAAAATACAGGTTTTTCATTTCTGAGGTTAGAACAGGCGTAGATTATAATCATAAGAGCCGTAGAATAGATTTTGTATTTTCTGTATTTTTTATATTAGATAAAATATTGCAGATGAGCTTAAGTTCTTGTCACGATATTTGCAAATCTTGATTTTTTTTTCATTAAAAGAATAATGTATTTAACAGAAAATTGGATTTTAAATATCAATTTTTTTTCAATACAAAATTTCATCAAAATTCAACAGACGGGTACGAAGACGCTAACTGAAAGTTTGCAGTTCTTGTATAAACATCTAAAAAAGAACAACACCATATCCAGATCAATGTTCATGACTGACGTAAGGGTATCAAATGCCCAAACCAGAATTGGTGAATCGCGGTTTTCATAGTTTAAAAACAAATGGCAAAAAAGTGAAGTCGTCACCTTTTTCTGCATTTTAATACGTGATTGCAATTAACGAAATCGGTGATTTTACAGTCTGTGATTTTTTTTTCTTTCAATATTATGTTTTACCGAGACACTACATTTTTTCTTGGTAATACTACAGGCCTAACTTTCGCAGCATGAAAGTACCTCAGGAACGCATCTCTTATATTTGATGTCTTTTTTTATTTTTCCCCTAAGGATTTTTCCCTGAATTAAGACTTGAAAAGCAACGGCAAATTTCAGTGCTGAAGGGTGCATTACAAGGCAAAAATTTTAAAATACAGTAAGCATTTTTTTTTTTATAAAGAAAGCCATTTTTTTTTTAGTCAACATATTAAACGTAATTGCACATTTTGAAGTGAATTTATTTAAATCAGCGATTCCTAAAAAAATCAAGATATCTATGATTTGGACTTGATGTATTTTATGCCACTGGTGCTCTGAAGATATGTTGGAATTTGTAATGTCTATTAATATTCAAATTAGAACAAATATGGGTTCGGATGTAATTATTAGTTAAAATAGTAAAAATCGGGATGTTCGTGCTTAATGACTTAGAAAACTATTGACCCCAGGCAGCTGAAGCTATGGGATATCTTTTAGTAGTTCTTTACGGATTGTGGTATAATATAGGGCACAGGGGAAGGATCAAGGGCAGAAATTACAGCATAATTCAGTGCAGCCACCCACCGAAGCCAAGTCCCGCTGGATTTCTCTCGACGCAATAATGCTGCGTAATCCTTTTAAATTTGCGAGCGTTTTGAATTGATTTAAGTTAATCGGATTTTTAACATTATCGGATAATGCGTTTCAGCCAATTTTGACTTTGGCAGTAGTGTTACAAGAAATTCGTGAAATTTAAGATGTTTACTGATAATTAGCAATATATAAGGTAAATGTTATATATTTTTGATAATTGTTTCAAATTTTTTTGCAGAGAAAGAAAAAAAAATGTATTTTGTTTGGTGGCGATAAAGTATATATATATAAATTAGCAATTCCATATGGAGGAGCGTCGTAGCTCCGTGTCATAGCTCCGGTTTCCGTGTCTCTGTATGTAATGTCCAAACCGGGAGTCGGAGGCCCATGAGTCAAATGTCGTTGGGATTCCTCATGGCCTTGAGGTTTGGGAAAAAAAATCAACTTCACCTTTTTTCTAGTCAGGAAAACAGTGGAAACCGCCAGCTTTGTCAAATTAGGCACTGAAATAATAATTCTGTATATTTCTTATGATAGCTTCTGTGTATCGCTAAGGAAAAAAAATAATATCCTTTGCAGTATATTCTCACTTTTTCTTTATTTGCACTTCTTGATTCCGCTCTCTTATCCTACATTTTTTCTTTCATTTACAGAATACACAATAATAATACATATGGTCTCTTGTGCTGATCTGAACTATTCCAAAAATAATGGTTTTTGGTTCAACATTAAATGATTGAACGTTTTCGTTATAGAGGCTCAAAATGAGTTGTACGACAATTTACATATATGGATACTTTTGTGCTAATTCCGTAACTTTAAATACCAAACAAAATAGAATGCGCATTATTTTAAAGAAAGTAGATATCACATTCTTTCATGACCCCTGTTTCATTTCTCCGACTAAACATTCCGTCAGCATTTCGGAGTGCAGAGACCAGTGTAGTATTTGGCTGGGCCAGAGGGTGGTCGCAGGTTCGTGATCTCAGTTCGTGAAGGGTGACAATGAGGTTCCACTTGGGTGCGTCTCTTACCTCGCGTGGAAACGAAACGCTGCTGTGGCCGTAGCTACCTGATTCGTGAATCGAAGTCATGGGTGTTCGCTCACTTGACATTTTAAAACCAGACATGTTGTTATTGTTTCACGTGACGTCACAAGAATAAGAGGTTTACGTCTCCTTAAATATAAAGCCTCTAAAACATTTGGCATTTTCCGTTTGAAAGGTAAGCTTCGGGACATTAAATTAACGCTAGGCGGAGCGCGAAATTTTAATAAGATTGTTTACAAAACAGAATTTTACACACACAGATAACCATGCAAACGGTGGTTATGAAAGCAATTCTTCAAGACGCAGCTAAAGACATTTCTATGCTTTTTTTCACATCCGCACGACAGAATTCTGGTATAAGTTTGTCTGAACGTAAACTGAAACGAAATAAAAGCCTCGAAGAACTTAAGGTCCTGACTCAAGCAACTGCAGGCGACTGCAAATTTTTTTTTTTTTTATATCGAATTCAAATTTACAGTCCTCCTAGGGAAATTTCCCTGTCAGTAGGTTCTGGAGATTGACATTAGGAATCTGATTAATGTACGTATACTAATAATACAATTTGCATGTAATCTCTTATCTACGTAGTACAATCTATAAATATTTAAAACATATACTTCGAGGTACATCCACTGTAATTTCAAAATGCAGATATGATTGTATGGTTCTGTATATATGTACAGTATACACACACACAGGAGCGTAAATACGTATATATGCATGTTCACGTTTACATACAGTATATTATAGATGTACATTAAAATCATAAAAGTTAAAGTAATAAAATATTTCTAATCGCTGCGATTTCTTGTTTATATTATATTGCTAATTATATAGTTTGTTAAGTTGGTGTTTTTACCTGGGAATTTTCTGTAAGACGACATAAGCTTGGATTTCAATGTTACGTAATTTTTAAACCATTTTACCTTTTATTTCTTTTTCCAAAGCATCTAAAATTCTGAAAGTTTAAATATGAACTTGTGAAGCATCTGGGATTTCTATTTTCTTGTTTTTAATGTTCAAAATATTCTACAATTAATTAAATTAAAACTCAAAAACAGTCAATTTTTTGGATGTTTTCGAGGTGTTACTCGGTATTTTCAACTAAAAAAAAATTGACAAAAACCTGAAATGATAAAAAAATTTGTAAAATAATGATTTCTATTTAAAATATTTATTATTAATGCAATAGTTAAATTTTATAAAAATAATTTAATCTCACGCAATTTAAAAAAAAAAAAAAACAATTTTTATTTTGTAAAAAATATGATGTTCAGCTAGGAGCAGTCACCAGTAAACAACGAGGTCTCGATACACAATTGTTTGTTGTTCTGCCTCGCGAGAAAACTTTTCCGCGGAAACTAGGAAAGCTCTGCCTTCCTTGAGTCGTACCTACAACGGCAGCAGTGAAGTTTTTCCGCCAGGCTTTACATTCATTCGAAAGCAAATTTCGATTCTGTTTTTTTCTTTTCCTCTTTTCCACTGTTTCCCTTTTCCGTTCATTCACAGTTCTTTGTTCTACTCTAAATGTTCACAAATAAAAGTAAGTTGACCGGCCTCTTCTTCACACTTCAACGTTACCTTCAATTCTTGGTAATTTTCCCTTCTTTCTCTGTTCCGGAAGAAAGCGATTTTAAAAACGCTATTTAATATTCACTGCGAAGTTCTTCCGCCGCTGGCTTTAGAAAATACTTTCAAAGCGAAGAACACTTGTCTATGTATGTGAACATGCGAACTTCACAATTCTTTATCCTAGCGCTAAAACTTAATCGCCATCATTTCAGATAAACATCATTTACATACATGCAAGCATTTAAAATAGAACTCAATAACGGTAACAGAATTTATTTTTAAGTGATCTCTTCTTTAATTTATGAAACTCCGTATTATGTAACTTAACCGTTGTAGATTTTTTTTATATAATCTCTTTCTGTACCATGTGACTGGAGGCTGAAGAAGCCGGGATCGAAGTCCGGCTGAGGTCGAGGATTTTTTATCTATTGAATAAGTATTCCTCCTGCGACTGCTCCTAGGGTCCACCAGTCCTCATAGAATGTACACCAAAGTTTCTGAGAAGTCCGGAAAAGGGGGGGGGGGGAGGAATGGCGGGCGAGCATTGGGCTGACCACCTGACTTGATCTTAGTCCCGGGTCACGTTCCATTTTGGGAGTCGTACCTCCAGCAATCCTGATCTTTTGCAGGATATATTCACAACTTTCTTTTCAATACTATACTTTCATATAATTGCATTGTAAATTTAATAAATTTGGTAGTAAATGCTACCAACTGCGAACTCCTGTGTTGATGGATTCACACGGACCGAAAATCTATACCAATACGCGAGTCTCTGAAAAGAATCGTTTCAAATTGTGATTAATAAATAAACACATAAGTTGGGACACCAACTATATTCTTCATGTATTTTTTTTTTTTTTTGGTAATTAACTTTCAAGCATAGCTGAATGACGCTGTTTCATGCTTACTGTCGCCCATCAATTTGGATCAACTGGAAGGATTGAAGTAAAGATATGAAGTTGTTAAAACGCTAAGCTACGAATTACAATAGAATCTGTAAAAATAAAAATAAAATCACAGCTTCTAGAAGATACTGTAAGCTTTCAGTTCTATAAAAAAATATGTTTTTAGTTCATTTAGTCAACAGTAATTAAAATATAGATACCTTTACAAATTAAGACAATGTAATTAAATTTGCATATTTTCAGGATTGGATATAAAATTTAAAAGATCACAGTTTCTAATCGATATTTATTCCAGTGTAACAATGGAATAGACAGTGGAGATGATTACATCGCCTTTACTGGAGAGTCGTAGTCCTGCATCCCTGGTCTCTCCCTGAAGCCGAGTGGCCAAATATGGCTAATCACAATTTGTTTACTGTGTCTCCAAGGACAGCAAGAAAAATCATCTCAAAGAGAAAAAGGGGCTCCAGCAAAAATGCACAACAGAAAATACGAAAAAAATTCTGTAAGTTTAGAAGAATTCTTGAGTTGCTAATTCGGCAAACTATGTGAAATAAAAACAATTTTTAATAACAATTTTTTTTTTTTAGCTTGCTTTTTCGAATTTCAAGCACTTTGGCATTGTTTTTAACTTACTTTCCTAGGCAAATAATGTTCATCAAATCAAATCCTTATATCTTCTGAACCGCTGGAAGAATCTTCTCGAACCTTGGTCTGCACATTTCTGAACTAAAGACGATTTAACTTATAATTGAAATCTTTTCAGTTTTCCAAGAAATCAACTGACAAAAATTGCCATACAAGATCATTGAATCTAAACAATGTATTTCTATCGGTATATTAAACAACGGATAGTAATCCATTAATTAGCGCGTGGTTTGATGTTATTCAAGTTCATCGACTTCAGACAATTTAAGTAAATTAACGCAGATTTAATTATTTGTTTTTTTTTTTTCAGAAAATGAAAAAAAAAAAAAAATTAATGTTTTTTATTCAGCAGATATTTTAATTTTTTTAAAAATGATCGTAGGCTTTTCGCTAATATCGTTTTCAAATGATTTTAAAATAAAATAAAAAAAAAATAAAAAAATAAATAATATTAATAATAATATTTTAAGGAAAATAAGATTTTAGTTCTTTCAGGAATTTTCATTGCGCTATTCTTTTTTTTTTGTAAGAATGCTAATTATTTTGCACCAAACTTACACTGCATACGGTAGTGGGTGAAAGTCGAAATCCATGGCAAACGGAATCTCATCACGTTTTGAACATTTATTGATTAAAAAACTGCGGTAAAAGAAACGTGATAACATTACTTAAATTTGGTAATTTTTTTTATTTTTACGTCATACTTTCAAGTACCAAGGCCAAGTAGAAATATAGGGCTGGGCGCGGAAAAGTAAAAAGTACCCAATAGTATCCTGTAGCTGGCAGTACCAATATGGTAGTGATTGTACAATGTTATCCATTAAGCAAGCTATTATTTTATTTTATGACTGTGTTCGTAAGTGTCACAATCATAGGACTGCTGTCGTGACTCGCCCAAGCCTGTATTTTTTAGTTGGACTATTTCTCTCACTATATATATATATATATATGCTTTTCTTCAAAACTGAGTTGAAACAACGTAAAAGCTTAAAGCAAAACAAAGAAAGATACAAAAACTATAAAATTCTGATATGTTTAAACTCTAGCTAAATATTTTTAAAAAAAAGTTATATTAAAGATTCTATTCCAACGACATTCTCAATTTATTATTATTATTTCAGTTATTTTCTTTAATAAAATAATCTCACTTACTTTCCTTTGCTTCTAACTTTTTCAATAAAGAATATTTTAAACTGATTCGACAAAATACAAACAAACTACCAGAATTCTTGTATTGTTCTTGTACGGGTGAATTAAGTAAATTAAAGAAAAATTAAAAACTAATAGTATCATTCCTCATATCTATGAAATATTTTCTTTATGTTTACTTCTTATTTCTGTTTTATAATTTTACTTTTAAGTAGTTACATATTTTTTTTTTACATACAAAAAAGAAGATTTATCTATCTATCTATCTATATATATATTTATTACGTTTTATCTATAAGGCGAGTTTCTCTATTTGATTTCTCATTTTCAGTGACCCCATACGCTAAAAGTGTAAAGGGACAAATTTCCTACATTCATTCTGTCCATCTTGTCACCCTCTCTTTAACCCAAACTACAAGTTGGACAGACATGAGTCATTGTAAAGAACACTTGTAGAGAAGAGGAAAAATATGAGTTTGGTCTGTGGTTACTTCTTGTTCCAGTCTCGTCATAATACTTAAGAGAATTCTCAAAACCGTTGCGAATCTGTCTATTAAGCTATGCGATCTGACTGATTTTATTTAGCTCGTGTTCGTAGCCATGATCATAAACATTGTGTTGTGATCTAAATAATCTAGGCTCGAAGCTTAGGTTACGGCAATGCTTGTGTAGCTATATCGCGGCACACGAGGGCCTTCTTTTTTAAATCTCAAATTGATTTTTTTTTAATTTTTTTTTTTTTATTTATTAATTACATGTTACATTTTTTTCAAATCATTATTTGTAGAAAACGAAACGTATATGGCTACAGTATGTACAACTAAGAAGTCAGTTTTTTGTCTAATTGTCTGTTTACTTTGTGTTAGTAATTACACATAAACATCAATG
>JAFIDM010000007.1:7956185-7969798 GCA_023159025.1 Thereuonema tuberculata | reverse complement strand
GAACCTGCAAAGAAGTTCCGAAACGTCGTATATTATATAGGTAATTAATTTTACATACCTTTTTCTTGACCAGTGCCAATGTAGCAGGCATATATAATATTTAATGTACTGGTACGTTAAATACTCTTAAATAACTTTCTTTTTAATCTTTTATATGTGTGGTTCAACTTACAACATAATTATTTTTTTAATTGTTCCTGTATTGAAATGCAATTTCAATGTTATATCTCTTACAAATTCTTTTTAATTCCATACTATTTCTATTTAAATAAAGTATTATCATTTTATTCTCAGTATCGTAATTCTATTAATAGTTTGCAAATAAGCTTACTGTTCCATTATTTTTAAAAAATGCGCAAACTATTGTATAAAGTGTGTAATTTGAGTTTATATTTGTATTGGGTATCTATAATGGAGGCGCGAAAGTGGTTCTCAGGTGTTTTCATTCGTCCAGAGCAATCTTTGTCACTCACATGTCAATTTAGTATTCATGAGTCGTCGGTAGACTAAGGCTGGATAAGAAAATCGAGTTACATTACAAGTGACCAAGTACTAGCCTTAAGAGACTCTGGAATTGCTGCCAAAGGAATAGAACTGGAAGAAATAGTCGCCATTCTTGAACATGCTAAGAGATGATTGGTATTGAGTCCGTAGATTTTAGCTAATCTATGACATACAACTAAGACTGGTGTACAGTTAAGTTTGATAGACAATCAAGCCCCATTTTTTTTTCTATTCAATTTTCAGACAATACAGAATCTCCAAAGGAAATTTGGATTACCGATAACATGAATACTACCGCATTGTTGATCTGCAAAAATATGTATCCATGTAAAGTATAATGTTCTGTTCACTGACGAATCTCAATCGAATGAATCTCAAATACAATTCTTTCTTAAATAACAGAGGAGTATTGATAACAACAACATATGTAGGAGACTAACATTTCCAGTTTTCATACAATGTTACCGCACCAAATAAATAAATGATTGAAAACTAAATTAAAAAGACATCATATCACAACACGTGATATTAAACCATGGTCTTGTGGTTTTTGCGTTACTTCTTCAAACGTAGCTGATTTCTTCCAAATAAAAATTAAATAATTTGTAAGAAATTATAAAATAGCTGCAAGTTTGTCTAAATCATTTCTTATTTCAATATTTAGTGTTTATTTAGTGATGGAGAACCGCGACAACTAAGAAATGCATTCAATTCGTGATAAAATTTTGAAAACCATAAACATAATTATGTATTGGGTTGGCAATAAAGTTCGTTCAGTTTATTTACGTGAGTTGGCTCTCTGACACCATTTTGTTAGATTGTATTGTGACATAAAAATTGGTGAATTTTTTGTAGCCATTTTAATATTGAAGATGGAAGACAATAAGCACGCAAGACCTTATGTTTCTTTGATGATCAGGCAAAAACTGTTACAACATGGCTGGGAAGTGCTGATTCATCCGCCCTATTCACCAGACTTTGCACCATCGGATTTCCATTGATTTCAGTCTTTACAAAATTCTCTTAATTGACAAAATTCAATTCCCTGGAAGACACCAAAGGCACCAGGAACATTTTTTTGCTCAAAAAGATAAAAAGTTTTGGGAAGATGGAATTACGAAGTTGCCTGAAAGATGGCAGAAGGTAGTGGAACAAACCGTTGACGACGTTGTTCAATAAAGTTATTGATGACAATGAAAACTGTGTCTTTTAGTTTTATCTAAAAACCGAAGGAACTTCTTGGTCAACCCAATAGAAAACAAGGACTTTTTATTTTTTCGTTTTCATTTTTAAAAAGCAGATTTGCTGATGAAATCACGAAACGCTGGAGTATTTTTTTTTTTCAGTTGTATTATTCAAGATATTTTTTATTCAGAATTTCTAGACGAACTCGTAACTTTCGATATCTTCATATTATCTGATCTTGGAATGGCTTCTATTTTTTTTTCTGTACGGTAGCATAATATCTCTCTCTTGGTGAATCTACTTCAGAATTTGATCAACGCTTGCTCATGCTGTGAATTTTAAATAGTATAGACGAAATAACAACGATGGAAGCAATTTCTCAACGAGTCCTTTTCAATAAATAAACTGAGCAGCATGCCCGGTTCTTTTTTTTATTATTTCGTTTTATCACTAACACCGAACTTTAAGAAGGAAAAAAAGTATTAAAGACAAATGCATTGTTTATAAGATCGAATGTGACAAAAATCCCGATGGCCAAAATCCCGATAGCCGAAAGCCCGACAGCGCAAAATCCCAATAGCCAAAAGCTCGACAGCCCAAAATCCTGATAGCCAAAAGCCTTACAGCCCAAAATCCCGATAGCCAAAAGCCCGACAACCCAAAATTCCGAAACGCCGATTGCATTTAAATGTATAAAGTTAGTTATTTGAGATTAGATTATGTTAGGTTAATAACTAATTAACCTAATGTATATAATAAGGCTGAAATCGCGAAAATTCCAATACCCTTTACTGTATTCTGAAAATATATGATTTTAAGAGATACAAGGTGTACAGGAGGAAAGATTAATGTTTTGGGCCATTCTAAGAAAACAAATTTTATAAGAATAAGTGTCTTATTCCAAACACTTTCCGAGATAGAGGTGTTGAATTGAATGTATTTGAATTGGCGCCCACTGTTGTCCTGCCGTAATGCGCCACTGTACTGCGTATGTTCACACGCGAAGTATCAAGTGCATTAATGATGAAGAATTAAAAAAAAAATATTATAAACTTTAATAAATTTGTCAGTTGAACAACAAATATTCGAAACAGTAAGTAATATTTCTTTCTTAGCAATAATTATGCAACTGTACATTCAAATATCTATGTCGGAAACCATTCGGTATAAGACATCTTCTTACAAATTTTTTTCTTACAATGATCTTAAAATTCATATTTTTACGATTCTGGCTGACGGGATTTTGGGCCAGACCCGATCGAATGATAAGAACGATAAGAATCAGATACAATTTTTCTTGGAAAATATGCTAGTTTTTTTTTTAAAGTAATTTTTTATTCCTTATCGATTTGTCAATTTTGATCTGTAGAATTAAGACTAACCCACCCCTGGGGAATTCACGTAACGACCTCGATAACGAACAACGGCGAGATGAGGTCAGTCAAATTTGGGGATAGAGAAGCGAATGATTTATCGGAATCCTCTGTTCCCTTAAAAGCGAACGTTTTAATGTTTGATTGTTCGCTAACCGTACGTCCCACGCGTGTGATTGTCGCTTAAGTTCATTTTCAACATGGCGTTAATTATCACAGATGTTCATTTGTTTACAGAGTCTCGCCCACAATAACGGAATGACGCAAGTGATATAATCAAATCTAACCTGGAATCCACGTTGATCTCATCCCATAACGTGATAACGTCCAATAAACAACCTAACTTTAACATCGTAACGTTGCTGTTCATATCTCTCCTAGGCACGTCAAGCCAAGCTCCAAATTTTCAAAACTGGTTATTAATCTTCAATTTTTCATATTTTAATCTGAATTCTAGGATTCTTTCTTTCACTATTCAGGTTAGAACCGCATTAGATGAATAAGGTGTGTCAACGTTTTATGTTAAGGTAACTTCAAAAGTAATTATTGTTACAACTTAATTCACGACACTAACCCCTCAGTCACTCACTCTGAGAACCCAGAGAAATTCTCATCCATGGCCAGGAGCTGTCCTGTGGTTCCCACTTTCAAAGTTTAATTACTGTACAATGTTTATGAGTTTTTACAGTGTTTATATTTCCTATTTATTTTTTTACTCTTTATATATATTCTTTTTTGCATCAAATTCTCTTTGGAACAAACAAAATGGAGGAGAAAACTTGAAAAATCTACAATTTTATCCACTTCGTTTTTGCTCTACTTTACAAAAGAAATGTTTAGAAGATCATCATGTCTGCAGTGTGTACGCTCTTTTTTTTTTAATAAAGCATCATTGGTAGCTGATTTTTTTTTTTACTTTTGAAAAATTAAGTGTAACGGAGTCGTTCAGGCATAGTCGAATGGTTAAGGCATTGAGCTGTCGTGCGGCTGATGTCCTGAACTTCAGGAACAGGCATCGAACTTTTTCGTCAAGTAAAGAAAACAAAAATGAATTCAATAATGTTGAAGACGGAACTGTCCTCCAAATGTTTTAATTTTAATTGTTAATATATGTGTAAATGTGCATTATGGTCTCTTATGTTAATTAAATCCTTTAATTAACATAAAACTAATTACGTAGTCTTACTCTACGTAAATGGAATAACTAATGTTTTTGGCGTTTCTTGGCAATGCCTAAATGGGTGTGGTACGAATAGATCTCAGGTCCTCAGTAGTTTTTCGCTCCAGTAACAACTCACGCTTAGTGACTACTAGATCGCATCGCTATCACCCATTTGAAACCACGGCCCAAGTAAAAGGTTGGAGAGGGGGAGGTGGTTAAAAATCAGGAAAACCATGTGATGGAACTTTCAGTTTCAGAAGAGACAAAACAAGAAAATTAAAGCAATTTTTCCAAATGATGACAAAATACTACTTTTTTTTTTCTCTCTTCAATCTCAAAATCAAACAGACACAGAATAACGATAATAAGATCAAGGGGAAAAAAAACCGAACAAATTGACGTATTTTGCTAACTCAATAACTTTTCTTTTTACGGTGATCTACCTGAAGGATTATAATTGTTGTGAATTTCACGAAACTTCAATTCCCACGCAAATCCTAACAATTACAGGGAGTTATTGCTTATAAAAAGAGCTATTTTAAAAACTTACGGAGAGTCTTAAATCTTCTAAGACACGATGAAATTTAGAATTAGCTGATAAACTTCAATGATCTTATTACAAACCAAATATCTTAATATACCGTCTCCAGTTAAAGACCCTATTTTGCAGAAGCAAATAATAGGAGTAATTTACCAAATCAATTGTAAATCATGTAATCTTAGATATATTGGTCTTACTAAGCAAAATTTATATAAAAGATTTAAACAACACCAATTAGATAGCAAAAACTTCTCCTCAACTCAAATTCCACAAATTTTAAATCGGCTATTACTGAACATTTAAGCAAATTTCCTAACCATATTATTAATTGGGATGACATCAAAATTTTAGATATTGATAATAATCATCAGAAATTACAAATAAAAGAGGCCTTTTACATTAAAAATTTTCCATCGAATTAATGATCCGAAAATGTGAAATTCCTGCTGTTACCGATTTATTTCGTTATTAACTTTTTAATTATGTTATGATGTCTTTATCGGTTTTCTGTATGTTTTTTTAAAGCTTTTGTTATCTGTTAATTTAAGCCCATGAAAGCTTTTTGTTAACATTCAGTTTACGGTTTATCTTATATTGTTTCTTAAGAATTGTTGTTAACTATTTTTGAAATTTGATCTAGTATGTTCTTATATCGTTTAATATTATTCACTGCTATTTAACTTGAAAATGCAGTAAAAGTTGCTGCGAAACACGTTGTATCTAATATTAAATAATTTTTATTCACCCTATTATCTTATGAAGTTCAATATTTAATATTAATGGGTTTCTTTAAATTATTAGTTATTAGTTGTACCCGGCAATGCCACTCAAAGAAAGAAAGTATTTATGTTTTAATTCTGTTTATTGAAGTGCTTTTGGATGCACAATATTTCTTGTTTTTCCGTCTGGTGCATACACGAATAAATCAGAAGGTTTTCCGACGCGTGAGCAGGCCACATACAGCTGTCCATGTGTGAAGCATGGATTTTTTCCAAATTTAGTCCACACACTTGTAGCGATTGTCCCTGTGCTTTGTTGATGGTCATTGCAAATGCGAGTCGCACCGGAAACTGCAAACGTTAAAACCGGAAATACACTCATTTGTTGAGACGCCTCGCGCACCAGATATTTTAAAATGATTCTACTAATTCAGAAACCTTCACGTTGCGTGCGCACAACAACTCAAAGTTTCATCGCAATCTAATGAATGATATAGGAACGCATAAGGGATAAACAAACAAAGAAACATTCATTTTTTATATATTAAGAAGATAAACAGAGTTTCACAAAAATCCATCCTGTGTTTTTATTTTTCTGCGTATGGCTAGACGTTCGCATTCCTTTCGTTCCAAAGCATTAATTATTACGATTCTCTAAAAACGAAAAATTCATAAAATATACAGATGGATCCCCCTGCTTTATTAATATCGCCATAAAATTAAGAGTACATGAAAAAGTAATATTTTTATTTGTAATTACAATTTACATGATAGTATGTACAATTGTTGGAATTTCGGAATAATCTTTGCAGTGTCATACGATCTGAATGCTAAAGGTCCCACATAGCCTACTCTGTGTTTTTCCCCAAAATTAATACACCGTATCTATCTGTGAGGTGGGGAGGTCCCGAAACCACCTGCGCAACTCTTAACAACTCACTGTCTCACAATGAAGTCGTAATTCCTCGAGCCACTAAGTAATCTTTGCTACTGTAACTTAAAATTGTACCGTAATAATTTCTTTATTTGTAAGAACTTCTTTTTTTAACAAAAAAAAAATAAAAAAAAATAACTATACTATTTTTTAGGTGGGTTGTCGCCACCAACCCAACCAAAACGTATTAAATTAAATAAGAAAAAAAAATGGGAGAAAAATATTCGAAAATAATATCTTTAAGTTGTGTGGTGTGCGTGTTGGGGTGGGGAGGTGGGGTTGCTAACTAAATCAACACGAATTAATTCTAACAATCCCATCTAAACTTACCTAATGATCAGCAATGAACTCCAACCACCAATGGGAACGCAGTATTACTAACCATAAATTTAAGCAATTATAAAATTGCAGGTACTTGCATAACGAGAATTTCTCACTCTAGATTGAGAATCACTGTTCTAAATAGGCCTATGTTAACGACAACATTCTACTACAGGTTCAAATGAGTTCCATAAACAGAATCTCGCATTCTACATTAAGAACAGCTGCTCTATACGATTATTCGAAACACATGCGTTAAACCACTCTGCTAAATGCTGAAATACAATAAAGTGTTTTATGCGAAAGTTAAAAAAAAAAATAATAATAAAAAAATAAAAAGAATGAAGAAAACCTGTCTAACCACAGTTCTACTGTTATTTTTAACTGTATTTTTATTACATTCTTTTCTTTAAAAATAAAATCATTGCTTTCTTGAAACCACGTACTTCCTCCCCCAATGTGTCCTTATATCCTCTCTTGACTTACTTTTTTAAATGATTTTGCTGATTTTTTGTTTTGTTTTTTTTGGACGATTATTTCTGTGAGGAAACAACAATTTTACTCAATTGGAGGAAAATCTCTTTTTTTTCCGCCTTTTCGCTTGCTTATTAAGAAAACAAAAATTCCATTGCTGCAATTTCATTGATCAACCAGGTAAAAACACACCTGTCTTCCTAAATATAGCGAAAGCCATCCCCAAGTGAACTCGAGAAAACCCCTGCAGCGAAAACCACATTACAAGGTCGAAAACCAGACAGGGTAAGGACACTGGCCGCCATATTTGAGCTTTTGACATCCTAGCAGTAGAATAATTAATCAATATTGATTTAACTAAAAGAAAACATAAAATCTTTTTGTACTGATGAAGACAGGTCTTTGCCACCGAAACATGCTCATACCTACTTCGTATTAATGCCAATATTTACAATATTTTTTGATTAAAAATACATAAAATAGTGCATCCATGACATTGTTTCTTTCTATATTCTAAAACCATTATCAATTTAATAATCAATAGATCCTTTTACCAATTCTTTGAAATCGTTTAAATACATCGTGAACACGTGACACTGAAAAAATGATTACATAGGGAAACAAAAAGAAATATACAGGGTGATTCAAATTTCCTGTGCAAACTTTAAAAGGTAGGTTCTACTCAGTGAGACAAACAAAAAAGTTCAAATAAACATGGGTCCGGAAATGAATCGTTTTCATTATTCAATGTATGGTTATTGTTGTTGTTTTTTTTTTATTATTATTTTTATTAACAATTATTTAAAAAAGTTTTTTACGTGTGTTAAAAATTTTTTTTAAAGTTCTTGAATGGAGCCAACACACAAGTCTAAATAAAAATTAAGTTAAAAGTTTTAAAAAACCCATAAATATTTACAATTAAAACAAACTAGTTTCGTCCCCGTTAATGGGTCATCATCAGTGAATCAGTGAACGAATAGTTTTCGTTATTCAGTGTATGTTTGACCATTTCCAAACTCAATTGTTTTTTAAGTTTGTTTTTTCCAACACTGTTTATTAAATCATTCTTTCCCTATTTTGAATATCTGTGTTTTAATTTATGACATACGTATACTGTGTCAATAAAAAAAAAATAAAAAAAAAATAACAACAACCATATATTGAAGAATGAAAACTATTGATTCCCGAATCCATGTTTACTTGATCTTTTTTGTTTTTCTTACTGATTAGAACCTAACTTTAAAGTTTGTACAGGCAATTTTGAATCATCCTGTAAATTCAAAGAACTTACAATTTCATTCACGAACCCCTTTTACTATGAATTACAGCCCCGAAATTTCATTCCAGTTAAATATGTAAAAAAAAAAAAAAAAATATGTTAAATATGTAAATGCTTACTCTTATTTAAATGTTTGCTGTTTTTTATAATAATCCAAGTTCAAACGATTGAATTATTATTGCATTAATTTTTCTAGTTACTGTTTGTAAATAACTTACTATCTTGTTACTGTTATTATCATAATAAATTTCATTGTCTGATTAATTAAAAATTTTATTTAAATAATAACAAAAAAAATGCTTATTATAAATTCACTGCAAAACATAAAAAAATTATCTACGAATTATCTCAGGCTTCCAGAATACTGTCATGTAAAAATCCCATTGACGTATGCTTTCTCTCTATTAGGTCGCCACATCAGCGAATAGCGCGAAATTACAATAATTATGGTAATGTAATCAATAGATATGCGAGACGACTTTCCTTTTAACTTTATATATATATATATAAATAATAATACCCAACAGTACTGACAACTGAAAACAAATGAGCAAAGGTAAAAAAAAAAAAAAATTAAACGTTTCGTGGCATTCTTTTGGTCGCTTTATCAGGTGCATCAATTACAAGCAATTAAAATTATCAAGAGAGAATTTCACGGTAATGAGGAATCAGTGATTTGGAAAGAATTATTACGACTCTTGACTCTATTTATGCAGTCAAAGTTTTAAGGACATTGCCCCGTCAATTAGTAACAAGAAGTTAGAAAGAACTTTAAGCATACTTTCCTTAAACGTTATTTCTTAAAATTTCATTCTTTTTTTTTTTTTGAAACGACAAAATCAAAAAACTTACATTTAGGCCTAATAAATTTATCAAATTCAATAAATTTAATAAGCATTTTCCCCATGAAAATATCTATTACGTATATATTCAAAAAAATTTTCGATTTTTTTCGATTTCAGGAAAAAAAAATATTTTTTTTTTTTTGATTTTGGGAAAAAAATTTTAATTCCTTGCTTAAGTTGTCGAAATCTCAACTTTAACCAAAAAGAACCACGCGATAATTATTTAAGTAGTTAAAAAATTAATATTTATCATTTAAGATAATGAATATTAACAGAAATAGGATAGAAATCGGTTGTTTAGACTCAATGCTGTTGTGAGGGAATTTTTGTAGTTTTTCACGCGCTATTTTCTCGCCAAGGACCCACTTGTTAAAGATTTCAAATATAAAACTTAGATCTTCTCTAGTCCATAAACCATGTATACCAAATTTCATGAAGATTCATCCAAGGGTTCAAAAGTTATTAGGGCAGGACACATTTATACACAGTGATCTCATGATCCTCACTTTCCTCGGTTACAAACATCTATTTGGATTGACTAAACTTTAATCCATAATCTCTGAATCCAATTTCTCCTTTTTCGCTTTTCATTTTATAAATACCAAGTTTTATATAATTTATTCGTCACAAACCACAAAATAGTAAGTATTTTATTAATAAAATACTTTATTTTATTTCCAAATATTTTATGTATTCTTACATTACTGCACGCTATCTAATTGATTTTTTTTTAATATATCTATTAAATTCTTTTAATACTGAGGTAAAGCAATGCTTTATTTACTATATATTTTATTTTATTGGCTTTAGTTATCATTTTACATACTATCTATCAAAAATGTAATTTAAATGTATGAAAGTGATTTAAAAAAAAAAATCCAATTCATTTTGCTGGCCATGATTTTTCCAAATACCTTAATACAAATATGCACGAATGTATTTGAAAATATAAAAAGTATTTAAATATTCTTCAGATTTCTGCATACGGTAACAACACCATTTCGGGGTTAAGCTTCATTCCTGAGCTTGTTTTTTTTTTTTTTTTTCTTCCTGAACCCCACAATGGCGGGTCGCCACTGTGGTTCTGGACGGAGGGTGAACAGTCCACTACGATCGCCCAAGGGTCCACGAAGGAAAACCGGCTTTGGAACGCCACAAAGGACCAGAAACATAGGATGGAACGAAAAAAAAAAAAGATTACCGTGCTAAAAAATCCGTCTCACATAGTCACATGTGATTCTTATACAATTGGCGGGAACTGATCAGTCATTTGCAGAAGTACGTGTTTATCCCAGAAGACAGTCTTTAACTATGAAAAGATTCCCTTCGGTAGTTCTTAGAGGCATTACCTATATTCTTACAGGTCAGGTAATCCCTGTATAGCATTCACACGTATTCTACATAAACTTGTTTTATATAACACTGAAAATATTTTCTTAAAATCAAGGAATGCTATAAAAAGACCAAGTTTATAAAAAAAATAAATAAAAATTATTTAATAAATCGTTATAAAGATATAAAGTTGTTTAGATTTGAAAGAATAAAAAGTTCCAATCAATACGATCAAAAATATCAACAAAACCTTAAAAAATTCGCTCGTACCTAACATGTAAAAACTTCGCAGATCTTAAAAATCCCACATTATATATATATATATATATATATATACATACAGATTTCAACATAGATAGTACGTGTATATAAAGTATTTTTACTTTATATACTTTTCAATTAATATTTTAGCCGACTGTTCCAATGTTTACATATTCCTCATTAACTTTTTACTGCTTAACTAACTTCAGATTATGTATTGAGTGTTATTTTTAACCAGTCTCACCATTTTAATACAATATTGTACATTCTAAAAAACAAGATAATAAATGTTTATGTGTTTTGAAAAATGTTAACATTTGTAGTTGGCAAGTGCTGAAAATTCTCACAGAAAAACCCAGAAGTTCATAACTGATCACTTGTAACTCTGCATTGTCACCTATTCGCGAAAAAAATTATGAGACGCTACAATTAAAGGATTACAACCACCTTTAATTGCCCTTTAATGAGCCGAGCAGTCAACATTCCACTGCTAACTTCCCTAGACGGACAAGAAATGCAGCACAATACCTATGCTGCCCTTGGGATAAAGATGCAAGTAGTTTTTTATTCTCCTTTACCAAAAAAAAAAAAATAGAACTCAGAAATGGAGCAACATTTTACAAAGGCAGACAGTTCGCAAAATGAAGTGTAAAGTGTTTTCTTTTAGCGATCGTCCTAATGTATTGTCATTCAAGTCACGAACACAGGAGAAGTTTTGTAAGTCATTACGTCATCGGGAAAAATCACGATGAAGTCACATCTTAAATCGAAGTCACCTGAAATATCTGTATTTTTCTAAAAAGCTCTGCTTTTTATTTGCTTAATAAAATCTTAAAATAATCTTACATATAGAATTGAATTCTTATTTATAAGATTTCCCCTGTAAAAAAAAAAAAAAAAAAAAGAGATTCTACAACAGCTTACAATGAAAAATACTTAAACGTCATTTTTAACTTTTGTTAATTTTATATTATAGTATATTTGTAATAAAACTGTAAAGACAACACATTGAAAATAATTGCTTATTATATGATTTATGGATAAATTGATATATCTCACTGGATTTATTAGCTTTAAAAACTATATACTAACTTACACCTCTGATGAATTTTAATATTGAATCTAAATGGCTTTATTTAATATTTTTTGAAATATAACTTAGAGATTAATAATAAATGTTCGTCGTATTATACAATTGAGTTGTAGTTCTGTCTATTCATAGGAAATATTAGTGATTTCTATGAAATCACTATTTCGTGTTGGAACTGCCCCATTTTTTTTCCCTTCACTTACCTA
Organism: Thereuonema tuberculata; assembly: GCA_023159025.1. NCBI lineage: Eukaryota > Metazoa > Arthropoda > Chilopoda > Scutigeromorpha > Scutigeridae > Thereuonema > Thereuonema tuberculata. The sequence goes on along the minus strand of JAFIDM010000007.1, from coordinate 7,957,572 downwards.
GTCGCTTGATGACATAGTTGGCTGGTGGTTTGAGGACTCTCCTCCCCCAAGCGGATCGCAGACCCTCCAGATAGAATTCATTGCCGCCTATGAGCAGGGTGCCCGGTGCCACAAATCCCATGAATTCCACGTTGTTGACGCTCTCCACGAGGGTAGCGTTCCAGAAGCATCGGCGGTTCTCCTCCTGAAAGTCCTGGAAGATGAGATAGCCGCTCTCGAACATCCAATCGTCGCCGTTCGCCTCATCCTCGGTGCCGCCGCCGAAGGGACCCTTCTTCTCGGGCACCCGCTTCAGCACCAAACCCAGGCACTTCTGCGAGAACATCACGCTCTTGGCGTGCTGGTCGTCGCGCAGCGTTTTCGTCGACATTTTTTTTCGTTGGGGTGCCTTGCGACCGATCACTGAGCAGCCATTACGACGGGTTTTCGACCGTCCACGCCTTCACCCAAGGAGGTAATCCAAATGACAGACATCGCTCAACGCGGCTGCACGCGCGAATGGCGCTTTCTTGCTTGTTTAGGTCGACAGTCGCCGAAGGCGGGGCTCCATCGCTGCGCCATCTGTTGCGCTGTTGGTTAACTATCGGGAAAAACAACACCGCAATGACTGAAAATATAGAGTTGTATTATTTATTTTGTTCTGACGAGTTCTGCAGAATATTTATCAGATGAACGAATAAATTATTTAGATGATAAATAGAAACAATGAAAACATGCCATATATATTTCTCCTCTTTTTTTTTCTCCACAATTTTAAAACATCGAAAATTTGATTGGGGAAAACAAATAAAAAAAGATATTCTTTTCACACAATTATAATTTGTATTGTATTACAGTATTTTCAAATCGATCTCTTCACCCTTTTACATTTAATAATTATCATTGAAGGAATTAAAATAGATTTATAATTTCAACTGACACCGGAATATCTCATTGACGACTGGAACAGGGGCGCAAGCTTTTTTTCCACTTTAAAACATAATTTATAAAATATACTGTGACGTGTAAACTACATTTCTTATTATATTAAATATATTTCTGCAACATTTATTAATATTTTTTTATTTATAAAATATGTATTAAAAAAAGTTAAAAAAACAACAAACAATTCTTGAGTATGTCAGGGAAGTACGCCCGCAAACGCCATCCAAATATGGTAGAAGGCGCTGTTTGACAGCACATTAGTTGGGCAGTGGGTAGTCATCGTCGTTTGAGATGTAGACTTTTGACGTTCTGAGGGGTGTATTAGTGTTGTTGGAAGGAACTTTGAGCACTTACTGTGAAACTGTAAGAGCACACCTTACTGTCATATTGTAAACATAGGCCTAATAAACATGTTGTCTACATTACTTGTCTTTTATCTCTGAACCTTAGTGCACCTTCTAGC
>JAFIDM010000007.1:7905733-7941185 GCA_023159025.1 Thereuonema tuberculata | reverse complement strand
GGGAGGTGATCAGTCGAAACCATTTCGCGATTCCAGGGAGGGAATCATGTGATCAGTCAAAACCATTTCCCAATTCCAGGGAGTCGAAACCATTTCCCGATTCCAGGTAGGGGGTCATATGACTAGACGAACAAAGATTAATTGCGACCAATATTCTGCGAATTCTCTTTCGTTTTCCTAAGTGTTTGTGAGATCAAGTTCAGAATTTTTATCGGTAGCTTTAAAAATAGAAAATGTAGAACCCCCCCCCCAAAAAAAAATAATCCTAGAAGTAGCTCGGTTAAAGCGGAAACTCGGATAATCGGGGCTCGGATAATCGGGGTTCTACTGTAATGCGGTTTTGTTTTTAGTTATTGCAATGCTTTAGAACATAGTTAGAAACACTCAAATTTCTTGAATAAAATGTTCTTAATTTCTTGAATAAAAAGATAAACATTTTCAAGAAAAATGGAAAAATTTAATGATTGAAAAGAAAAATTCTTGGGTACTGAAGGTCGTCTTGAGCTAAAAACACACGCAGAATGTTCAGATATTGAGATTTTAACACCAAACAATAAATTATAATACAAGTGAAGTGACCCAAACATTTATATATATAATATTGCAAAGAAAAAAAATGGCAAAACTATTAACAAATCTCTCACTGCTGACGGAAATGTTTGTCAAGGTGCGATTTGTCCTACATTAAAACGCAGGAAAATGCACAAAAGAATATTTAACAGTTTACATTTGGTACTGGAATAATATGCGGTTGGAGTAATAGTTCGCGATTGGAACAATAATTCGTGAGTACTTAATTCTTCAAAACCACCTAAATGTGATTCAATTTACTTAACGTCTCCCACTTTATCTTATCTTGAGTTCTTAAATTTTTTGCGTTTTTCGCGAGTCGCGAAATTTGATTGTAGTATTATTGTAAACTTAACTATTTTTTAAGAATTAGTTCACTTATTAATTGCTGTGCATTATTCATATTTTGAATAACTGCTGTCACGTGGACTTCCAGGCATGAGTAAGTGTTAAGGTGATTTCCTTATATGTTAAACATTCATTGCTATATGGGGTGATGGCGCTCGCGTCTTGTGACACTGAATAGCAAAGTTGTTGTTTTTGTCAAATTGTCAGACGATAAAATTTAAATTGGTCTTTTATTATTTTGATTTGTGATGATAATAGAGTATATATACAGTATATATATATATACATTAAAACCTCGTTAAGTCGTCACTCAAGGGACCAAACATTTTTGACGACTTAGGCGGAGTGGGAATTTTTGAAAAAAACAAAACAAAAAAACACTGAAATACTGTATTTGCATGAATTGATGTAGGATTCGGTGAGAAAAACAAGATTTTCAGAAATCAATACATGCAAATGAATAAGTGGAAAATAAAAAAAACAAAAAACACTTTTTATAGTTACAACATTTTAATCGTTTTAAAAGAAAGGCAATGTCTGTCTTTGAAAGTTCCAGCCAACCATTGCTGCCGCCAAAATCTTCAATGTTCAACTCCTTAGCAATTTCCATGCCTTTTTCTTTGAGAATCACGGCAGAAATAGATACATTTTGCGATCTGGCATGTTGTAGCCATCAAACTAAAACATCCTCGATCTCGTCAAACTTTGATATCCTCATTCTCTTTCTTTTGTCTTTGCAGTCAGCTTCTTCAATTACTTGTTTCAATGAAAGAATATCGTTTAATGTAGTCCTGGGAATACGATGTTCTTTGGCAAAAGCTGTTTTCGAAACATTTGATTTTTCAAAAAGTGCAATTAAGTCTTTTTTTTTTCTTTAAAAGATAACGAGGTAAGTTTTTGTTTCCCTGGCGTGTTAAAAATGTAATCGAACCACAAAATTGCAAGAGAAAAAATAGCCCTTATAGCGGGGCTTACTCGCTATGAACTGAAGTCACACTCAGGAGCTGTCAAGAAAAACTTCTACACTCTACAGAGTCGCAGCGAGAAGTTGCTTTGAATGATTAGCAGCGAGATTCCAAGAACCCGAAGGGGTAGGAAAGGAATGAAGTGACAGGCGTGGTCGAAAATTCCCCGTAAAGGCTTAGCTTTCTTAAAGTGAAGGGGCGGAGCTGAAAAGACAACACGATGGCATGCAAATGAAGAAGACAGATAACTCGTCACCCTATTTTTGAGGGTGACGAGTTATCCGGAGTAGAATTAAATTTGGTGACGGGTAAAGGAGGGTTATTTTACATTATTGTGTATGAGACCTTGTCGGGACCAAAGGAAAACAACGACTTAAACGGAGTGACGACTTATCCGGGTGACGACTTAACGAGGTTTTACAGTATATAGTATATATATTGTAATTGTGTGATCACTTGAAACTTTTCCAGTTGTAAAAAAAGTCCAATGCTAGTTACAAATTAATGTTATGTTCCTATTTTGTAACTCGATAAGACATAGATGTGAAATTAATATCGAGATCCGAGAATATAAGATTTCCCACCCCTTTCTGCCCTTCTCCACACTCTTATCACTTCAAACGTTCCCCAGTTGGTAAAAAATCACTTGATGATTACAATATAATGTTATATTCTGTTTTGTAAACTGAAAACCCCGTAAAGTTTGTAGCCCCCCTTTCCCGTTTCCACCCCTTAGGATGCAAATATCGAAAATAGGTCGCTACGTATGTTTTAGATTTTGACAAAGAACATTCATGCGAAATTTCGTATTTCCAACTAAAGCGTTTCGGAGATATGCGTATCCTTGAAGAAAGTTTGTCCCCCCGTTTACATCCTCTAGTTCCGGGTTTACGTGATCTTAAATTAACAACATTTGATTAAAAGGAAATTAAGAATAATATTATTTATTTAAAAATAATAATAATAAAGAAAAGAAAATTCATTGAAGCGGTTTTGGAGAATTGCATATCTTAAAGAATGTTGCAACCTCCCCCTCCCCGCTTACACCCTTAAGGACCGATAATCGAAAATTCGTTGAATACGTATCTTTTCGGTACTGACAAAGAACATGCATGTGAAATTTCGTGTTTCCAACAAAAGCGGTTTCAGAGATACGCATACCCTTCAAGAATGTTTGCCCCTCTGTTTACTTCCCTTACTCCGGATCCGAGTTTTCTTTGTTCTTAAATTAGGAATATTTAATTAAAAAAATAGAAAACAAAGAAAAGGAAATTCAGTATCATAAATTCAGAAGTAAAGTAAAAAAACTAGGAAAAAAAAAGGAAAAAATAAAGAATTTTAATTTCTTTTTTTTTTTTCCTTTTTTTTTCTAAAAAAATTGTTACCACAAGATGATTTGAGCCCAGTAATCACAGTTGCGACAGCCAACATTCAACCGCTGCTCCATTATAACATCTCTATTACAAACACAGATGTGAGTTAATAAGCCGTATTTAAAAATTATACAAAGGGATTAAATTAGGGGAGGGGGAGATGTGTCCAGGTTTCAATTGTAGTCTGCTATTCTGAAGAGTAATTCTGCAAAGTTTGGTCCAGATCGATCAAAGGGCATAGGACTGTACAGCGAACAACCAAACAAACAAAGCCACAAACATATTTCTTTAAATATATATATTGTGAATCTTTATTTTTCATTTTCTCGGAGCACGCTAATTTATTTCCATTTGAATTTTTTTAATCTGATTTATTATTCCTCCACGAGAAGTAAATTAAAGATTAGAAGAACTAATTACAGCTTTATCAAGCTAATTAATAAAAACCAACGTTATATCAAGAACTTGAACCAAACTTTCCTCGCAGTATCAAAGTATAATATTACTATTATCAATTGCAAAAATGTTAAATTAAAAAAAAATCCCAATTATTAAAAAATATTTTTTTTTTTTCTTCAAAGACAGGCGAGCGTAGGACCAGCCTTATAACTTCAATTGCAATCCGTTCGACTAGTAAGTATCGCAGGAAACTTACCTCCTGGACTACTTACTCCCTTACTATGATAGAAAGGATATTTCAAGATTGTAACATCAGTCTTGAAAAAAATTAATTAATTTTAATTGATTCTATTTTATTCATTTTTTTGCTTTTAGAAATTTCTAAAAAGTTTTAAGGTCAATTAACTTCGAGAAGTTCTAATTTAAAATTTTAAGACTAAATTTTATGATTTATTTCATGTATTTATCTAACACAACATCTTATTATCCGCACGCCCAAAGATGAACCTCCCAGAATGCCACGCAAATTATAGATTTTTCTTTCCTGGCCTGTCGGTCACATTCAAATGTAAGAGAAAATGGCGGTCGTTGATTGACATTCAATATTTCGACGAGGAAAAGGTCTCAAAAATAAAGTAGGGAAATTATTCTTAACGTTGCTCGTCGATTTCAAGAAGATATATGTGAGATTTTTGATATTTCCTATTTTTTATAATTGAGATTGATATTTTCTGCTGAGCTAATGGCATTGATCCTGGAGAAATTAGTCAATGATAATGTGTTTGCGGATCCAACTTTCGCCGCGACGATAATAATGATGTATGCCGAAGTCTCAGGAAAACCCTTTGAATGGTTCACAAGAGAAAAACCAATATGGTGTTATTATGTTATTAAATACAGTGAAACTTGGATAATTCGAACTTGTTTAATTCGAAATTCTGGATAATTCGAATTTTCTGCTCAGTCCCTAGAATTCTGTATTAAAATAATGTTAAAAAATCATGGATAATTCGAATTTTATTTTGGATAGTTCGAATTTTTCGTACGATTGTCCTTAAAATATTACGGTAAAAATTGGTCCTGAGACTTTTTTCAGCTAAGATGCATTATTTATTTTAACGGTCTTTCTAAGGAAAACAAAAGCGAGGGTTGGAATGTCACTATGTGGGGATTTCCGAGGATTTTTCTGTCCACCCTCTGTTGTTACCCTCCCCCCTCCCACTCCCCTTTGGTCTTAAGAGTCACGTGCGCTTCCTGTGAATGATTTAATGCGGTTATATACATTTTTACTTTTTGTGCTTGTGCTTTAAGTATTGCTTATATGCTCTTACTATTCCATTGTCAAAAGCTAAAGTTCCTTGTAAGTCATTAACATCAGCTGAAAAGGTAGCGGTGATTAAAGAAGTGGAAAAATGCCTGAAAAATAAATCGGAAATCGCCAAAATATCTGGAATTCCATCCAACACATTATCGATATATTTGAAGAACAAAGATAAAATCTTAAGCAGCAAAAATGGCAATGGAAAAAATAGAAAAAGAACGAGAGGACCTAGCAACCCAGATGTTGGAATCATATGCTAGGACACAAAGATTGCATTCAATGAAGCAATTAAAAATATCTGCCTTTTTTTTGAAAGTGATGAATAATTAATAAAAAATGTTTGATTTAATGATAAAAAATGTAGCAGTATTCTTAGATAAAGTTATGTGTTAAATAAATCCTCTTCACTGCACCAAAGACCCTTCTAGTCTTAATTATATAATAACATCACCAACACTTCAAATTAAATTATTTGATTTCTTTAATTTTTTGGACGATTGGAACGTTTGTTTTTGATTTATTTATTTTGTAATAATGCTTTTGCATTAAGTGCCGCACGGAGCACGTTTTATTGTTAATTTTTTGATTATTATTTTTATTTTATTTTGTAAAACGCTTGAGGAAGGAGAAGCTGATAAAGTTCTCCGAAATATTGCGTTATTGTGTAGAAGAGATGAAGTAAATGTCTTTCGTATAATTTAATTTGAAGTGTTGGTGATGTTTTTATATTATGTGTTAAATCTTTGATAGTGGAATTAATCTTTTTTATTTATCTCTTCTGTTTGAGAATATATGTAATTCGAATTTTTGGATAATTCGAACTTTTTCTCTGGTCCCTTCAGCTTCGAATTATTCAAATTTCATTGTAACTTGTTGTCAAGATACGTTTATTCCGTTGCTATTATTTTAAATTCTGATGAAAAATTTAATTACTTTAAAATATCTACCAGCATATCGTGTTTCCTGAAGATCCCCGTTATCTGATTCAAAAGTTATTAATAAGAACGACGACACACACACATTCATACATATTGATTTCATGATTCTAGCTTCCTTTCGAAAGTAGGTAAAAATATTAAAATCAGCAATTCAAGCGTTTTCCGTAGTTAGTTTTAGGTTTCGGTTTCGCTTCAAAAAAGACGCTATAGCTACAAGATGTTCTTAAATCCATTTCGTAAATACTACAAATCAGAAGATTATACTGTATTTCACTACGATTGAAGGTTTAAATGCAATGGGGATCAAGCTTGCATGAGATGAGGTCCCTGGCTCAAAATTTTGTTGGGCCCCTTGCATCAAGCTTATTTTTGATACACCACACAAAAGGTTAATTAAATTGGGGAACTAAATAAATAAATAAATATAAGATATATATGTATATAAGTACTATATATAATAGTACTCTGCTGGGAACTGTGTTAAAATATATAAATATATATGTGTAAATATATAAAAATATATATGCATAAATAATATATGCGTTTTTAAGCGGCGTATTTGACACAATTCCCAGCAGAGTACTATTATATATAGTACTTATATTATATTATTCATTCAATGAATGATTAATCACAGTCTCTTCCCGTGGGCTCAATTACCTAAACAATGGATTAATAATCTCTATTTTCGAGCTACACTATCTCGCTCAGTAGCTCACATGATACAAAACTTGTCTACGTCTGGCGGAGTCAGGTTCAGTCAGTTGCGGAGAAAGGGATTTCTGTGAGGTTCTTGTTCAAACGGGTCACAGAGTTCAACAACACTCACATGTAAAGGACACGATAGCGTCACCGGAGTTGCCATTCAGACCATGAAAGATCTTCCATATCTAAGTCAACCAGCAAAATTTTAGCGGCAGACAGCCAGGGGTATAGGAGCTAAGAAGGGTCAAAGTTAATATGGCGGCCCTTGGGAAATCACTTATAAGTCACTGCAAGAGGCTTATAAGTAACCTGCAACCTTAAATAAGGATGAGACAGACACAATAAGCAGATATTGATTGAAAAATAAGCAGGGACAAGATAAAGGGTACGATTACATCACCAAAGTTGCCGGGCAAGTGGCACCTTTCCTGAAAGCTTGTCCCAGGGAAGTTCACTGGTCGAGTTTGCCGGTCGGACAGCCAGCAAAAGAGGAGGAGGAGAATGTCAAGTCCGAGAATAGGTCAGCCTGCCGGACACAAGCAGAACACTCTTTCTACTGCCTCTCACTTCTATTTTTTCTCTTCACATCTCTGTCCTTCTCTCTCACTCACCTTCTTACACTCCTCACACCGAAAAGTACTTTTTCTTGTTATATATTTTTATGTTGTGTTTAATGTCTTTCCTTAATGTGCTCACTGTGAACAGAGTATCTGCTTTTCGCCCGCCCTCTTCTCTGAACTTCACATCGATTGTTATTTGAAGCTGATCAATAACAATTTGCTGCTTTTTTTCCAAACAATATTTGCTTATTGTTTCTGTCTCATCCTTATCTAAGGTTGCGGCTACTTATAAAGCTCTTGCAATGATTTATAAGGGATTTCTCATAGGCCACCATTTTAACTTTGAGCCCTCATAGCTCCTGTACACCTAGCTGTCTTCCGCTAAAATTTTGCTGGTTGACTTAGATATGGAAGGTCTTTCGAATGCACATGGTCTGAACCGGCAACTCCGGTGACGCTATCGTGACCTTCACTTGTCAGATATGGGATTTCTTACTTACCCTTAGGTTAAAGACGGGCACTTTCTCTTTCTATTAGTATCATTGGAACCTTATCATCTCCGCTGCCTATCCTCTATCGACAATAAAAAACTTCAATGGGTTTTTTTTTTTTTATCAGTTTCCATTATTCTACACTGCTGAAGTGTTTTTTTATTATCCTTTGGTAGTGAATAATAAAATCTAATTTGTTATTTTTCAATTACTGTAAGAAACTGCTTCACTTTATTTTTTATTACAGTAATACCATTGAATACATAACGCCGAATATTCAGGACATTCTACACAAAGCTTTCTAAAACTGTTTTTAAAAGACATTAAAATAATCTGTCAGTTTAGGAAATTTATTCTATGTTATTTAGAACTTCAGTTTGGTTTCGATTTCCTTCATAATAAAATGTTGATGATGGATGTTTGGCTTTAAAAATTCTAGCCAATACTTGATTAGCAGTGAGTCGTCTCCATTTGATTGGGTACTCTTGCTTACATTCACACCTTTTAGTCTCGAGATTACAGGTAGCACTTACTACCAGATAGAAAGTCCTTCTACACCATGAATAGCAGTAGTTATCTGTTTTGCCGTATTCCGGATAACAAAATGTACTTTTCCCTAAAAACATAAAAAAAATACATTATTTATTTATATGAATATCTTTCACCTGTTATATTAAATTAAACATAGTTTTCACAAATGTACAAACTTTCGTAAATGAGCGAACTTACGAACACGCAAACGTATTTTTTTGCTCTGGTTAGTGCTGTTGATTATTTTGGACAGTACACATAATGTCCTCCAAATGAGAGATGGCCGCCCTGTCTTTGTGAAGATCTGCGCATGTATGATCGATTAGTCTGGTCAGGCACTTCCGTCTGATTTTATGACAGGACGGTAATCGCTTGTTACTTTCCAAAGAGCATTGTATTTTTAAATAATACATATTTATTTATTTATATAAATACTTATTGTTAGCAACTGGTATTGAAATAACGCTAAATAGTCGAGAGAAGTTTTAATTTGGCGTTATCAACATGTCTTTCTCAGTGAAAACAGACGACGGCGTCCATTGTGACAGGAAAACATAATTGATCAGCTACCGGAAGGGCTGCGCAGTTCAAACTTCCGCCGGCCAACTTTCACTTGGAGGACAATAGTAATTGTGCTTAGGAAAATACATAACGTTTCAATTTCAGTGATTTGAAATTCGTAACCCCAGGATATAGCTGTTTGCTCGGCAAGGGTTCTATTTTTGTTGCATAATACGAAAGTTCAGCTAACATTGTTAGTTGTTTAATGAATGATATATAAAAACTTTGCATTTATTCCCTAAATTTACTCAGTATAGGTATTTGAATTACAAGGCTAACTAAAAATGCAGGCTTAGGGGCGGAAAAGAAAAGCTGTAGTCTTACGGCCCTACATATCAATACAAAACATTAATTAGTGTATTATCGTCGAATAAAAACTTGCTTAAAAACTTTCTTTTAGAAACGCTACCATATTGGCACCTTGAACCACAAGACTGTTCTTGACGGTTTGCTACGCCTAGGCTGTGAATTTTTAGTTGGCCTAAAATTAATACATTTATGCAAAAGATGCAACAGCAGCAGGCATTACAGGCACAGTATATTAAATCTATATTTATAAAATTAGCCATCCTGACGTAAGAGTAAACAATTATTGTTAAACTATTAATACCATGTTAACTTTTATTTTATTATATTTTTACTTTAATTCTTTAACTTTGAACTACAGTGATGGACAAAACAAACAGTGAAAGTGGGAAACAAGGAGTGGGAGCAGTAAATAATTAAATATCAGGCAGTAATGGAATAGCCTAACTTAACATTATCCATCCTTGACTCATTTAATATGTTCTAATTTAGAATATTAGAACCGAGTTGCAAATTTTCTACGTTGAGATCACAAGTGCAGGAATGTTTTCATGAAGAAACTGCCTGCACGCCACAACTGTGTGACAGTTAACACCTGTTCGAAGAGACATCCGTGATTCTTTTCGTTACAGTACCTGGCAGTCCCGTGCACCATTTACGCTGTGTCAGCACACTATTTGTCCGTGGTAATTTTTTGGATGACCTCAAGAATCGTATTGTCATTTGAGTCCTTTCTTCATATATGAAGGCTGAGTCCGTGTTTTCGTTCTACACGGTTTGAACAGTTGTAATATTCGACTAAAAATAGCTTTTTCTTCTGTGCTCAGAACTATTACTGCCTCGATTACTTAAAAACCTAATACCAATTACTATACAATTTCTTTTCAAATTACGGTGTTAATGCGTCGTTATGTAGTCAAATGCGAAATGAGGGAGAAAATTGACATGACATTTCTGCGGAGTTCTCTTCTACAATGGAACCTTTGTTGTCGTGCTGTCCAGAATATCGAAAAATCATCGCGAGAGGATTTACGTAGAAGGCGAGTTGTATTAACTACACAACGACGCATCAACTCTACTGTAGACAGCGACATACGGACACGCCTTACTATCGCGTGAGGATATTGAATGTTTCATTACTGTTTGTTTTGCCTAACACTGTTTAATGGACAGAAGGCATCTTAATGGTACAGGAAAAAGTATTGCAAATAAATTCGCTTTCACTTTCAGATCCATTACACAGATGTCACTTGAAGAAGAATTGTTAATTAATGGCGAATTTTCTAGTAAATCTTGCATTCCTTAATTAATAATGTAAACTCTTGCCAAAAATCTGCACACCACTTGTCCGGTATGCTATACATGATATAATCAATAACTCTTTGCAGCAATAACCGCTGTAACACGTCGTTGAAGGCTATCTACAAGTTGTTGACACTGTTTTAATAACATATGTTGTCATTCAGCTTTCAAATGATCCAACAATCGATAGTTGTCAGTGAAAAATTGCTCACGCGTTCCAGAATATCCCGCATCACTTCAATCGGATTCAAATCGGGAATTTTGGCAGGCTGTGGCAACAGGCTAATGCCAGCTTCTGTGGACCACCTTTGTGTCGTACTCGAAGCTTAGCATGGCGCGTTGTCCTGCTGGAAGAGATATTGGTTGCGCTTCCATAGAAACTCCACCATCGTTACAGGAAGATGGTTAGCCAGCACCTTCTTATATCTAGAAGCAATGAGATCCATACCTGCAGAACAGATCATTGTCCATACCATGATTCCACCATCATAATCCTTCATTATGGGCACGAGATATATCTCTCGTGAGGGCGCCTCTAGACCCATACACATCCATTCGATTGGTGGAGAGAACAGCAACTCTCATCACTCTATCACTTTCTGCCACTGGCCATTGGTCCATTGCTACGCTTTTTACACCAACGAAGACGCCACTAAACATTCGCACTCCGAGATGAAAGGCCTTCCCAGTCCTCCCGAAGAGTCTGATCGCATGAAGAACACGCTGCACTGTTCGTGTTGATGGGCCACATTAGAATGTGGAAGGAGAACTAAACTGATACAGCAGCTCTGATGACCTGAAAAGTGCCTCTCGGGAAATGGCCAGTTTGCTGGGCTCCGAAAAGGCTGTAGGACTTCCTGATTAGGGTGCGACCATTGTATCACCTTGTTTCTCGTATTTCTATACTGTATCATGTATAGTGGATCGTCGATGGCCGGTCAGATCACTGACCTCATAGACTTCCCATTTATACTGTACTCAATGATCATGCATCGTTCAAAATCATATAATTGATGTGTCTTTGGCTTGCTGGCCAGTTATATCCTGCAGAAGTGCTGCCTTAGATGTCTGTTACCTTCGTTATTTAGCAGATCCAATGCAGTGGTTTATGGGAGGACAGTATGTTGTATGTAGGGGATATCCGGATCCTACTGGCAGAGCAGTGTGTAATAATGACCTTTACTGCTATGGTTAATCAATCAAGAAAGATTTTTTTTTTCTTTTTTAATTTTTACTGAGAAACATTAAACAAATTTTCTAAATAAATCATCACCGCTAACACCAATAAATGTATGAACTTAAAATACATTTATTACAAATGCAAATTTTCGAGAAAATAAATAACGTCTTCTCTTTATCAAGCCTACAAATAATTATAAGTTACGATAAGACTAATCATAACTTATAATTATTGGTGTTAGTGGTGATGATTTATTTATAATATTATGAATTCTAAAAGAGAAGGAATCAAGAAGAAATATAGTATGTATACTTATAAACATACTTCTGGCAACATCATAAAATAAAATAATAATAAAAAAAAATTGAAAAGATATTTCTATAACGATAAAGAAATAGTGCCAACTTTCGAATAAGTAAGTGCTTTTTAAATTTGTAAAACAAAATAATTACTCTTTAAAAAGAGTGCGCTTTTTATCAAAAAGAATGGAGATTTTTCTTATAAAAACATACAGCTATTGCTAAAACTTTATTATGATATAGAGTTGTTGAATTACAGCGATTGTAAAGTCTAACAGATGGATTTTGACGATCTCGTATTTTCGTGATTTCACGGAATTTACGCGAGAATAGCCTCTATCCATGTCTTCTCACAAAATATTGAAATATTTAAATGAATTATAATACTAGGAAATGTATGAGACTTTTACTACATTTTAATATAGTTTTCATAAAATGAAAACAGTCAATAAACAAACAATAAATTCAGTAGGTAGCAATTTCCTAGTGCCAGACATTGACAAAACGAAATTTCTTTGAGACCTGCTGAAGAGGCTAATGGCCAAATCTCGGGATTTCCGTAATTCTCATGCAAACGTGATCATCAACATCTATCTGTTAGACAGTAAATTGTTGGATTGTTTAGGGATAAGGAGCCGTGCTGGCGTGGCTGTGCGGTCTAGACGGCAGGTCTGCCGTTGCGGCCAATGTGCCAGTTCCCGGGTTCGAATCCCGGTCGTGGCATGGATGTTTCTTTCTTCTTCTGTTTCTCCATCTGTCCGTTCCCGTTTCTTTACCCTGGCAGTTAGGGTTAAAATGCATCTCCCAACCCGCAGTTGAAAGTCAGCGTGGGAGATTAAACTTTCATCCCCCGAGACAGTGAGCTGTCTGAGGGAGGCCTTCGTCCAGCAGTGGGCTGCTAAAGGTTGTTAGATAGATAGATAGATAGATTAGGATAAGCATTTTCCCTAGCTCCTTCCCTATTAGTCCAATATGTATCAAAATTAATAGGTATCTGCCTTGTAACGATTGACGATCTCTAAAATATCAGCTGTCTAATATGTATATTTTTTGAGTCATCGAGATCACCTAGGGACGGACGGACGAATCTGTAAATTTCGCCTTGAAATTGCTTTTTAAAATGTTTTTATTCTAACCCTGCTTTATCATTGACTGATATTAAGGAATTCCGCGTTTGACCAAACCTTCAATAGCCAGAGGTAAATGATTATGCGGATATAAAAAATATATATTTACCTTATCTATAAATAACAAAAATAATAACTACAGCAAATAAATATTCTTTAAAAAAAAATAAAAATTGATTTCAACAGAAACAAACCAAAATTGTGATTTTAAATAATAATTTTGCATTGAATAATGGAAAAAAAAAATGGGGTTCAGAAGATTTGTACATTGTATATTGAATTATTGTTACAGTAATTTCAAATTTAAGACTGAAACAACATTTCCGAATAAAAGAAAAAAATAACATTTTCTTTACTTTGATAGCTTAGGAAGAAAAAAACAAAGAAAAATTGCTTATCAGAAATTAATGTTGAGATTTTAAATATTTCTTGACATTTTATTCAATTTTTATTATTCAGTGCTAAGAAAAATATGACGAAATAACTTTGTGGTAATATTTATTGGAATATTCTTAACATATTCTTTGTATCATCAAAACAAAAAAATTTCGTAATGCACCTACGTAAATAAGGATTCTCGCTACCGTTTCGGGAATCTGAGACAGCTGTTTCAGATTCCCGAAATGGTAGCTCGGGGTGCGAGATTCCTTATTTACTTAGGTGTATTACAAAACTTTTTCGTTTTGTAAATATTGCAGTGCTTGTTAAGTTTTATTTCTACATTCTTTGTATCATATTTTAATATATTTTTTTAAGGAATTCATTCCAACTTCAGTTAGCATTCAAATATATTTACCTTCCAAACATATTACATTAGAACAGAAAACATCCAGGAAATATCACAAATACAATCCTATTGTAATTGTAAAACTTGTTTTTTCTTAATTTCTTAAGTTGAAAATTAAAATAAACTATTAATATGATTTATTAACGTAATATTAAAGTATAATGTATGAAAATATTAAAGAATCTAGCCATTTTTTTTAAAACTTTAATTATTAATTAAAATAAATATTTCAAATTAGAAATTGAATATTTTGTATTTAATAAAAAACTTATTACCTTAACTTTAAAAACTTACGATTGGGATTACAGCTTCTAACATTAACAATTAATAACTGAAGAAAGAGGATATTCCAAACATTCAGCATCATTTTAGATGATTGCTCCAATTTAACGACCTCGGAGAATTGCATTTCAATTGCTATTTATTATCGAGCATTTTTTAACCTTTTATTTCTCAAAACAAAACATTCTAAAACTTACACTCAGAAATTTCATATCAATATTTGCAAGCAAAAAATTTTCAAGAGCATGTTTTTCCTAAGATCGGTGGTTATTAGTATTGCTTCATTTTAAATTTTCATTTATGGCATTATAATGTTCTTCCCAACCACCAGGTTCGCTGCTGTTAATATTGCCCTCTGGCGGGAATATTTAGTATTGATTGTGGACTGATTTTTTCCCCAAAAATCATACTATTAAATAAAAAATCATACTACTCCCTAGCCGTGAGTAGTAATCCCTTCGCCGCAGAGTTCCGAAGAGGTTCAGTGTTATGCCTAAGACGACGGGGAACGACTTCCGTGACCGATCTAAGGAAACGCATTCACCGTGGACTTATCCGGACTTCCCGCCAATTGGAGGAAGACATCGCAGACGACCCACCATTTGGAGGAAGACATCACTGACGTACCGAAAATTCGTAATTCTCATTCGAATTTACCTGTATTAAAACCTAACCGAGTAAATAAAAGTCTGTTATTTTAGAACCTCCGTGTTCAGTCGCATTCCGTTACCCCGCCACCGTCCGTTCTTGCTCGACACGAAAACACGGTAGCAATATCATTATTTAATATCTCTTCTAGTTCACTGAATCCGATTCAAGTAAAATTGAGTAAAACCAAAATTTGTTCCGTTGTGGACGGTAGATGGCGTTGAGGAGATTGGTGCATCTTTTAAAGAAAGATTTTAAAGAAATGGCCCATTAATGTTTATTAAAATATCCAGTTTTAAATTTCGCAAACCGTTCTATTAGTTATTAATCTCTCTATACACGACACGTATCTTATTTTGAGTTTGCGGATATAACAAAGTATCAAGTAGACAAAGCACTTCCAAATAATATATTAATTTCAAAATAATATTAAAATAATTTAACGTGTGGAGAATGTCTTATGAAAAATGAAATAAAAACACCACAATAGATAAAAATTACTAAAAAACTGTATTTAAAACATGATATTATAGCTTTCGACCTGAGCCAGCAGGTCCTTTTCAAGTGATTGTTACAGAAATGAAATGGGAATGTAAAGATTAATTGAATAAACAGACGAGACATGTGATGAAGGCGGCGAATCTTACAGTTGATAGGAGGCCTCAGCCACGGTGAGGATGGAAGATACCATTACTCAAATCCAAGGTGTAAGCATAAGTTTACAGAAAACTTTTAAACAGGCAAAAAAAAAAAAAAATATTAAAAAAGTAAACCCACTTACAAAAATATGCAAATACACTTACAAACAAGAACAAAAAAAAAAATTTAATAATTTATTGAACAGTACTAATGAGATTGAGAAAGATAAATTACGTATCCTTATGGAACCCATATTGAGCTATAGTTTAGACTGTAATACGTCATTATAGCAGTTAGAGTCCGTTAAGATATGGAATGACTCTGTACACTTCCGGTATATGTCGTTAAGTTCAAGGCAAATGATTCGATAATTGGCAAAATACAATGTATAGCATAGCCCAACACTCTCAGGCTCTCCATAGTCGTGATTACAATTATTACAGTGTTTGTCAAGTCCGGGATTCAGGCCGTACATTGGATTTTGCCATCTTTCATTTCATCTTTCATCTTGAATATGATTACATAAGATATAAACAACTTCTACTCTTCCATTAGTATTTAAATATATTTATTTTAAAATACATGTAGCAAATTTTCGGGAACGTTCGCTATCCCTTTCTCAAGCCATGAATAAAATCCATTTTTCATGGCGTAATGGAAGAGTAGAAGTTGTTTATATCTTATGTTTGTTTCATTGTTAATTCTTTTGCTACTTTGTAGCACACCTTCCTTTTATTCAGTATTACATAATTATTCATTTTCACCTCACGGAAGAGATTTTCTTGAATAGACCCTGTACGTTTCTATGAGCTGTAATGTAGTCTTTAAAGCCATTTTTTTTCCCCTTATAGAGTTTCTTTTTTACTTAAAAATAATTCCCTATTATCTAGAGAAAAATCTCTTCTCACTAGCGTTTTTCATTAGTAAGTAATTTCTAATTTGACCACTAGATGTCACCTCTTAGTTCTCATCGAAACATCTAAAAATCGATTGTCGTATCACGATACTTCACAACAAATATAGCTTAAACTGGAAAAGAACATATTAACTGAAAGAACAATAATGGACACATGTGTTACCATTATTACAAGCTGGATTTCTTAGGCATTTGATATTCTGAATGCTAATTTCAAAGTATTACAAGCCCAATTTCGGTTTAATGTCCTTCTTCTGGAGCTCTGACAGTAAGTTAAGTAATACTACAATATTTATAGTTTAAGATTATATATGCCTCAGAGTTTTAATAAAAAACGCTAAAGTTGAATCAAGATAAAAGCAATTAAAAATTGCGAATAAACTTCTTAGATGTTTTGAAGTTATTGGTGAGGTTTAAACTAAAAGTTAAATTAAAAGTACATTAAATAACTTTAGAATACTACCTGAACTTAGTTAGTATTGTAACTGTTGACTGGAAAAGCCGAGTTCCATCTCCGTCGGAGATTGGGGATTTTTTCTAAGGTATTTTTCCTGTGGACAGGCTCCAAGGATCTCCTATCTCTCATTAAAATGTTTCCTTTCCTGTGGGTGAGCATTGGTCTGTCCATCTAATACATACGAGCCAAAGAGCTCTGGAGTCTGGTAAAAAGAACTTCCCACACATAACTTGGATCTGAAGGAAGAGTGGGCCTTGATAGCTGGGATTTTCTAACTTGGGGTGAGATTGATTCAATATTTCGGTTGGTTCCTTGAGCCAACGTCAGGAGATGTTGAGTGCTACATAAGAGTTTTAACGCTGTTGTTTCGCCAATGTTTGAAGAAACTGATTCCGTCGCCTCCTGACGACGGCTCAAGGAACCGAGCATTGAGTGTACCTCACCATAGAGTAGGAAAATCTCTCATTTATGACTTCGTATTGATTTAACGAGCGTGCAACTTGAGAAAAATGACTGTGAAAAGATTAGAATGCTATGATATTAATTTCTGGATTGGAATTCTTAATTTAATAACAAGTAGTTCAATAAATTATTAAATTAAAAAGAAATATTAAAATCTCAAAGGCTTCACATATCATTAGATTATGGCATGCATTTTACAATACAGAATACCTAGAATTTAATTCCGTTTTTATGTGAGTGGCAGATAGAGCTGGTAATTATTTTGAATGACCTTTCTCTCTGGAACGAACCAAGCCCTTATTTTGGACCCTAAAACAATAGTTATTTAAACAATAATAAAGTAGGAAAAAATTCAAAAGGTCCAGATCTTCCAGTCTACAGACAAGAATCAATATTTTCTGAACTGTCTGACCTAGTAATAATATTTTATAAATTTAAAACAAGACAATTATACACTGGTGGAAAATGAAAAATAAATACTCCTAAGGAAGTAAATGGGAAGCACCATATTTGCGTGTGGTACTGGTAGAAGGCAGTAGATGCGATGATCAAAAGCGCAGCCCTGTGGAGTAATTAGGAAGCAAGTACTGGCTCGTGGACAATCCGAACCCCTATCAGTAGTTGCTGATCTGAGGCAAGAGTGGTCGACTGTTTCCAGCATCGCACTGTGCGCCAAAGTTTGTGCAGTTTCAGCGAGGTCGTACTGTGGGTCTGCCGTTCCAGAGAATCACCCAACACGTTGGACTTGAAGTGTCCGCCATGTAACAGTGTTGGCGCAGGTGGTCCGAGGAAGATGTAGAGCTCGTCAGCCTCGTTTCGAACGGCGGCGGCGGCGGCACACGGATGCGCCAGAATCGCCGCATCATACGAGTCGCCATCATGGATCCCACGGTGGATACAGATTAGGACTAGTGTCGCACCGGGGTGTCAGCTAGCACCATCTGCAACCGTTTGCTGGAAGCTGGGCTACGATCATGGGTGCCGCTCGCCAAACTTCCCCTCACGCCTCGCCACCGTGCAGGCCGCCTCCAACAGTGTCGGGAAAGAAGCACCTGGAGGAATGAATGGCGCAGAGTTGTGTTTAGTGATGAGAACAGGTTCTGGCTCAGCGCTAGTGATGGTCGTTTGCGGGTAGGGCGTCGACCAGCTGAGCATGTGTAGGACTCGATTGGACGGCGTCTGGCCCGGTCTGCTACACCGGCGACAAACCTTCACCAACTGCGCCACCTGGTGGAAAGTGCGTGGACCTTCATTCCTCAGGATGACATTCGGCACCTCTACGATCGTCTCCATGCGAGAGTGCAGGCTTGCATTACTTCTGGAGGGTGCTGACATGGTCTCTCGACATACGTAGGCGTATTACCTCGTGCGCATGATCATATACAGTGTAGGGCCTACAGAATGTGTGAAGAAAATTTTATTCTCCTGGGACCATGGCTTCAGGTGTTCATTTTTCATTTTTTCCAGTGAATATATTCAATTTATTTCTAATTCATTTTAATTTCTTTTTTAGTCTTTGATACTGAGGATGGTAATGGAAGAGACAGTGTCCATGAAATTCCATCTGATCTTCCCGTCAGAGATCACTTTTCAAATTCCGGGGAATTCCTCTTCGTTGCCATAGGAACTTGTGTTGGCCTGGGCAATCTGATATCCTTCCCTTATTGGTGTACCAAGTTCGGAGGGGGTAACTGATGAATACTAATAGTAATTACTACTTATTAAACCTTTCATGTACTGGAAAATGACAATAAGAAATGTTACATAAAATACAAAAAATCTATTCAGTTAAAAATATCAGTTGGATCCGGTCAATTTTGCCTACAGTAGCAACAATCTTGTAATTTAGTCAATTTTGACTTTTCGTCAGCGATGATCTATTGGTTCTCTTCGGTATGATTGTGGTGTGTGGTTCTTTCGCAGCATGTTTTGTTGCAACAGAACCAGTGTCTTCAAATTTCTTCTTTTCAAATTTCTTGATTGAAGCCACTGTTTCACGTTTCGGAGAAAAACCATATTTCTCATAAAATAAACGTCTTGCTGTAGAGATGTTGCCCTTATAAATGACCTTAAATTACAAACACACGTTGCTTTAACGTCAACCGGAACGCACCACTTTCCTTGCCTGCCATTGTGAATTATCGCACGGTCACTAACGTGCGTTGGATGTCTCGAGGTGCTCGTACTGACATCTGGTGCAGATCCACTATTGTACATAGATGAAGGATTCCGATGCCCGCCTTGTGGATGCTGTTATTCTTGTGAAAACGTATAATCTGCTCTCGAAAATGCCTCCCAGGAAGAAGTTACTGGAATGACCTGGTCCAACTGATACACCAAATTTACATTACAGGATGGCCTGCTAATGAAAAATGATTTCCTTTTCTGTTCGACAGAGTTTATGTAAACACGGAATAATTTATGGATATAATAAGATTTAATATAACAGATCAATGATGGGATATAAGTATTTTTGTATGTTTATTAACCCATAATCAAGCTAGATTCTTACAGTGCTCACGCCGGGAGTTGAAACTCCCAGAATGCAAAGCAGATTATAGATTTTCCTTTCCTGGCCGTTCGCTAAAATTCAAATAGAGAGAAGCGACCTCTTCTATTTAAATGTTAGCGAACGGCCAGGAAAGGAAAATCTATAATCTGCGTTGCATTCTGGGAGTTTCAACTCTCGGCGTGAGCACTGTAGGAAGAATATGGGACCATCTTACTGAAGGTAAATGCTTCTGCGGTGCTGCCCCAATTCCTATGGTCCTTTAATATTGTAAGGAATTTGACTAAGACCAAGTCAGCAAATTGATAGCATAAGAGTCATTAATGCATTGACTTAGAAGAGATTCTGAAACTTTGAAAAATGGAGTAAGATTTTGGGCTATCGGGATTCTAGCTGTCGGGTTTTTAACTGTCGGGATTCCGGCTGTCTGGATTTTAACTGTCGGGTGAAGGCAGACCAAGATACAGTGCTGACAATAGAAAACAAGCCATTCTTGTCTTACAGAAAAGCAAGAACTGTCATTTATATGGAGCTAATCCTGATATATAGCAAAACTGTTACCTTTCAATAGGAACTGCATCCTCTAGAAGAGCAAGAACTCGTGATATCATATACATGTTATGTAGTGAATGTGGGTGGCCAATAAAACCGGAAGTTGATGAGGTTTAACGTGTAATGAAATATGAGCGAAAGGAAGTATAAAAATATTTCCACTTTTAAAAAGAGGTAGAAGTCATGAAATTAAAAAGGGGGTGGTGGTTAAAAACTAACATTTCGGACATCACCTGATGCCCATTATCAACTTAAAAGACAGAAGTAGATATCCAAAAGCTATTTACAGGGTGCTACGTCACGAAACCCAACAAACTTTGCAAATATATACAGTTAGTTAGCAAAAACTATAATATACACATGGTTCGATTTCGGCTTCATTCCCGAGATATGATCTCAAATTTAGCTTCAGCATAGTTATCGTGGGAATACGTAAAATACACAGGTTCTCTGTATTGTATGACGTGAATTAGTAGGTAATTATCTGATTGCCCCACATTTCTTTGAGGGTCATCTGACAGGAGATTCGTACTCGAATTTTCGCGAATTCACCTACCCCTGGACTTGTGCCGCTAGCAGTACGACATTGCATGTGAATCCTGCACGATGGAGCCCCACTACATACAAGCACACAAGCAATTGACAAAGCTGAATGTATGAAATCAATAGCGTACATGAATGTCGAGCTAGAAACACGGAAATATTTATTGAAGGGAATGACTGATGATGTTGTTAGCATTCGCCGTGATAGTGCTGATTTTTCGTAGTTTGAACAATACCTGTGAAAGATATAGTAAGTTCATTGTAATTGCATTTCAGATCAATAAATCAATACAATATTAAATGGTAATCCGATAGCTTTCATTCTGTGGCTTCGTATAACGAAGTGTCCATATCTCAGGAACGAAGTCGAATCGACCCATGGTACGTATTACATGTTTGGCTTAGAATAACCATCAACGTGCTAGCGAAGTTTGTCGGCTTCGTGACGCACATCCTGTATAAGTCGATAACCGGTTGCAATTAAAAAAAAAACAAAAAAAAAAACAAAAAAAAAAAAACAAAAAAACCAATTCTCTCCTCTGAACCAGTTGCAGTCTCCTCACAATAACAAGAAAACCAATAACGCTACCTGAAAATATTATTCTTTCTCATACAAACTTTCCAAAGCACAATATATTGTTACTATTTTTAAGCCATACAACAACTAATTATTTTTTCTGTGTCTAATCAAATTGAACTAATTAAAATACAAACCAATCCAAGTCCTACTAACATTGCTTATAATATTCCCTGTTGCAGCTTTAGCTGTATAGACCACAGGAAAAAGACACTCTCCATATAAATCAAAGGTCATCTATGTGCTTTCAAACTTAAAAACAGCACTAAATCTATTACAATGTCACATTACCTTGACACAGGACACACCACGGGACTTTTCTCAAGCAATAGCCATTCTTATCATACACGCTGTCATTACAGAATTCTTGCTGAAGTCATTTCCATCAACAAACACAATTCATACAATGCCATCAAATAGCGTTATAGAATCATATTTATAATTTACTCCTCCTTCCTCCCTTTTATTTACTTATTTTTCCCAATAATTAATAAATCATTAAAATTTTATTTAATTTATTTAGTTTAATTCCAACCTTTCTTTATTTTCACACTAATATTAATTTTTACTACCAAGCCCATCCTCTCCCATAATAATACCTTCGCTCTTTTTCTATTGGTTCTTCTACGTGTAGAGCTTACGACCTCTACGTGTGTCTGCTACTGACTTTCCCCACTGCTATATAGCTTGATAGCGGGCATCAGGTTAGGCTCGAAGCGTTGATTTTTAATCCCCTTTTTTAATTTCATTTTTCTTTTTAAATATATTTCTGTTTTTATAATTCAAAATCAGAAATTGCTTTGATAGTGTCACGGTTTATTTTGATTGTTTGTATAATTTTTCCCGTGACACTTTTATTCTTTACCTGTTTTCTTATTTGTTTATTTGTTTTCTTATTTCTCTGTTCATTTTCTTGTTTTTATTCTGCAAATTTTAGTTATACTCTGTGAAAAGATATCAATCATGCTTATTTCCATTTTAATACCTTCTTTTCATCTTGTTCTCATTATAATTTATTACTTTTCTTATTTTTATGCTCTTTTTAATTTCTCATTTTCTTTTTCTTTTTTCTTAGTTATGAGAATTCATAACTCATGAGAATTCATTTTAGTTAAGTTCTCAGGATGATAATCTCCCAATCCCTGTATGTTGTGTCACTCATCAGACACTTTGTCGCTGGTGTTACGACACTTGTTTGCCTGTTCCCACGGTACTTTGTCGCCGTTTTGGTTAGTCTGTAAATGTTAATTTGTGACGAAGAGATGTGTATATAGGCTGACATCTATACGAAGGAAAGGTCTGTGCGTCGGAGTGATGGGACAAAGTCAGTCTTTCGTAGGTATGGAATATAGTCTTAACTCCGGGTCCCGTCCTTCACTCGATTTTAACTGAACGCCCGAGATTTGTTGAGAGAAAGTGGATACTTTAGTTATGCCGTCTCAACAGTATGAGGCTTGAGCGATCACTTCATGGTTATGTGCATAATTTACATCTGTTTAACTAAAAACGTGACTTTTATTAATAGAAGTCAGATTTTTTTTCTCCAGGTTATGTGAAGTCCAACGAAATAAAGCCCATAGGGTCTGCTATGGAATGCTTTACATGCATGAACATAGACACGTGAACCCTAAAGGGCTAAACGCACTTCTACGTCTTCCGTTATGTTTCCGTAACGTAATTGCATTAGTGACGTAGTTGCGTATTCAGGGTCACCAGAATTGAGCCTCTTAAGAAGTAATGGAGATCTTCAAATCAACGAACATTTCTTATATAAATATAACGGCTATGTTCGTCGATTTCAAGATCTCCGTTCCGTCTTACGAGACTCAATTCTGGTGACCCTGAATACGTAACTATGTCACTAAAACAATTACGTTACGGAAACATAACGGAAGACGGAGAAGTGCGTTTAGCCCTTTATAGCTCCAATGGACCACTTGAGGTTTACGCCCCTATCGACGTCACGTATGACGTGTATCCCACATGCGGCGAGAGCTTGTGGGATAAACAAACATATAACTTTGTGTGAATTACTTACAAAATAGTCGATTTTTGATATTCCAAGACGGATAGTTCAGTACTGTGCAGATCCTCATTGTCATAATTCTGTAAAAACGCTTGGAATATCTTTCTTTAATATTATATTTCTTCTATATCTACAGCGGTTAAAACAAAGCACATGGCTTTGTTTATCCCACATGCGAAGCAGTAGCCTGGTGGGATACGTTGTAACTACGAAGCCCCGCCTATCCTCAAGTGCTCCATTAAATTACATCCTTCTTTGAAAATATATTGCTGTCGTCTTCTTTAATAGGCTATAATCAACTCTACATCCAATCTGAAAATTTTGGAAGGCTTACATTCGTTGCATCCAAATCAAATCTTTTAGTTCAGCCTCTATATCTACTAGGGTTGAACAAAGCACATGGCTTTGTTTATCCCACAAGCCAAAAAGTTGACTGGTGGGATATTTTGGAACTACGAAGCCCCGCCTATCCTCAAGTGGTCCATTACGGGATCTCAGATTAAATATTATGAAAGTTTAGATTTATTAACTTTTTATTCTATTACTATTAACCTTTTTATTCTATTCATTACAGGTACATTCATAGTTGCTTATATCATCGCGTCAATGACTGTAGGACTGCCGTATTTCTTTTTGGAATTGGCAGTTGGTCAATGTACGCAATTAGGAATGTTTGGGATAGGGCAGCTATGTCCATTATTTAAAGGTACGTAATTCACTTCTTTTATAGTTCAAAACAATCCTTTTTAAACAGAGACTCGTCAAATAATGTATTGTTTGTGTTTCATGAATGGGTGTGTTTATATTTTTGCCTAGCTTCTGAACCGCTTATTGGATCTTCTTGGAACATGATATGCATATTTAAGGATTACAGACGATCTATCTTTCATATTTGAAAGATTTACCAAATAGGTCCTTGTTGAAAAATTAGACTTACTATTGGCTAGTGGCAAATTTAAGGCCAATCGCAATAGTTGTAACATTTCGAGATCATTGTAAAACTAAAATGTGTCCTTTCATGACTTACTATTGGCTAGTGGCAAATTTAAGGCCAATCGCAATTGTTGTAACATTCCGAGATCATTGTAAAATTAAAATGTGTCCTTTCATGACTTACTATTGGCTAGTGGCAAATTTAAGGCCAATCGCAATTGTTGTAACATTCCGAGATCATTGTAAAACTAAAATGTGTCCTTTCATGACTTACTATTGGCTAGTGGCAAATTTAAGGCCAATCGCAATAGTTGTAACATTTCGAGATCATTGTAAAATTAAAATGTA
This sequence comes from Thereuonema tuberculata, assembly GCA_023159025.1. Classification (NCBI taxonomy): domain Eukaryota; kingdom Metazoa; phylum Arthropoda; class Chilopoda; order Scutigeromorpha; family Scutigeridae; genus Thereuonema; species Thereuonema tuberculata. The sequence continues at coordinate 7,916,530 of JAFIDM010000007.1, read as the reverse complement.
TCCTTTCATGACTTACTATTGGCTAGTCCCAATTTTAAGACCAAGTACAATGATTACAATATTCCGAGATCATTGTAAAACTAAAATGTGTCCTTTCATGACTTAGTGTTGGCTAGTGGCTATTTTAAGACCAATCACAATGATTAGAACATTCCGATATCATTTCAAAACTAAAATGTGTCCTTTCTTGAGAAACTATTGGCTACTAGTAATTTTAAGACCAATTAGAATGATTGTAACATTTCGAGATCATTGTAAAACTAAAATCTGTCCTTTCATGAGTTACTATTGGCTAGTGCAATTTTAAGACTAAGCAGAGTGATTATAACATTCCGAGATCATTGTAAAACTAAAATCGTGTCCTTTTATGACTAACTATTGGCTAGTGGCAAAGTTAAGGCCAATCATAATGATTATAATATTCCGAGATCATTGTTAAACTAAAAATGTGTCCTGTCATGAAATACTATTGGCTATTAGCAATTTTAAGGCCAATCACAATGATTGTAACACTCCGAGATCATTGTAAAACTAAAATAAGTTCTTTCATGAGATAGTATTGACTATTAGCAATTTTAAGACCAATTAGAATGGTTGTAACATTTCGAGATCATTGCAAAACTAATGAAAAACTTAACATGTATAGATCTACATCTGTCGAATGTAAACAGTACACATCTGAAAAAAAATATTACTAACTTAAGTTGTCTAAACCGGATTAACTTTAATCATTTCAAGCAAAGGATTAACTGAATGGATTAATTCCCATTGTTTAAGACATCGCTGGAAATCCAGTATTTAGGCTCGAATATTTTTCTCTGGGAAATTTTTATGCTGCTAATTTCTCAACAAGGACCCTCGCGGAACAAATTTCCAAATAATCTAATCCTTAAATATGCTTTGTAAGTCTCAAGAAGATTCAAAAATTGTTAGCGTCGACATACATACATACACACACACACACACACACACACACAAACTTTTTTTGTGATGGTATTAACATAATTTCTTTGTCTTTCCAGGTATTGGATGGGCCATGGTGTTGCAATCGTTTTACAGTACAATTACTTTCGTTATCATTTTGGCCAGAGCTTTATTATATTTTTTTAAGACAATAGAATGGGACTTACCCTGGAGGGATTGTGGTAATGAGTGGAATACAGTCCATTGTGTACCAGCAATTTGCAAAGAATCTGTGTGCTCCAATATATCTGAACACGATGCTGTATCTTCCGTCAAAGAGTATTTTGAGTAAGTTTAAGAAGATTAATTCTATAAATTTAGTCTTTTCATCTATCTGGATATCAAAGAGAGTGTTAGAGAAATTGAAACAATACTACTTCATTTCAGTATGGGAGTGATAAAGAATTTCTTGGCATTCTATTGTTAAAAGCGAGAACACTTTTTCTTCGTCTTTTATACTATATACAAGGTAATATAACGCAATTAGACTTGGCCTGTTCAGATCACTCTGTAGCTGTAACCAAAACAGAGGATTAATACCAAAGTTTGTATACAGTATTCAAAGGATGCAGAAAGGGATTATGAAAAAAAAATAGTTCAAAAAAGTTTTCCTAGGGGGTGGTTTACAGCAAAATACACGGAAGAAAAAGCTTGGCAAATAACTTAAGACCAACCTAAAAGGAGATTTTAAACATTTAATTTTGCATATATATCAACATTATGAATAAACGTAATGAAAGCAATGGCATGTTTGGCGATGCCATCAAAGAAAACGCAATTTCATTTCTTTAAGCACCCACAACAGCTGAGGTTTGGATATAGAAATAACTACAACTAGTAAATGTCATTATATTACAGGTAAACTGCATCTTTGACTGTTTTATGAATAGTAAATGTCATTCTTATCAGCTACGATGGCTATCACTTTACCGGAACATGCTTTAATTGTGAAGCTTTTTACGAAAACCAAGGTAATACTGTGGCTGCTGCTCGTGAATTTCGACGTCTTGGACCAATGTCTGCACAAGCTGTGGGGAACACGATACATCGATTCGAGAAAACTGGATCGTTAGGAATTCAACTTGGCAGAGGGTACGAGCTTGTCACTACAGGAAATCGTTAAGATGTCGAAGTTTCTGATGCCAGTAAATGCAGGCGCAGTGTCACAGCAGTCAGACGTATCGTACTGCACAGTGTGGATTGTAGCCTAGTGCATTTTTTTTCCATACAAAATCAGCCCCAACCAGCAGCTGCTTCTGCCCATAAGGACCATCGACTCACAAATGGAAGTTGATGAATCAAGGCCTTGGAATATCCTGAGGAGCGACGAGGCACATTTTTATGTTAATGGAACAGTTAAAACCCAGAATTGTTGCATTTGGGCCATAGAAAATTCATGTGTTTTCCAGGACCTTTCCCTGCACTCTCCTAAAGTGACCGTCTGGTGTGAATACACTTCCAAATTTATCATCGGACCATTCTTTTTCGCGCTACGCCAAGGTTGATTATGCTTAGGACCGTATTATGCTGCATGTGTGAAACAAACATGGGGGATCAGTTGAGGTGTGTTCATCGATTGCAAATTTCCAACTTAACGATGGGAAACACATTGAGCAATATTCCTTACATCGCTAAACAGTCTGTGCAGCAGGCATGTCACAATATATCCTTTTTGATTGTGTATTTGTTGATTATTATCTATTTTGTTGTTTATTTGTTATTTTTTTCGTTTATTTTGCTGTAAAAAGCTCCCTAGGAGAACATTTTTTAATTATTTTTTTTTCTTTTGCACAATCCTTTTCCGTGTCTTTTGAATAGTTTGTAAAACTTTGGTGTCAATCCGTTTATTGGTTGTGGCTACAGAGTGATCTGAATAGGCCACATTTAATTATGATCACCTTCTATTTAACCAATTCATTTCAATACTAACAAAGTAACTACTTGACAACGATCTCATAGATTTTTGTTTCAGATTATCAAATAAGTTTAGACCAAGGCCACAAATATAACCCTGCCAGCTTTTCATTCGCAAATGTGCGCATGCGCAGTTATTCATGTTTTACTTTCGTCAAAATCCTTTTTGTATTACAGATGTCTAAAACATCACCCTGCCTACTTTATATTCGGAAATGTACGCATGCGTAGTTACTTATGCTTACGTTTTGACTCAATCACAAAATTTTCTTACATTATTACAAAAAATGTATGCGTCACGATATAACAAAAAAAAAGTTAATGTGTTGCATGGCGCAAACAAATGAGAAGTTAATGTATTCATTCTATTCATCTAAATACTAATAAAGTTCTATAATAACAAGATCAAAACAAGCGAATATATGACAATATGCACACCTTATGCCGTGCTGGAGTGGTCGAGCGGTCTCAGCGGCGGCCAGCCGTGGCGACCAGTGCGCCAGTACCTGGGTTCGAATCCCGGCAGTGGCATGGCTGTTTCAATTTCCTTTCCTGTGTTGTCCAGCCTCTTCTTCACTTTCTCTTCGGTCTGACGTCATTCCTTAATGGCGTCCTGGGGGCAGGCAACGGGAAACCACCCCCAGTATCTTTCCTCAGGTGTTTCTAGGAGATCCATGTGAGACCTCCATAGAACTGGACCTGTCTTCGGACAGAAAACTATGGATGGGATGGATGGCACACCTTATAAAAGAAATTGAAGTACATCCCATTCCACATGGTATTCTTGCAAACTAATATTGAAAGACAGCTGATTACACTTTGAAAATTTACTATGTGTCTTGATATAACCTGACTTTTTGCCACTTAATTACTGTTTGTTTCTGCTACGATATATTAAATTATTGAGAGTAAAATAATTTAATTATTATGAGTTGAAGTTTTTTTTATTGGCATTTAAAATGCTTGAAAATTTTTTTTTTATTTGCTTAAAATGGAAGTGTTCCATAGTGAAATTTAAATATGCAAATTGGCTAGCGTCACGTAAAGCAAAGGTGACGTCATGAGAAGCGAGAAGTAATGATTAGGACTGTTAGTTCGAGATCAGTGAATTGACAGGGATGTTTCGGAAAATCGAAACGAGAGCTCGATGAGAGACGAGTCGATTCGGAGAAGAGCGGACAGAGCTTAAGTTTCTAATGACAGAGACGAAGTGAATTATGGAAACCTAATTGAAACTAAACAAGGTGAAGGTATGTTTGAACCTCTAATTCTGGGACACGAAAAGTGTGGAAAAGACACGCACAAGAAGAGTGTTTAAAACACGAAGTTAAATGGTCCAAGGAAGTTTTGAAGTAGACGGTTCCATAAGCAGAAATAATAACTAATTCCATAAGTGAAGATTATTTCCATAAGACTTCGATAGCCGTTGGTTTAATTGAAAGCAATAGAGTGAATTGCGCCGTAAGAAGATATCAAATATTGAAGCAAGTAATTTATGGGAATTTATTATTCGTCTCACATTTATTAGAACTCAGTTTTTTGAAGAACGAAGTTCATGCGGAAACCTGATACCCGAACCCGAAGTGGAATGAACCGAATCAAAGATTGCCCAAGATTTTTTTTCCTGAACGAAGAACGGGAAGAATTGAGAGAATATCCTGTCACTAGAAAGGTAGTAATTACCCAACTTAATTGTTTCGGAAAACTAAATTTTCCGTTGAATAATTAGACAATTAAAATAATATTAATTTTGAACTACAGCAAGTTACCGTTAGTTCAATGTTTATCTTGGACAGTTCGAGAAGAGCTCAGCGTCAGAGGAAAGTATCGTAAAGATTACGAACCCTCATTATTATTTTAGTTCCGTGATAAGAATTTAAGTGAACATTTCTGAATTATTAGTGCGATTATTTAGAAGTGCAAGATCATTACCCCAAGGCATTGTGAATACGACGAATCAAATGGTGAGGAAGCAACCCGCCATGTTCAATTGTGTGTACCGAGGATTATAAGTGCATCGGATATTAATTGGAGGATTCTACGAAGTCTGGTGGATTCAACCTTCGACTCAAATCAACGCAGAATACTTCAAATGATGAAGACAACGAGAATTTCTTCGAACTGTTAGTAGTGCCATTGCCATATTTTGGGTTACCAAAATGTTAATTTGAGGTCCCAAAATAAACTGTTTTGTATCATCACAATTTTTTCACTGTTGTTCCAGCATGGTATCTAGATGCCATAAATAGTGCTGCCAAGACAGGAAATGGCTCAGAAAATACTAAATTAATTATTTGAAATTTGGTCGGGTGATAGACATTTGACAGGCACATTGCGGATGTTACCAGTATTTGACATACACACAAACTTTAAGCAACTGGTGAATACATAAAAAATGAACAAATATCTAATAATTGCAATTAGTTGTATGGCATTGATCAGATTCTATTACAATGAGCAAAATTTTCATGTCAAAATTTTGAAAACAACCGGCAATTCAAGTCAAGCGGCCATCTTGGTTCGGACGTTACAAGCATTTGACACATGGTTTTCATCAAAAAACAGGTTTCACAAATATAGTTAAAGAGGTGCTTTCTACAGCAAAACCTTCTTTAGAGCTTAAACATCTTAATAAATACTAAAAACGAATTTAAATTTGGATTAGTGATTGTTTTACAGAAGCCAATCTCTGAATGTCGGACGTTACAGAGTTTGACAAAAAAGAAATTTCCCGTTTCAACATAGGCTTAAATTAAGAATTGTAGCACCCTCTGAAGCTACGAAATTTGCACAACTAAATAAAACAATAGGCAGCCCAATAAGCCTAATTTTGATCATTAAACACTGCAAAAAGTGTAGTAAAAGATTGATTGTTTCGGACGTTACATTTTGACATACACAAAACTCAATTCAAGTCGGATTTTTGAAAGGAAGATGTGCGTTTTTGCAGTCGGTAAGGTATCTCTCTTTGATGGGAATTGCTGGAACTAACTTCAAACTTGATTTCACAATTTATTCCGTATCAAAAGCGCTAGTAGAAGTGGAGCTATAATAATTCAATGACAGCGTTGTTTGCTCAGTTAACATTGCGGCTGTCAAAATGAAGCACTTTTTGCTAGTTTTACAGTTAAAATTAGTCCCGTAAACCATTTTTATTATGGTTTTTATTGCTTTTCTTGTTTATTTGAATATTTTAAGACTAGGTAATACACGGTTTTTTTTTTGTTTAGGTTGTAATAATGAAACTTGAGACTTTTAAAAAACCCAGTTTCTAAACTCCCCAGAATATGGCAATGGCACAGTAATGAACTTTTATATCATTATTTTGGATGGGCAGAGCACACCTCATAATTATCGAAGAAGCAGCTGGTGCCATATTAGTAGAAAACGGAACGTAACTTTGATTGTTAAAGAATAGAAGTTGATTCTAATTTTCACATAAAGTGAATAAGACCATATAGTGAGATTCATATAAGTTTTTATTGAAAAGCTAAAATATAGTGTTCACGAGAATGTGAAATAGAAAATATAATACCATACAAGTGTTGAGATTAGCATTTAATTTGCATACGAGTGAAAAGTTAATAATTTGTGCATTGTTAACAAGAGTGATTAATGCAAATTAGAATAAGAAGTGCTACGTATGACAATACTCATATAGTATAAGTGTGAAGTAAAATTAAATAATTAACAGTAAGCTATAATTACTAAATAATCCATTATTGTGCTTCGAGTTAATTTGTGTGTTAATGCAACGATTGAAGATACTCCGGAAATCGTGCAGTGTGATTATTAGTGAACATTTTGAAGTTTATACCAGTGCTACTAAAGTGTTAAAACTTTCAGTATATTTTGTGATATTAGTTATCACCAGAGTATATAGTTTTGGAAAAATTTTAAAAATACCCCCAATAAATTATACATGAATTTTATCGCCGTTTTTCTTATTTCTATACATGCCCCTCTACTATTTATTAGGGATCTGCATTTATCCCCAGCAGTTTCGTTTACCAAAAGCTTTCATTTGTCAAAGAAACATATTGGCAATTTAACAAGCAAAACATCGTTAGCTAGAGGAATTACACAACACATCAACACTACAGCACAACTCTACCGCGAGTTCCGCCAACACTCTGCTCCTTTTCATACTGACTCTGCTTGCTATCTCTATCTTAAATAGCCTTGGCTTGTTACGCACTCTATTTTTATAGCCGGTTTTCCCTGGCGAGCACGAGTAACTGCGAATGGGTGAATTTTCGAATACAAAGTAGACAGAGTTCTGTTTTAGACATGTTTATTAGAAAAACAATGACAACTTTGACAAAACGTAAAATATTAATAAATGCGCATGCGTTCGTTTGAGAATTAAAAGCCGACAGGAGCCATTAGTGTAAACTTATTTTGAAAATTTGAAACGAATCGGTGAGATGGAGGTCAGATACTTATCTTGTTAGTGTATGCTCAGCTATCATCACTTAGTGGGGACTGAGAAGGGTTGGGATCGGTTTTGAGGACAACCAAAATAGTCGTGTTTATGTTTTAAAGAGGACGATAAAGAGACATGGTACCAAGTTTTACAGAAATCAGTCCTGACGTTTTAACGTGGGATTTCAAGTATCATTTTTGAGACATGGAAGGCATGGAGAGAAAATTAAATGTTCCTATTTTTTACGTTTGGACTTAAATAAGCGAGATACCAAATTTAATGGAAATATGCCTAGCCGTTTTAAAGTGATGCGCTTACAAACAAAAGAGACAAACACAGAAGAAAAATGTTCAAGTAGAATAGTAAGACTCCGCATTTCAGACAATTATTCAGCCATCTTTTATCATCACATTTACAAAATAAAATTCACTCTAGTTTTTTTTATCTTATTTGTGTTTTAGAAATCAGTGCAAATTAGATTGTATGTAATTAAAATAAATTATATTAATTAAATTAATAATACAATTAAAATAAATGAACCCAAACAAATTATTGCTTGCGTTTCATTGTCTCGATTTTATCATATTATGGTAATTCACACACAATGTCTTCAGTTTTGGAGTACACTGTTAACCAAAAGTTTACTGCACAAGAGCTTTCTTATGCTATTGTAAGATGCATGAACATGCTTACTTATCCCAACAACGTCCAGAAAGTTCTCTACTAATATAATATTGAATGAAGTGAGCTTTTTCAATCGTTCATAATAAACATGGTGGTCCTGAAATGGTTGGCCAAACTTCGAGACCCGATGAGACGTTGCAAAATAACGATAAAAGCTCCTATAAGTGAGGAAATACTTCATTCAGATGTTACAGAATGATTAACATGTACGTAGGTTATGGTGCAACCACTGTTAGGTGAGGTTTTTTGAAGTGGCCTCCACGAGCAGCAACACCAATAACACATCTTCAACATTCACACGCTCAACATGCGAGGAATACTCTGAATCGCTGTACACGTATCCATTAATGAGAACTGATGTAAATTGGGAACTGTTTAGCGTACACTAGCGTTTTTAGATAGCCCCAGAGAAAAAAGCTCAGAGGATTTAGATTGGGGCAGCGTGGAGGCCAAGCTTTTGGTCTTCCTCTGACAATCCAATGGCGATGGTAAACGGAAGGCAGAAAATGTCGTCGAGTGGTGACGCTGAAATGTTAATCATTCTGAATATCTCAGTAAAGCATTTTCGCACCCATATTCATATGGACTTTTTTATCGTTACTTTGCTACGTTGTATCGGGCCTTCAAGTTTGGCCAACAATTTCAAGACCACCCTGTATACTGAAAGTGGCACGTAAGCAGTTGTAGTCAGTACTTGTTCAACCTGTGTAAGATTTTAAGACTTCTACTGAAAGTCGATATCACCATATAAAGTACTGTGGTTGCATTCCCAATGTCACATTAGCTGCCCGATGCTTCCCCGCATGCCTCAAGCTATCCGCCATTAGACTGGTTTAAGGAAAGCAATGCAAGAAAGCACTACTTCGCAATGTGACAGTGGGAATGAATCGAATACATGAAATAAAGAATGCTACTGTATGTGCTATCATTATCTTTTTATTAATTATTGTTGTTATTATACTCAATAATCTCTTCATTCTTTTTATCATAACAGTATTTAACATCCAGAGCTGCCTAAAAAGAAAATTTCCATGTCTCAAATGAAAAGAAGTGTATTTTGATAGATATCAATTAAACATTTGAAACAGAACTTAAATGTCTGTAGTACCAAAGCTTTCTTTTATTAAACATTGTTTTTTCTTTTTCTTTTATAGAAGACGAATTTTACAAAAAACTGATAGAATTGATAACCTTGGTAATTTGCAGTGGGAACTAGTAGGAACACTGCTACTGGCGTGGATTGCTTGTTATTTCTGTCTTTGGAGAGGAGTAACAGGGACAGCAACTGTGAGATTCACATTAAATTCAAATTTTATTTAATATTAATTTGGAAAGATTAAAATATATATATCCCAATCGAAAAGTAAATACATCTCTTTAAGTTTAGTGGAAATAAAATATTGCAATTTTGTAAATACAATCCTCTAGTATTCTTTTATAATTCTTCATCTATATAATAAGCACGAGTTTGTGTTTGTTTGTCTGGAAACAACGTCGCCATTTCTCAACGGATCTTTACGGCACAGAGATTCTCATGCATCTCAGAATAATGCATGAAAACCCGGATCCGGGGGTGTAAACATGGGATGGATAAACTTTCTTGAAGGATACACATATCTCTGAAACCACTTTAGTTGGAAATACGAAATTTGACATGTATGCACTTTGTCAAAAACTAAAATATACAAGTTCGTCGAATTTTTAATTTTCGGATCGGAAGGGGGAGTAAACGGAAAGGGGAAACATTCTTCTAGGGTATTTGTATCTCGAAACCGCTTGAGTTCCAGACACGAAATTTGACATGAATGTTCTTCGTCAAAATCTAAAGTATACGTATCGATGAATTAAAGTCGATATTTGGATTCTAAGGGGCGCGGGTAAGCAGAAGGGCAAACATTCTTCAAGGGTATGTGTATCTCCGAGCTGCAAACACGGTATTTCACATGAGTGTTCCTTGTCAAAATCTAAAATATATGTATCACTGAATTTTCGATATTCGGATCCTAATGGGGTGTAAATGAGGAGGGGGGGATTTTCCTACAGGGCAAGCATATCTCCGAAGCCGCTTCAGTTGCAAACACGAAATTTCACATGAGTGTTCTTATTTCTAAGTTTCAGATTTGAGTTTACTTGATGTAGTTTGCTTTTTTTTGAAGAAATAAAGCGTTTTACATATGCAAGGCTTCTGGAGCGAAGCGGCGGTAGCAGTTCTATAACATAATTTTTAACTACCACGTGCCTTTTTTCCCAACTGGAAAAGTTTAAAAGTGATCACATACTTGCAATTTCTTCGTCATCCATATCGGGACGAATCATTTTTTGTAATCCGCGCGAAGCATGGGTATTTTCGCGACTTTTACATAAATTATAATTCTTTTCAGTATTTTTTAATTATTATTATTACTTAACTTTGCTTCATAGATTATTTGTTATATAAATATCTAAAGCATTTGGAAAGTTATCGAATATTTCAGAAGATTTGATTTTAGTTGTAAGGTTTGTTTCAACTCTTTATTTAGGCCATTCACTAAATAACTGAATCTTTTTTTACCTGTTATCTATTGTCATTAACTGTAACTCTAAATTTTGTTAATGACTTCTTTTAAAGAAAATAATTATAGGGTTAATTTTTAACTACATCAAGTGTTAAAAATAAGACATTGTATTTCATTTTTTTTATAGTTTTTGTTGAAAAAATTCCTGATAACCCTTAAATATCTGACTTTATTTGGTATTTACTTCTCTTTTACAACTCTTTTATTACCACGCTTTTTATTAACTCCCACTTTGGTTTCGAAATTTAATTGTTT
>JAFIDM010000007.1:7886956-7898474 GCA_023159025.1 Thereuonema tuberculata | reverse complement strand
TAATAAGGATGAGATAGCTGTTCAGGATTCCCGTTGATGTTGGCTCAATGTGCGAAGGCATATTTACTGTCCAGTTGTGATTTTTTTTCTCTATTTTTAAAAGCAAACAACTTTTCGCATTTTCTTCCGAACCGGAGCCGCTGAAGGTTCCAGCGGAGAAAGGGACCTAAGTTTTTAACTTCTGCATCATAAAAGTCCTAAAAATTATCATTTATGGTGCTAGAACCTTAACTCTCGTTATTGGTTTCCTTAATTAACACTATTATCCGCGTGCTCAAAGATGAACCTCCCAGAATGCAACGCAGATTATAGATTGACCTTTCCTGGCTTTTCGTTAACATTCAAATGGAAGAGAAAATGGCGGCAATTCCTTCTTGATATGCATGTCAGCAACAATTTGACGTAACAATCAAAATCGTCAGGCAAACTCTTTGGAACCAAACAAGGCCTTTTTCTCCCTGGCGTTCGTAGCAACGGCGACTGTACAATTCTCTTCATCGTAGACAAACTCACTCCAGTATATTCTGCAGTGACCTTCAACGCATCCTTTTTACTTTTCAAATCGTTGTTGGGCGATACATCTTCTAGAAATCGACGAGCAACGTTAAGAATAATTTCCCTTGCTTGACTGTTGCTAACTCTTCCTCGTCGAAATGTTGACTGTGAACCCGCGACTGCCATTTTCTCTTCCATTTGAATAGTAACGAAAAGCCAGGAAAAATCAATCTATAATCTGCGTTGCATTCTAGGAGGTTCATCTTTGAGCGCGCGGATAATAGATCTAAATTTAGATTCAAACAACGAATAGATTATTATAAAGGTATTAACTATTTAATGCTGTGTAAAAGACGTGAGTTGATGTTTTTATGGATAAAACACAAGCCTTGAATTTTATACATAACAATCCAGAGCTTCCCAAACCGATCGACGACTCAGCCTTTTCGTTAAGTTCCCAGTCAGTGATTTTATGTAAATAAACAAAGGATATCACATCCTGAGGTATCACGTCACGAATGCAGTACAGCTGTTTCTTAGCCTTCTTCAGCCAGATTTACAATTATCAACGAAATCAACACAACAGTCATGAAGTATATTTATATGCATTTTTATATGCCAAAAACTTAAAAATAAAATCTTCTAATAGATTTACAAAAGCATTAATTAATTTTAAATCTAAATATTCTTACATTATAATGAATTCATTTATAATAAAATTTTTGCATTACACCAATATCAAATTAAGTGTTGAATTAAAAAGAAAATTGCTAAATAAATTTTAGATTATTTTTATTATTTTTATGGAAAGCTTTTTGATTGAATTCTCCTGATTGTTTGTTGTAAAATGTAATAAATTTCATTTAGATTAATTGCATTTTAATGTCAGCGATAGACAATGGGATTAAATGTAGGGGATTTTAATGCAATAATTAATGATGTAACAATAAAAGTTACTCCAAACGAGGAAAAAAAAAAATCGTTATTTACGATGAAGCGTGGGAATTTGCAGTTTAAACATAAGAATTCTTTAAGTTCCTTTCAGTATCTTTTGCTAAGATAAACAGAGATTTTTTTTCTTCCTTTTTTTTAAAGCTGCTTAGTAATTCAGGCATTATTTGCATGTGTGTGACTCGACTTTTGCGACAAAGTCAGAGATGTAACTATGGGAACGGATTTGTGCGAGCTGAAGAATAAATGCGCATGCGCGAAGTATATTTAAAAATATTTTTTTTTTTTTTACTTGCTTTCGGCTGCTTTCATTAGACAGATACTATGTACTTTTAGAAATGTTCAAAAATAATATTGTAATTTCAGAGAATTAGTACATTGATTAAATTATTTCAACAAGAAATTCATAAAAGAATATAGGGCATACTTTCCTGAGAATTTTATTTTTTCTTTATTTTTTAAACTGTAACATCTACTATTAATTTTCTGAAAAAAAAAAAAAATGAAGTCCGTATTATTTACGAAAATTGCTTAAATCAATTTAACTTAAATTACATCCAACCACGTGCAAATTAGTGAAGTAGCTAATAGAGTAATATACATTGTTGGACATTATTATGTTTAATATTCTTGTATGGGAATTTTTTTATCTTGTATCTCCAGGAGACAATTTCTCATCATGGAAAAATTTAAGTATAAAAGTAAGATTGTTAAGTATTTTTAAGATATCCTATCCATATGCCTTGAAATCCTAATGGCGGACAACTACTAATTTGTATTGATGTTAACCTACAACATGGCCGCGCGGTTGGCGTTGTCGCTACGACTTCGGCCTCTCACCTCTGAGTACGGGGTTCGGTTCTCATGTGGGTTTCGTGATGGTGGACAATCAGCGCTGGGCAGGTTTTCTCGGGGTTCTCCCGTTTCCCCTGCACTTCTCCCACCATACTTTCAGTCTTTCTCTCCATCTGTCCTAATTTCCGTGGGATAGTACAATAGACCTCCGGTCGCAGTGCTTGGCTTCTCTGCCACCCACATTCACTACATAACATAACATAACCTACAACATTATCCTCAATGTTGTTTGTTGATCTAATTTCGAGGAAAACCAATTATTTAACATGTTCGGTTAAAATAAATAATCATGGTTTCCCACACTTTCAATTTTCATTTAATTTATATATCTTAATATATATTTACAGTATAAAACAGGAATCAGTTTGTGGCTCGCTGCCTGAATATAGCAACAGCACAGCGGCATGGGAAAATTCCTTAATTTATTTTAAAAAAATTAAAAATTATTTAATACTGATTATATTGTTATCTTTATTATAGTTTATAAATAGAAATTACAAAGGTGATAGTTGATGGTATTATAAATTTATTTCAGGGGAAAACTTACTATAATGCTGAATATTACAGTTTATTGGAATTTATAATTTTTTTTAATATTATTTTTCAATACATAAAGTTTTATTAATATTAAATACAAAATTGTTTTCCCACATAGCGATAATTCTGTTCGGTTTTCAGCTGAAATTTCGTTATAGGTTTAGAATATATGATCTTTAAAATGATCTTATCATTACTATTTATCCAGGGTAGCTGAAATTTTAATGAAAACATAAGCAGTATGGAAAAAAAAAGGGAATATAAAAGGAAGAGTCTGTAAGTCCTTTTTCTCGGGAACCACATGAGATACGGGGGTTAATGTGGTATCAAATTAAAGGTCCTTTATGTGGAGGCGAGCATGAATACATTAATTTTTTTTTTAAGTAATTTTAATAAAAATAAAATCATAAAAAATTGACACCTCCTGGATCGTTGCTACTGCGTCCTCCTACAACTTTTTAATGATTGAAAAAAGTGATTGAATCCCTTAGCATCGAAGTCGGCTGCTCAGAGCTTGTGTTTTTTTTGTTGTTGTTTGTTTGTTTGTTTTTTTTTTGTGTGTTATACAGTCGGACCTCTATTTAACGAAGTCGCTAAATCCCGAAAAAAAAGTTCGTTATATGAAAAATTCGTTAAATAGAGATTCACCTTTTATTATTTAATGTTATTAAAAAAAGTAATAATTTTAATGACATAAAGCATACATTATCATATGCGTACTTAAATTTTACTAATAAAGTCTGTTAATTTCGTCTTGAGTTTTTTTTTTTTTTTGAAAAAGTATTTTTTGCTCATAGTACATCTCGCATGTTTGCAATGCACCAAAAACTCCTTCAGATTTTCTTCAAATTGAAACCGCGTCGGATTGTTTCAAATGATTTTAGCATTTCATCATACGACTGTTTTTTTATTTCTGCATCATGATCATTTCCATTTCCATCATCTTCATCGCAATTCATAGCTGTATTGTTTTTATTTTTCACAATGTCCAAAATATCCGATTCAGTTAGTGTTTCCGAGGTCTCAACTTCAAAATCAGGTGAAAGATAATCATCAAACAGCACATCATCGTTAATTTCTTCTTTTTCCGTCAGCTGTATCCACATTTCTTTTATTTCCTCTAAGGGAATATTAATAATAAAAACATTTCAAGGAGAAAAAAAAAATAGATACCACGAAAAAGTTCGTTAAATAGAAAATGCACTTCGCTATTTGGAGGTTATTTTACGAAGAAATTAGCAAAATGTTCTTGGTTCCAAAGAAAAGTTCGCAAAATAGAGAAATTCGCAGAATAGAGGTTCGTTAAATAGAGGTCCGACTGTTCTTTAATTTAATCTAATTTTCAGTTAAATATGATTAAAAGATCTTATTTAATCTGAATTGTCATTTAATTATAATTAGGAGAACTATATTTCTAACCGTAGAATTTCTGCTTATGTATGTAGGCCTGTTTGTCTATCGCTTTTTTTTGGATCGGATACGTGCCACATAAAAATGTAATAATCAGTACAGGTTAGCCATTCTGACTGTTAATTTGTATATAATTTGTATTGGTGTGAAAAGGACAATATTGGTAGTTTGACACGTCTATTATTTTATTTTATTTTTTATATTCTTGAAATTATTTTTTTTTTTAATCTAAAAAAAAAAAAATGCGGATTTGAAGCTGGTCAGTTTGTGTTGGCGTTTTTTATCTGTATTGTTCCGCGTTGCCGTTACAAAAATGTAGTTAGATTTCCCGTTCACACGAGAACCTCGATTCGAGGCCAGCCACCCACTCCTCAGGCAATTGCAGTCATCCTGAATTGAACAATATTTCCCGCAATCGATTCCCGAGATCTCAGGGGAAATTTGACTGAGTCAAACACAGTCTAGAATATCACGAGGACCGTTTATATTAATTTAAGTAATCAATCAGACTGACTAAGGGTGACTAACGGTCAGTTCGGCGCTAAAGAATATTCCAGAAATACGATAATGAAAAACCCGTTTAGTTTTTAACCTAACGCTCAACACTTAAATATTGTCAACAAACAAATTCCATTTTTTTTCCACATTACAGATACATTGACGCCATTTTGATTTTTAAATCTAAATCCTACTATAATGCTGAATATTATAGTTTATTGAAATTTATAATTTTTTTTAATATTATTTTTCAATATATAAAGTTTTATTAATATTAAATACAAAATCGTTTTCCCACATAACTATAATTCTGTTCGGTTTTCAGCTGAAATTTTGCAAACTTAAATATCTGCAAGAACTTGAAGGTTACTTTCTTTATTGTAGGTTACTTTTTTTTTTTTTTTAATCGTCAAAATAATTAAAATGACAACTTTACGTTTATTTTCAATGACTATTTATTTCAATAAAAGTAAAAAAACTTCCTTTTTTTAAAAAAGAAAAAAAAAAATCAATGAAATTCGCATTATTTATTTAAATTGTTCAATTCCGATTAATTATATTAAAGCTCGCGCAGATATTAAGAGGATTAATATTCATTGTTTAACAAGTTTGGGTTGTAATGTGTTTTTATGGAAAGTTTTGTCACCTTCACGCACTTATATCCCAACAAGGACCCAGACAAGAAAAATAATAAAAATAAAAATAAAATTCTTATCTTAGCTTTAAATATGCCAGCAAAGTTTCAAGAGGATTCAAGAGTAGCGGTTCAGAATTTAAGGAGAGGAGGACACACGCACACACACACACACACACACACACACACACACACACACACACATACTGATTGAATGATTTGGTAAGCCTCACTTTTTTAGGATATAGCTAACAACTTGTAACATCTCAAAATAAGATTTTTTTTTTAGCATTGTATTATTTTCTCCAAAAACAATGAGTCACAAAAATAATTGCACCATTTACTTTCTCAAAGATAAGCAGATATCTTATCATGATGTTATTTGATGATATTTGAGTATTTTCCTCTGTGTTGTATTTCAAGAAAACCTTAAACTAACGATGTAAGCTGCGTGGGCGGATGGGAAATGGCTAATACCGATTCAGCATTAAATAAACATATTTTTTATTTTCCTCATAAATCGTCATATCTTGATTCTTTAAAATGCATTTGTTAGTTTTATTAATATTCTTATTTCTACAGAAGGTAAAGACTAATATTTTTGTTAGACTATTCACGAAATGTACTGAACAAGAATGTACTACTTAAACATAGATTTGGAAATTGGATAAAATAAAGGTTCACTGTGTGATTCCATCGTGGGCTCGGTGGTGCAGTGTATAAGCACTTGGTTGCGATCTGGAAGAGCTTGGTTGAATTCCAGTTGAAGCCCAGGGAGTTTTTCTAGTTTATTTCTCCGCCGGAAGGGTCCCAGGGTTCACCCAGCCTTCTGTGGAATGGTTAAGGCAGGCGAGTGAGAACTCAACTAGTTTCAGTGATCAATGAAACTTCGTAAGCCTAACTCCCCATGAGCCAAGAAGGCTCTTATGGGAAAAGCCTACATGTTTGGTTCCATCCATACTGAAGATAAAAGTAACGACTTTTATTTACGTCGATAAAAAAAAAAAAAAAGTGATGTATGATAGAAGAAAGAGTTTGTCATTCAGTTTTGGAAGCCGCCATTTTCCGAGAATGACGTCTTGACGTTTGTCCCTGATAACAACATCTGGTGGCATCACAAGTAAGATGGGATGTGAAAATTTGATGTAGTATGGGAGATATCTCACTGGCCTCTCACCTCATCGGGTTCGGTTCTCATGTGGGTTGCGTTGATGGTGGCGATCCGCGCTGGGCAGGTTTTCCCGGGGTTCTCCCGTTTCCCCTGCATTTCTCACACCATCCTTTCTCAGTCTTTCTCTTCGTGTGTCCTTCCTTCCGTGGGATAGCACAAAAGATCTTTCAGGTCGCGGTGCTCGGCTGTCAAGCCGCCCACGCTCACCACATTACATTACATGGGAGATATCTTGGACTTAGGAACTTTCCAGATTATTTTGAATTACGAAAAGAAGAGAATTTTGATTGAAAGAATCAGTTTCAATATCTCCGTTTCTGATGAAATAGGTAGATATGTAGATGTGCGAAAGAAACCCGGTTCCCATTTAACACAGGATTAGGTAAACCTTAGGGCCCGTCCGAAGGATAAATAACCTAATAAAAAAAAAAAAACCCTCCTCCACCCGAGATTGAACCCGGCTCTTCCAACATGAAATGGATTGCTTATACTACTTGTACAGGCTATAATGTTTTGGGGACTGTCTCTCCATAGTTCATTCGAATCCAAGGAATTTATTGACGTGACTGACACTGAACTTGGGACTCGTCACTGTCCCACATTAGTCAGAACGAGTCATTCTCAGACAACATCGATAGTTCTTATGATTCATATAAAGATCAATTCAAAGCCGTGTATATTCTCTCTGCGTTACGTAGAAAAACATTTCAAACTCAGAGAAATGAGATGTATTTGCGAGTGATATTTTTTTACTAAAAGCTTTCACTTCTTTAAATGTTTTCACGTTGTCATTCGTCACGAAAGATTCCGACCTACCAAGATGATCCTTTTTTCAAAATTATTCAAAACTTCTGAATAACGCCCATCTTTATGCTATTCCTAAGACGTTTGCCCAAGAAAACTGCCCTTAATCTAGTTCTTAACAAATAATGAAGGCATCCCGAAATTGTAGGAAAGGAAATCATATTCACATAAAAACAATTCTGTGCGCTTTATTTTATGTCCTAAGATACGGAAAATACAGTATCAATCGTGTTATTTCATATATTGTCTTTTCCTCGACAATATAAATAAATGGTCGAACGACCGTCGTGATTCAGTAGCGTTTTTTCAGTACAGTAGAGTCCCGGTAATCCGAGCTTCCGTGTAATCCGAGGTGAGGCTAGTCCAAGGTCACGCAGGGCGACGATTCCAAGAAGTCATTTGAGGGGTCAGTGTTTTCTATTTTACTATTTAGACGATGGCGTGACATCGCTGCTAAAAAGCGTTGCTCTACTGTGAAGCAGAAGACCTTGGACAGTTTTGTTAAAGTTGTAAATGCTTATAAAGAGTCTTTTCATGTAACCAGGTAACATTGTTAATGTATCTGTAACTTTAATGTCTATTATAAATTAAATTTGTCTCGTTTTAGTTGAAAATTCCAGTTTTTTTTTTTCTTTTTTCCGTGTAATCCGAGTTTTTTGTAATCCGAGGTACCATCAGCCCCAATTACCTCGGATTATCGAGACTCTATTGTACTTGTTTAGTATTCTATATTTTTTATTTCTTTATTGTGTTTGGTCTCCTTACATTGAACTCAACATGAATTCATAATTTTTTTGATGAATTTCGCGTTTACGTTAATAAATGATTTTTTTTTTTTTTTTTCAAATTTAATTCTCCTAAAATTTTTGTTTTGTTTTGTTTTTTTTTTTGTTTTTTGGTTTTTTTTTTTCCAGAAAGTTCAGGCGTATGATACAAATTACTGATTTGGAAAAAATCAAAATCAGAACCAATTTAAGGACAAAAATTGTTTTGAGTTATTATTATTATTTTTTTTATTACACAACTTTGTCTTCATCCTCCAATTGACAAGGGAGTCGCACAAGGTCTCCGAAAGCTCTTTGTAATATATTTTTAAATTTTATTATATATTTTTAAACGGAATTTTGTGTGCTGGTGATTTTTATTTAATCTATCTCAAGAGAAACTAGCAACCTCCCAACTGAAATCTAAGCACATTAAAAAACAAGATTGAAATGTTAAAAAAAAAAAAAAAAACAGCAAACACTCTTATTTCTATTATTTAGTTTTGTTAATATAATTATTATATCTAAATGTCCAGATATGTTACTTTGTTATTCTGTCTGGTCTCGCATTATTTTAATTAAATTTGCTGATATTTATTTCAGTAGGTTAAAATTTTTTGAAATCTATTCAAATTAAATTTTGGAACGAATAAATACTAATAAAATTTAGTTGTGTAGTGAAGTCGTTAAACCATAATCGTAAACGGTTAACAATCGAAGGACATAAACAAACCAATCCTTACCTGTAAGAAGAAACAAAAAATTATTTGTGAATGCTCTTTTGTTCACTTCTCAGGAAACCTGAAGAGGATTTTTCTTAAATAACGAAACGTAACAAAATTCGAAGAAAACCAACTATCTCCGTGAACTTTGATATTTTTAAGGATTGGATGAAAGCAACGGGGGGTGGATGGGGGGGCTTATGAATTTTAATAGCATGTTCCTTTAAAACTATTATTAATTGGAGGTTTTTGTTTTTTTTTTTCTATGTCAATGGGTTTAGAAAACAAGTTCTGTGTCGAACGCTTTCCAAATATCACGATCTGAGCCCACGCCCGTTCACAACACCTACCCTTCCACCCCCTAAATTCCAGTGTCCAATCCAAGGAAATAGCAAGGAGCAGTCCATCCGCCCACCACCTCACTTAAAGCTACCTTCATCTTAAGTAAAACTTTGTAAAATAGAAATAATTGTACCAAAGTAGACAAAACCAACTTTCTTCAAAGACAACTGCATTTAAAAATGGGTTACGACGTGAAGTGGTTTCCATGGCAACAGCATTTAAATCAGAAACAAGAAGTTCGAAAGAACTTAAATAAGCTTACATTCCGTAGAATATTATTTCTTAGAATTTCCCTTTTTTTTTTAATTTTTCCCCTAACTCATAAAAATGATGAAAACGAAAACCTAACATTTCTATTTAATTCTAAAATCTGCTGGATTCAAACAGCATAAATTTTCAATTTAAATAAAAATGAATTAAGTCGTCGTTATTTACTTTAATTCTGAAAATCGGATTAATTTTAATAAGGTCAAACCACGCGCAATGGGTTGGCCGAAGGATTTAATATTCAGTGTTTTCAGACAATGAGATATTAACAGAAATAGGATAGAAAAATCCATTGTTTAGATTCCATTGTTTTTCAAAGGGGATTTTTGCCGCCTTCTCATGCCAGTCCTCGAATATACAAACCCAAGTTTCAAGAAGAGCCATCCAGCAATTCTACAGTTATAAGGAGGCACACAAACGATGAGACTCACTTCCCTATTAGAAAGTAAGTGCTAAAAACTGCAGTTCATTAATTTGACAATAAATAAGATTGTAACTAGTCTTAACGTGTGCTAAAAAGTTTTTTGATTCATTAAAATTAAAGACAAACACACTTTTAAAATTTAAAACATATATTTTAAAATACATAACTGGAGGTGGAAAGAGCTTTCGAGATCCTTAAGGGATTTCCTTGTCAACTAAATTAAAATAAAATACAAGTAACAATTTGATTGGTTTACAATTGGTTCGGTGGACCTCCGGTGAATACCATGTGCAATGGAGTCGCTCGTTGCTATGGGAATATAGTAGTGCTGCCATCTTGTCTTGCATGTCGATTCGCCCTCTGGTGTTTAACAAGTCGTCTTCTGCTGCCCTGACTACGGCCACGGCTTTCCAATACAAGGATTCCTGGGCTTCTTAAGGATTACTGATCTTCTTCAGTGATTTTTCTTTTTCTTTTTTACTTCTTAGCAGGAACCTAGAATTATCGAAATATTTGTTTCCGGTTATATTAGGTAACATTTGGTTATATGATTTAAATAAAGAAATGAAATATGATTCTTTTATTTCTCGGCGTTCTTTAGTATTGTCTCGATCCAATATTAAAAACTTGTTGAAGTCAACATTATGTCTCAGTTTATATACATGACTACAAATATTGGATGCTGAAATGTTGCCTGTTTTTATACAACTCCGGTTTGCGGAAAAACGATTTTTTAATTGCTGACCGCTATTACCTATGTAATAGCAGTCATTATCCGTGCTCAATTTCAAATTCGTATGTGGTTCCATTTAATTCCTTTCATTTTTACCACATACTTATAAAAAGAACAATAAATGACTATACTATAAATAACTTGAAAACTCAATGCGGTAAATATCAGAGATCAAAATTAAAAAACTTCTTGACCAGATAATTAACAAAATCGAATGAAAAAAATCGAACTTGATTACATATTTCTATTTCGATACAGTCATACCGCTTAAAAACAGATAGGTTCCATTTCCTGATGATGTTCCGTTCACGTGGTCCACCAAGATGCTGTTCCGATGGGGTTTTTTTTCTTGATGTTACAGTTACCGCTACCAGGTGGCTTTACTGTCACCTGACGATTATCATTCTTTAGTTACCTCTCACTCTGTATTTAAATTCCAACATCCTTGAGTTATTCACTTGTAAACGTCTAGCTGAGACTGAACGAAACATGTTGTGTGTTTTTTTTTTTTGTTTTTTTTTTTAAGTGTTCAATGTTTTTTATCCTATTATTTTGTTGGCTTTTTATCTTAACTTCAATTGTTTCACACATTTAGAATTCACATAATTCCTGGAAAACATGTCTTCAACCTTATATTTCCCTAAACGAATACGGTTTTCCGTACACCCCTATGTTATAATTCTAGATATGTGAATGTATGCAGCAACCAACACAATGAAGCGGCCTAAATGAAGTCTCCGTTACATCAATATGGTCTTGCAATGACAAAGGTTTCCCATTAGTTCTGGACTATGAGCTTTTGCCCTATTTGTGAAATGTGTAAGTGAAGAAGCCAGTTTACGAAATGGCCACTTCGGTGTTATATTTTGTTACTGAATTCTTTATATTTCAAATTTAAAAAAAAAAAAAAA
>JAFIDM010000007.1:7870393-7882487 GCA_023159025.1 Thereuonema tuberculata | reverse complement strand
TTTTTTTTTTCTAATGAAACAAATATGGGGTTAAACTATACTTACAAACATATAAATTATTTTAAAATTAAATTAAATTAAAAATGAGATAAATTAGAATTAACTCTGATTAATAAATCATCAAAGAACATTAAGAAAACTTAAGAAAATTTATTCCAGCTCAACTATGAAGGAAAACTGGGACACTTATAAAGAAATGTTATAAAAAAAAATCTTTTATCATATCTGTGTTATTAAGAATACAAAAAAAACCAATTGAATTTCGCAACAATTCGCACGCGTGTTGCCTGGCAACAGGAGCATTGTTGCATGGTCGACGCTGTTCAATGTATTGGAATTTCGCACGCGCGTTGTCAGGCAACAAATCCCCGACTGTTACAAATTAATTTTAATATTCTATTGCATTAATTCTAAAAAAACATTTAATTCTAAAAACAAAATAAAGTTTAAATTCTGAAAAAAAAAAAACTTTAATTTATTTTTAGTTTTAATTTTACATTTTAATTTACTTGATGTAATTTTTTTTTCCTTTTTTTGAATAAATGAAGTATTTTTTACGTTACATGTGAGAGACTTCGGGCAGCCATTTAGTATTACATCAATATTTTTCTAAACTAAGTTTATAAAGTAAGATAAACAGTCATATATAGAATATATAATAGAGCGTAATGTATTAAGCTCAGAGATCCGAGAATTCAAAATTGACTTGAATTCATTAGACATGGTTGTTTATCGTTTTTTGTTTTTTTTGAATCATATTTTCAAAACTCAGATGCCTTAACAAAAAATATATAAATAAATAAAACTATACTTAAGCACGCATCAAGCTACGCATTCCAGATAAGTAAAAATGAATTTCCTAGAGCTATTTCCCAGTCATAGTCTATTGGTTCCTCATCAAAACATGGAAACATCTGCCTAAACTGCCTATGTTGTTGGCAGAGCCAAAAAGAAAAAAAAAACCAAACTCCATCACCTGCCCCGTGGTGTGTAATCAGCTGAGCACCTGCAGTTCATCTTTAAAAGGTCAGGGGATAATTTAAATAATGATCTGCAAATAATACAAGAACAGTGTTTGGATCAACATCCTTGCGATAACAAGGACAATCGATTCAACAATGTATCTGTAATGAAATGCCAATTTGGTTAGCCTACTTTCGAAGGACGTGAGGCTTATTCAATCACGCAGTCTGCCTGCGTGTGTGTGTTGTGTCTTGGTTATGTTTCGCTAATATCTTTTTGTGCTGTTGGATAGGTCTTCTTGGCATCCATGTTTAAAAACGAGAACATCTGAATTTTAAGATTCCAAATCTTTACTGTGGAACCTTCTTGAGAATTGAGCACGTGAATGTGACAACAATTCCATTTTAGAAGCCAAACATGGGATTTTTATCTATATCTTCAACAATGGATATAAATCCAGCCTTTAATCCTCTTAATATATGCACGAGTTTTAAACAACTTTCGTAAATAATGCGAATTATTATTATTATTATTATTTTTAGAAATTCGAAAACTCCTACTGTTTGTATTCAATAGATATTAGGATTTAATAATATTTGTTGTTTTTATTATTTTCAAAATTTTCGAAAAATAGCTTCAATTATTTTCAAGAACTTTTTGTTAAAAATCAATGGAAATTAATATATAATATACAGAGAGGCGCACGTAAATCCGGACACAAAATAATAATACAATACACAAAGAAATGCCTGTTGGGGCCGGTTTTAAGTGCGCCATTTTGTATTATTGTACTGCAATTCAGTAGACATCTGCCTTCTGTCAATTCAAATCAGGCATAATTTCCTTCAAGTCTGACTAAGGGGTAAGTAATTTCACATTACTAATCTGCAAGAATGATTAAGTTGAGAACAGTATTGAGTATTTGCTGACTTCGAGGAACCATGGCACCAAAGAACCTCAAAGTTGAGCCATCAGAAAGTTGTACTCTGTTCTAACATTTTGATCAAACAACAATGGAGGCAGACCATTTGCTATAATTATTAAGTTTGAACACAACTACTCTAAAGTAGTACTACTGCTAGTTTGTTCTTTTTAGTTTTTTAGTTCTATTAGTTTTATTTAGTTCTTTTACAGCTAAAATTTTTAAATTTTATATTTTAATACGTTCATAATATTTTCATTTTAGTTCACCTTAAAATATAATCATAAAAAAAAACGAAAAAAGAAACTATAAAATATTAGAAATTCTAAAAAAATTAAGTATTTACAAAACTAAAAGTTAAAAACTAAAACAAATTAAAGACTTAGAAATAAAATTTATAATAAATAAATACTGAAATTTAAGTTATTGTTTGATTGTTGTAAAAATATGTATATTGTGATGTAATGAATATCTTAAAGAGAGCAAAGTCTAGTGATATTGCGTTTTAGTTTATTCTAAATTAATTACATAAATTTCCGTTAGTTGTCCTGATGAAGCAAAGGTAAATTGGCCGTAGAAACAGAAATCGGATTTTTGAATTGGTTTTTAAAAAAATTCACATTTTTGTCCGGATTTATATATATTTTTATTTATTTCAAGGCCTATAATAAATTAAAAGTTATATTTTGAGAACTTTAAGATTTACTAAATATTCCCGCTTTTTGGGCGAACTGTAGGCTACTGGAATTACATACTCTAATTATGATTATCACTAATTTAATGTATTTATTATTTCAGTATTTTGATTTTATTAACTATAACTCTGCACTGTTTTAATTTTGCATTCAAAATCTCATCCAGTTTACATCCGGAATCCATTTCCTGAATATCCCTGGCTACAAACTAAATGCATCATAAAGCGTGTTGCCATAGTGATCTGCATCCGAAACACCCGGGAGTTCGGTAGTCATGACAACGACCCACATCCCAAATGTAGTATTGGAAGGGAGGGGGAAAGAATCAAGGAACAACCCCTCGCCCCATCAGTTCAATTCCCCTTGCCTAGGCCATGTTGTAATTCTCTCACACACATGTTCCCTACTTAAAAAAAGGCCCTTATCTAAACAATAAAAGGTCTGATTTTAACTTACAAAAGACGTAAAAACAAACAAACTGATTACCCTGTCTTTCGTAAGATGTAAAAAATGGCTTTTACAGCTCAAAAGAATATGCTCACGAATACGTTAATAAATTTTCATTTCCCACGTATTCTTTTTTACATCTCTGGATCTTATGACAGATTATAGTACAGTTTCTGTCATGTTTCCTACAAGAATATCCTCTCGAATATTTTCACTTGTACTTGCAATTCCCATATATTCTTTTTTTACATCTGTGAATGTACATATGACAGATTCTAATACAGTTTCTGTCATTTTTTTGTACAAGAATAGCCACTCGAATATTTGATATACTTGCAAATTCCCAGATATTCCTTTTTTTCATCTCTGGATGTATACATGACAGATTCTAATACAGTTTCTGTCATGTTTTTTTCTATATCAATATCCACTCGAATATTTAATAAACTTGCAACTCCAACATATTATTTTTTGACATTTCTAGATATACCTATGACAGATTCTAATACAGTTTCTGTCATGTTTTCTCTACAACAATATCCTCTCGAATATTTTAATTTAGTGCAATTTCCATATATTTTTTTTTCTACATCTGTCGAAAGATTTCCAACAGTTTCTGTCATGTTTTCTGTCATTAGATAAGAAACCTTATCTGAAGCCTTCAGCCTCGTTTGCTTTAGAGATGCTTTTTGATGTCTTAGCTGTCCTAGATCTGCTACGAGGAGGTGAATCCTTTGCTTTCATAGTCTCCATAAACCATCCACTGACGTCACGTTCTGACACCATTGGTATCTGCAGTCGTAAATTTAAATCGTACTTAACTGGCTCGTTCAGGCGACAGATCCGAAGATTTATGGATAATGACTTCGTAATCCTCAGGATTCCTTTCGTTAAATCTACAGAAACCTGATAGAACTTAATGGAATCCATAACTTAAAAGTGGTGTTGGTTGACTTATTACAGGGAGTCACAACCTAAGTGCAAGAGACAGTGGAATCTCCAAGATTAAAAAAAAAAAAGAAGGTTAAATACCACCAAAAAAACCAAAACAAAAAAGGGTCATTTATTACAACTCCTCCCCTTTTTACAAATGGACCTGGAGAGATTAATCGACTATCTTTTCTCTATTGCACAACTGATTTTCATGGCGAAACAGAAGCCAAGCCAGCTTGTCTTCATATTATTCAGTAGAATGAATAACAATGCATTTCATTTTCTTCTTTATTTCGATTATCCAAGGCACTGGTGCAGAGGATGTTTTTAAATAAACTATAATACAGGAGATAATAACTATATAATACTTGAAATGAACATCTCTTTTTACATCTCTGGATGTACGTATGACAGATTCTAATATAGTTTCTGTCATGTTTTTTTCTACAAGGAAAACACGAAAAGGAAGTTTATTTACATTAATATTTTTAAATCATTAAAACACATGCGTTTGCATCATTACAAAACAAGCAATTCTACAGTCTGCTTTCTTTAACATGTTATTTCTTAAAACTTCTCTCCTCTTTTTTGGTTTTTGTTATTAGTAATATTATTATTTTTAAAATGTAAAAAAAGTTGCTTTTTACAGCTCACAGGAATACGCTCTCGAATATGTTAGTACAGTAAAACCTCGATTATCCGAGCCTCGATTATTCGAGTTTCCGTGTTAACCGAGCTATCAAATATTTTTAGGATTTTTTTTTCGCAAATTAATCTTCGTTCTTCTAATCATATCGCCCCCTACATGGAATCGGGGAATGGTTTCGACACCAACAATCCCGGGTATCCTTAAAAAAATGCCGAAACATTGCTGCAGAAAAACGCCAAAGTAACGTAAAACAAAAAACAATTAAGGACTTTTTTTAAGAAAAAGAACACTTTCAATATGAATTGCATGTGGTGTATCTGTATAACTTTTGTATTTGTTAAAATATACATTTAAACCTAGACGATTTATTTTATTTATAATTTTCGGTTTAACCGAGTTTTTCGGTTATCCGAGTTAGTTTTGGTCCACATTAACTCGGATAATCGGGACTCTACTGTATCTGCATTTTCCACATATTCTTTTTTTTTTTACATCTCTGGATATACCGTATGACAGATTCTAATACATTAAAGAAGGACCAAACACACACAATAAGTAAAAATAAATATAAACACTTCATTATAAAAACTTCATGACATGTTTCGAGGATCTTAATCCTCCTCCTCAGATGATAAACATAATATTAAGGAAAACTCTATGGCTCCGAACATAATATTTAATCCAGAAAAGAATTTCAACAAATCAATACAAAGTAATAATCCAATAGTTTAAAGTAATTGTTACCAAATTAATAAAGATGTTGTGCAACATTATTATATGAACTATCAAAACAAATAGTAAATGGTCATATTAAGTTATATTGTAGGGCTTTAGTCACCGAAATTTCGGTGTTATAGCATCTCATTGTTTTTATTAACAAAGTCTCCATGAATTTTCTTAGATATGTGTCCTTCTCTTTAGCATAAACAATTGGTTCATTGGTGAGTAGCGTATGTCCCGTTTGTTGATGATGCAGAGCTGTTTGGTACCGCTTATTTTTCCTCCTGACTGCCCGTTCGTGTTCATTTATACGAATTTGTAGTCGGCGTTTCGTTTCGCCAATATATAGGCATTTATCACCCCCTTCTGCACAATTTATTCCATAAACTACATCAGTTCTGTCTAAATTACGTACATGTTCATGTTCTTTATTTTGACATAATAACCTACCCAATGTATTCTTAGTTTTATGGGCTAATTTGATATTAATTTGGCCTAGTATGGGAGAAAGTTTACTTCTAAGACAATGTTCAAACGGAATGGAAACAAACTGGCACACGCTTCTGCCTTCATTATCATTAATTTGTGAATTTTGAGATCTTATCATAATTAAACTCCTATGAATAATCCTATTAATAAAATCTAATGGATAGTTGTTACTTTGGAAAATATCTCTAATCAAATTCAATTCCTCGAATAGTAGCTTGCCATTGGAACAGAGTTTGATAGCTCTATTAACAGCTCTTTTTACAGCATTGGTTTTATACAATAACGGTCCAGCTGCCATATAATTTAAAGTGATGTTTGCATTGGAGCTTTTGCGATAGACAGTAGTATCAAATGAAGAATCATTCCTAATAATCAATACATCCAAAAAAGAAATTTTGCAATCCACCTCTGTTTCAGAGGTGAATTGAATATCACTGTGCATCTGATTAAAAAATTTTAGAATGTTGTTTAACTCGGCTTTATCTAATATGATAAACGTATCATCTACGTACCTACACATGAATTTTATAAGCAAACTAATTAGGTCAATGTTCCATAGCTGTATCTCAATAAAATTCATAACTATTTCAGCCAGGATGGCTGAGGATGAAAGACCCATGAATATACCCTTATTTTGTGAGTATACACCACCATTAAAACTAAACCATTGCAATTTAAAAATAGTGTAAACTAACCTTTGTATTTTACAAACATCCGTGAGACCCTTCCTGAGGTAATTATCAATGTTTAAATTAAAAATATACTCTATAGCCTCATTGATCAAATTAAGTGAAAGTGCCGTGTACAACCCCACGACATCAAATGAAACCATGAATGAACTGGTATTACATTGAATTTCCTTCAACTTATTTAGAAAACTGATATTGTTTCTTACATTGAACTTGGACATATAATTGAGTTGCTTTAACTCATTAACCAATAGCTTAGATACTCCCATGATAGTAGAACCCCTACATGCAATGATGGGCCTCACTTTGTAGATACCATATTCTTTATCCTTATGGATTTTTGGCAACCCACGGAAAGCAGGAAGTTTTTTATTAACATTAACATAAGATCTCAAAATTCACAAATTAATGATAATGAAGGCAGAATGTTTCCATTCCGTTTGAACATTGTCTCAGAAGTAAATTTTCTTCCATACTAGGCCAAATTAATATCAAATTAGCCCACAAAACTAAAAATACATTGGGTAGGTTATTATGTCAAAATAAAGAACATGAACATGTACGTAATTTAGACAGAACTGATATAGTTTATGGAATAAATTGTGCAGAAGGCATTTATCAGCCCTATATATTGGCGAAACGAAACGCCGACTACAAATTCGTATAAATGTACACGAAGGGGCAGTCAGGAGGAAAAATAAGCGGTACCAAACTGCTCTGCATCATCAACAAACGGGACATACGCTACTCACCAATGAACCAATTGTTTATACTAATGAGAAGGACACATATCTAAGAAAATTCATGGAGACTTTTTAATAAAAACAATGAGATGCTATAACACCGAAATTTCGGTGACTAAAGCCCTACAATATAACTTAATATGACCATTTACTATTTGTTTTGATAGTTCATATAATAATGTTACACGACATCTTTATTATATTTGTAACAATGACTGTAAACTATTGAATTATTACTTTGTTTTGATTTGTTGAAATTCTTTTCTGGCTTCAATATTATGTTCGGAGCCATAGAGTTTTCCTTAATTTATGTTTTTCATCTGAAGAGGAGGATTAAGATCCTCGAAACATGTCATGAAGTTTTTATAATGAAGTGTTTATATTTATTTTTACTTATTGTGTGTGTTTGGTCCTTCTTTAATATAATTATGCACATCATGTCTGATAAATGCCGTGCTGGCGTGGCCGTGCGGTCTCGGCGGCGGCCAGCCGTGGCGACCAATGCGCCAGTATCTGGGTTCGAATCCCGGCAGTGGCATGGCTGTTTCAATTTCCTTTCCTGTGTTGTCCAGCCTCTTCTTCACTTTCTCTTCGGTCTGACGTCATTCCTTAATGGCGTCCTGGGGGGCAGGCAACGGGAAACCACCCCCAGTATCTTACCTCAGGTGTTTCTAGGAGATCCATGTGAGAGCTCCATAGAACTGGACCTGTCTTCGGACAGAAAACTGTGGATGGATGGATGGATGTCTGATAATTATAGATTCTAATACAGTTTCTGTAAAAATTTTTCCTACAAGGAAAGCCTAAAAGCTTTAGCTTTATAAAGAAAGTTTATTCACATTTATTCAAATTGTAATATCTGCGGAATAAACAGTATAAAAAATTAAGACTTCTAAATAATGTAAACGTTGCCTTCATTTTAATCGTATGACACCACGGGCAATAGATTAACTAAAACGATTAATATTCATTGCTTAAGATAAAATATTCCATAATAATATAATAAAAATCCATTGTTTAGATTCCAATACTTTGCTATGGGAATTATTGTCGCCTTCGGGCGCTAATTCCTCGTCAAGGGCCCACTTGGGAAAGATTTCAAATACAAAAGTTAAATGTCTCTGGTTCTTAAATACGCATACCAGGTTTCAAGAAGAATCATTCAACGGTTCAGAAGTTGTTGAGGGAGCACGTACACAGACAAAAAAAAAAAGAAAAATGAATTATATATATATATTTTACAAAATGAACAATCAATATAAATGAACAAATTTATTTTGATAAAAACGTAGAATAAATGTTATGTATCTACATTTAGAACAAATTGAATAAGTATTTTCAACCGAAGACACTTGCTACTGTTGTTTTCTAGTAAACACCAGTTACGACTATTGCTAAGAGAATAGAGAGCAGAGACTCCCGCCGGGAAATGGTTTCCACAAACGCCATCTTGTTCTAGTACACATTGCCTAAGCAGTTCTGAAAAGTGGAGAACAATCCTGATTGTACGACAACAGTCTGTAAATACATGTGTACCTACTGTTCGGTTTTGTCTACTAGAGCCTTCAATGCTTTTGCGCAAGCGTCAGGTCTCCTTCGATTTCATCGAAATAGGGGTTGTTTACTTTTTATCAGAGTTAGTTTACCGGTAGCAGCGTTCTATTTGCGCTTTTCAGGAAAGAATTATGGAAAGAATAAATACTATTGCAAAAATGCTGCTCCGTTATTTTTTTCTTAAAAGCGAAAATGTCCAAAAAAATTTCTTAGGAAAGTGCCCATCTCAGCGTATCACCCCTCTGCGGAGTAAAGTCGTCCGCTAGTGGTATGTCTGCTTTTTGAAAACGGACAGTATTACGTTTATATGTGGTTTATACATGTTTATACTTGTTTATACATGTCTGGACAAGTCCAAGTTTCTCTATACAAAAAGTAATCGTAGAGTACTGGAAATATTACTTTTATTTTTGAAAATGTTTGGTGTTTTGATATTTTGAAAATTATGGTCGTAAGTGCTAATGTTCGTAACTCGGGGACCATATAAATACTTCTCATTTGCTAAATAAGAAAGTCCCCTGAAATGCTTTAATTGACCGAAGCTATGTGTGAACGAGTTTCCACTGCCTTTGTTTTGACGTTCTTTGTCAGTGCCAAAAAAGAAACCTTGTTGCCCTGTGGTATGAATGTGGGCGTAGCCGGGTTACGCAACCCTTCGACAACTTGTTCTTCACAGAAAAGGAAAAGATCATTCCATTCCATTGACATTCCCATTGGGGTTCATGAACGATCCAAGGCAAATTGATCTACAATTAATTTTCTGCTTTTGAACCACACAACAACCGAGGGATTCTTCTGAAATCCACCATATTTTTTTAACATATAGACTTGGATTTAAACGAATTGGAAATTTATGTTTTTCTGTAAAATATTTATTAATTGCATTGTAAAATAAAAATCTAAATTCTAAACATTATATTACCTTAAGAAGTTTTACTCGTAATAGCTGATGAAATTAATATTTTTCATTAAAATACGTATTTTTTTAAACTTATTAATTCCATGTGCTTTATATTGCAAATCATATTTTTAAAGTTAAAAAGAATTTTTTTCTTAGTTACTTTTTAAGAAGCAACAAATAACTCAATCTGTGTGTATGTATGTGTAAGAATTCTGAACTTCTAGATGAATCTTCTTCTAACTTAGTACGCATGTTTATGGACTAGGAGGTCCCGGTAGCTGGGTGGGTAAGGCCGCATGGCTGCGGGTTGGAGGTGGTGGGTTCGATTTTTTCACGCTCCATTCTCCTCTAAACGGGTCCTAGGGTCTACCCAGTCCTATAGGGTTTCTTTCCCGAGCGCGCGGGCGTCGGGCTGACCACCCGACCTCAACTTAGTCCCGTTGGCCACAGGATATTACAGGTTTGTTCTAATGTCTGATAAGTACCTTACATGCCAAAACGGAAAAAAAAAAATAGTTAATGTAACCATTGTAATATGAAATGTAAGTTGAAATACGAATTTCCTTTTGTCTGTAATCACGATATCCCAAAAAACTACACATCCTAGAAAGCTGAAATTATAAGGTTTTAAAGGATAAAGGACAAAAACAAAAAAAAACCCTTCAAAATTATCTTGTCATAAAAGGAATATAATTCAGAAACTCTGTATCAACTAAACTGAAATTTTAGATGTTGGTGTACGATTTGTGCTTTTAAAAAATTGTTAGAAAATTATTACAAATTTAAAACTGAAATAACTACCTTACCACAGTGTATAGTTACCTTCCTCTGAAACAACTTACAGAGCACTTTTTTCCATTAAACCGCGTTATTAATTATTTTATAGTTTGGTGCTATAATTTTTTTGAAACACGTAAACTTTACTTCATATTCCTTTATCTTAATTATGGCTAGTAAGTAAGTGAACCTATTAAAGTGGAATTAATATAGATAGAAGTTTCTGGAATTCTTGTGCCGAAACTACACTCTTTTTAAATGAATCCTGATTCTATTAAAGAACGAAGTGGAGGATATTTGAGAGCAGGAAACACTTAATTGGATTCTTTTGTAAAACGCACGAAAATGCTAATGAAACTAATGGACAGTCATTAAGGATTTGCATTTAATAATAAAGTTTAAGAGGATTTAAAGATGTAACAACATAATTAGGAGTATGTTTAAGAAAGAAAACAAAACTTTCCTTTAAGATTTTCAAAAAGACTTCCTTTTCTTAACATCTTGCCTTTTCAGTCTTGAAAACAATGCCAACGAAAAAAAAACTTCCAAGTATTTTTGTAGCCTACTTTATTAGGAAAAGGAGGCTTAACACATCTCTTAGTCTGTGTATGCGTATGTTATCTCTCCTAATAATGTTTGAACCGCTGCTTGGATCTTCATGAAACGTGGTCTGCCTATTCGAGAAACACGGACGATCTAAGTTTTATATTGGAATCTTTTCCAACTGGGTTCTTATCGAGAAATAAACCCGAGAAAGTGACAAAAATTCCCATAGAAAAGCATTGGAATCTAAACAATGGACTTCTATCCTGTACCTGATAACACCTCTTTGTCTTAAACAATGAATATTAAATCCTTAATCCACTGCGCTTGGTACGATTAAAATTTTGACAATTTAAGCAAATAATGCTGATTTAATTTTTATTTACAGAAACTGCAAAATTTGTACTGTCTGAATTCAACAGATGTTAGAATTAGGGATGGACGGGATTGTCCTTCCTTCAGTAAATGGGAAATAGTTGTTCGGGTTTCCATAATAAATATCGATGACAATAATAATAACAATCACGAAGGCCGTCGTCTGTTGTTTATTGGTTTCGCCGGTCGATCGCTAACGCCATGACGAAAACACTTTGTTGTTGATATAATAGTGGGAGGTAAAAGAAAAATAAATAGTCCAGAGTATTTCTCAATGATTTATTCTAGTCTTCAGTTGCCAGGATTAATAATCCCAGCATTATTAAGCCTTTTGTTCAATTTAAATAAATCGCGAAATCCCGTCCCGAAGTAAAGCAAATCCCTCCCGATAAACGGGATTATAATTTTCCCGAAAATTTCCCGAAATATCGGGTCCCGTCTATCCCTAGTTAGAATTTGTAGCCTTTTCGTTCCTCGTTTTCACGGCTTTAAATAAAGAAATAAATAAATAAGAATAACATGTTAAGAAATGTAGGCTTTACGTTCTTCGGATCTGTTACTGCAAGAGATTACAACGGATATTGAGGTGTTATTATTAGTTTTTTTTTTTCATTTTCTGGGACGAATTAAGAAAACCCGCATTAATCTCTTAACTCGACTGAATCCAATTAATTTTAATCTGTTACAGCGCGCG
>JAFIDM010000007.1:7830588-7860381 GCA_023159025.1 Thereuonema tuberculata | reverse complement strand
TGTCATTTTCAAATATTTGTATTTATTATTTCGTTGACTTAACGCAAGACGTATGACGCTTAGTAATAGATTAATCATTCCAGTGTTTCAGTGCCATCTGTTATTGAAAAACGGTACTGTTGTAAACCGTTCATGAATGAATGTAGAAAATAATGCGGTTTTAATCATCATCATCTTCTCTATCACAAAATAAATGTAAAATTAAAAATAAAATTAAAAATACATTTATTTACAATGGAATTTTCGAAGAGACATCTTTACTTCTCTTCTTCTTCAGCTACAATAATTCATAACAAATATGGGAAATGAAAACGGGATAGTTATAACATTCCATTGCAGTAACTATCATTTTAACAATTCATCTCATCTATTCTTACCTTATTATTGCATCGAGATTGTCTAATTAAATCCCTAGCCAAGTTTTCAATAACATTACTAACTTCAACACCATTGTTTCTATTTATATTTCTATCTTTAGTATTTCGTATGTATAAACTTTCAATTGTTTTTCTTATTTTACAATCTTTCTCAATACATAAAATTTTAATTTCTTTATTTTAATGCAATGGGCTTTCCTGGAACAATGTTCTGCCATTTCTGATTTATCAAACAATTTGTTTCTCATGTAATATCCATGTTCCAGGGCCCTTTCTTTAACAGTTCTTTTGCTCTCCCCTAGATAAAATTCGTTTTTGTTTTTAGTTACAAAAACAAAGTTGCAATGCTTTGTATGTATGTAGTGAATGTGGGTGGCAGAGAAGCCAAGCACTGCGACCGAAGGTCTATTGTACTATCCCACAGGAAATAAGGACAGATGGAGAGAAAGACTGAGAAAGTAGGGTGGGAGAAGTGCAGGGGAAACGGGAGAACCCCGAGAAAACCTGCCCAGCGCGGATCGTCCACCATCACGAAACCCACATGAGAACCGAACTCCGGTACTCAGAGGTGAGAGGCCGATGTCATAGCGACAACGCCAACCGCGCGGCCTATTGCAATGCTTTACAACATAGTTAGAAACACCCAAATTTCTCGAATAAAATGTTCTTAATTTCTTGAGTAAAAAGATAAAAATTTTCAAGAAAAATGGAAAAATTTAATGATTGAAAAGAAAAATTCTTGGGTACTGAAGGGATCGTCTTGAGCTAAAAACACACGCAGAATGTTCAGATTTTGAGATTTTAACACCAAACAATAAATAATAATACAAGTGAAGTGACCCAAACATTTATATGTATAACATTGCAAAGAAACAAAATGGCAAAACTATTAATAAATCTTACAACTCTCACTGCTGACGGAAATGTTTGTCAAGGTGCGATTTGTCCTAAATTAAAACACAGGAAAATGCACAAAAGAATATTTAACAGTTTACATTTGGTACTGGAATCCAAAGTGCTCTCAGAGCACCATCAACGAAAGATTGATGGTCCTCGTGCATTGCCTCAAGAGCGTCTTCCATCAAGATTTCTGGATTGTTCTTTAGAGTTTCTTGAAATTCCATGAATGTGTGTTCCCCTTCTTCACTAGAAATATCCTTTACTGTTAGTATTTTGTTGAAAAGAGCCTTCAGCTTGTCTCCTTCTGGTGCCTGCGAGATCACATTTTGTCTGTAGAAAAGACTAGCCATTGGCTCCAGATACAAGCGAGCAGGATTCCCCATCGTAAGTTTGTCTTTTACCGTGTGCATGTTACTCGCCGTCTTCTTCGCATACCAGTTGCCTGCCATTCAGTCTATTGTTCACGGTTTCCCCAGCAACTACTTGTAGACGCCTTTTCAAATTCCGAAGCTATTGGTTTGCTCACCAACAGCGCTGTAGCAACGAAGCTAGTGACTTCATGAAGACAACCTGAACATGTAGCATCTGCAATTCATCGTCGCCAAGATCCCGGAGGTGCTTGGATGCATGTTGAAGGATTCCTTACAGCATTGGAGCCGAGGAACTCGAAAAGGATGTCCCAGTTGTCTGCCAGCCACTGAAATGCTGCCAACCAGGTATTCCACTGTGGCTGGACAGGAATAAGGATCAACCCAGCCTTAATATCTCTCTTCTGCAAGGAAAAGTTTGGAGTTTGTCGAGCCGATAATCCCTTGACCTTGAACTACGTATCACTTTTTTTTCCCTGAAAAATCGTAAAATTCTTATGAAGATGAAATTTGCGGTTGGAGTAATATTTCGCGATTGGAACAAAAACTCGTGAGTATTTAATTCTTCAAAACCCACCTAAATGTGATTCAATTTACTTAACACGTCTCCCACTTTATCTTATCTTGAGTTCTTACATTTTTTGCGTTTTTCGCGAGTCGCGAAATTTGAGTATAGTTTTATTGTAAACTTAAATATTTTTTTAAGAATTAATTCACTTATTAATTGATGTGCATTATTCATATTTTGAATAACTGCTGTCACGTGGACTTCCAGGCATGAGTAAGTGTTAAGGTGATTTCCTTATATGTTAAATATTCATTGCGGTCGATTCTGTATAGCGGGTGATGTCGCTCCCGTCTTGTGACACTGAATAGCAAAGTTGTTGTTTTTGTCAAATTGTCAGACGACAAAATTTAAATTGGTCTTTTATTATTTTGATTTGTGATGATATACATGATGATAATAGAGATCCTCGGACGGCCTTTTCGAACTTCTTGTGCTCTCATCAGCCAGGGCTACTAAACCCAAAAGGCATACGAGTAAAAGAATCATGTAAAGTTGTTAATAAAAATATTATTTTTATTTTCTTATCCTTTAGTTTTGAGGGATCATTTTTGATTATATGTATTGTTGACTGCAATGAATTCATGTACAAATATCATGTTTTATGTCAAAATCATATGCTTTTTTTTATAAGTATACTAGCAAAAATACCCGTGCTTCACTCGGGTTACAAAAAGGAGTTCTGATGTGGATGACGAAGAAATTGTAATTGTGTGATCACTTGAAACTTTTCCAGTTGGTAAAAAAGTCCAATGCTAGTTATAAATTAATGTTATGTTCCTGTTTTGTAACTCGATAAGACATAGATATAAAATTAATATCGAGATCGGAGATATTAAGACTTTCCACCCCTTTCTGCCCTTTTCCACATCCTTATCACTTCAAACGTTCCCCAGTTGGTAAAAAATCACTTGATGATTACAAAATAATGTTATATTCTGTTTTGTAAACTGAAAACCCCGTAAAATTTGTATCCACCCTCCCCCGTTTCCAGCCCTTAGGATGCAAATATCGAAAATACGTTTAGATTTTGACAAAGAACACTCATGCGAAATTTCATATTTCCAACTAAAGCGTTTCGGAGATACGCGTATCCTTGAAGAAAGTTTGTCCTCCTGTTTACATCCTCTAGTTCCGGGTTTACGTGATCTTCAATTAACAACACTTATTTAAAAGAAAATTAAGAATAATATTATTTATTTAATAATAATAATAATAAAGAAAAGAAAATTCATTGAAGCGGTTTCGGAGAATTGCATATCTTAAAAAATATTGCAACCTCCCCCTCCCCGCTTACACCCTTAAGGACCTATAATCGAAAATTCGTTGAATACGTATCTTTTCGGTACTGACAAAGAACACTAATGTGAAATTTCGTGTTTCCAACAAAAGCGGTTTCAGAGATACGCATACCCTTCAAGAAATTTTGCCCCTCTGTTTACATCCCTTACTCCGGATCCGAGTTTTCTTTGTTCTTAAATTAAGAATATTTAATTATAAAAATAGAAAACAAAGAAAAGAAAATTCAGTATCGTACATTCAGAAGTACAGTAAAAAAACTACAAAAAAAAGGAAAAAATAAAGAATTTTAATTTCTTTTTTTTTTTCCTTTTTTTTAAAAAAAAATTGTTATTACAAGATGATTTGAGCCTAGTAATTACAGTTGCGACAGCCAACATTCAACCGCTGCACCATTGTAACATCTCTATTATAAACACAGATGTGAGTTAATAAGCCATGCTTAAAAATTATACAAAGGGATTAAATTAAGGGGAGGAGGAGATGTGTCCAGGTTTCAATTGTAGTCTGAAGAGTAATTCTGCAAAGTTTGGTCCAGATCGATCAAAGGGCATAGGACTGTACAGCGAACAACCAAACAAACAAAGCCACAAACATATTTCTTTATATATATAGATTGTGAATCTTATTTTTCATTTTCCCGGAGCATGCTAATTTAATTCCATTTGAATTTTTTTAAATCTGATTATTACTTCTCCACGGGAAGTAAATTAAAGATTTGAAGAACTGATTACAGCTTTATCAAGTTAATTTACTTAATAAAAACCAATGTTATATCAGGAATTAAGCACTTCACACAAATTAAGAAATTTCTAAAAGAACTTGAACCAAACTTTCCTCGCAGTATCAAAGAATAATATTATCAATTGTAAAAATGTTAAATTAAAAAAAATCCCAATTATTAACAAATTAATTCTTCAAAGACAGGCGAGCGTAGGACTAGCCTTATAACCTCAACTGCAATCCGTTGGACTAGTCAGTATCGCAGGATACTTACCTCCTGGACTACTTACTCCCTTGCTACGATACATAGGATATTTCAAGACTGTAACATCAGTCTTGAAAAAAATTAATTAATTTTAATTGATTTCTATTTTATTAATTTTCTGTTTTTAGAAATTTCTAAAAAGTTTTAAGGTCACTTAACTTCGGGAAATTCTAATTTAAAATTTTAAGACGAAATTTTTTGATTTATTTAATGTATTTATTTCACACAACATCTTATTATCCGCACGCCCAAAGATGAACCTCCCAGAATGCAACGCATATTATAGATTTTCCTTTCCTGGCCTGTCGGTCACATTCAAATGTAAGAGAAAATGGTGGTCGTTGATTCACATTCAACATTTCGACGAGGAAAAGGTCTCAAAAATCAAGTAGGGAAATTATTCTTAACGTTGCTCGTCGATTTCAAGAAGATGTATGTGAGATTTTTGATATTTGAGATTGATATTTTCTGCTGAGCTAATGGCAATGATCCTGGAGAAATTAGTCAATGATAATGTGTTTGCGGGTCCAACTTTCGCCGCGACGATAATAATGATGTATGCCGAAGTCTCAGGAAAACCCTTTGAATGGTTCACAAGTTAGTATTCTTGCATAAAGTTATGTGTTAAATCTTTGATCGTGGAATTAATCTTTTTTATTTATCTCTTCTGTTTGAGAATATAATTTGGATTTGTGGATAATTCGAACTTTTTCTCTGGTCCCTTCAGCTTCGAATTATCCAAATTTCACTGTACCTTGTTGTCAAGACACTTTTATTCCGTTGCTATTATTTTAAATTCTGATGAAAACTTTAATTACTTTAAAATATCTACCAGCATATCGTGTTTCCTGAAGATCCCCGTTATCTGATTCAAAAGTTATTAATAAGAACGACGACACACACCCATTCATACATGTTGATTTCATGATTCTAGCTTCCTTTCGAAAGTAGGAGAAAATATTAAAATCAGCAATTCAAGCGGTTTTCCTAGTTAATTTTAGATTTCGGTTTCGCTTCAGAAAAGACGCTATATCTACAAGATGTTCCTAAATCCATTTCGTAAATACTACAAATCAGAAGATTGTACTGTATTTTACTACGATTGAAGGTTTAAATGCAATGGGGGATCAAGCTTGCAAGGGGTCCCTGGCTCAAAATTTTGTTGGGCCCCTTGCATCAAGCTTATTTTTGATACACCACACAAAAGGTTAATTAAATTGGGGAACTAAATAAATAAATAAATATAATATATATATATGTATGTAAGTACTATATATAATAGTACTCTGCTGGGAACTGTGCTAAAATACATAAATACATATGGGTTTTTAAGCGGCTTATTTGAAACAATTCCCAGCATAGTATTATTATTCATTCAATGAATGATTAATCACAGTCTCTTCCAGTGGGCATACTTACCTAAACAATGGATTAATAATCTCTATTTACGAACTACACTATCGGGCTCAGTAGCTCAGATGATAGAAAACTTGTCTACGTCTAGCGGAGTCAGGTTCAATGAGTGGCGGAGAAAGGGATTTCTGTGAGGTTCTTGTTCAAACGGGTCACAGAGTTCAACAACACTCACATGTAAAGGACACGATAGCGTCATCGGAGTTGCCGTTCAGACCATGAAAGATCTTCCATATCTAAGTCAACCAGCAAAATTTTAGCGGCAGACAGCCAGGGGTATAGGAGCTAAGAAGGGTCAAAGCTAACCTGGCGGCCCTTGGCAAATCACTTACAAGTCACTGTAAGAGGCTTATAAGTAGCCTGCAACCTTAAATAAGGATGAGACAAACACAATAAGCAGATATTGATTGAAAAATAAGCAGGGACAAGGTAAAGGGTACCTTATCACCAAAGTTGCCGGGCAAGTGGCACCTTTCCTGAAAGCTTGTCCCAGGGAAGTTCACTGGTTGAGTTTGCCGGTCGGACAGCCAGCAAAAGAGGAGGAGGAGAATGTCAAGTCCGAGAACAGGTCAGCCTGCCGGACACACGCAGAGCACCTCTTTCTGCTGCCTCTCACTTCTCTTTTTTCTCTTTGCCTCTCCACATCTCTCTCCTTCTCTCTCACTCACCTTCTTACACCCCTCACACCGAAAAGTACTTTTTCTTGTTATATGTTTTTGTGTTGTGTTTAATGTCTTTCCTTAATGTGAACAGAGTATCTGCTTTTCGCCCGCTCTCTTCTCTGAACTTCACATCGATTGTTATTTGAAGCTGATCAATAACAATTTGCTGCTTTTTTTCCAATCAATATTTGCTTATTGTTTCTGTCTCATCCTTATCTAAGGTTGCAGGCTACTTATAAAGCACTTGCAATGATTTATAAGTGATTTCCCATAGGCCACCATTTTAACTTTGAGCCCTCATAGCTCCTATACACCTAGCTGTCTGCCGCTAAAATTTTGCTGGTTGACTTAGATATGGAAGGTCTTTCGAATGCACATGGTCTGAACCGGCAACTCCGGTGACGCTATCGTGACCTTTACTCGTCAGATATGGGATTTCTTACCCTTAGGTTAAAGACGGGCACTTTCTCTTTCTATTAGTATCATTGGAACCTTACCATCTCCGCTGCCTATCCTCTATCGACAATAAAAAACTTCAATGGTTTTTTATCAGTTTCCATATAAATCATTATTCTACATTGTTTTTTTATTATCCTTTGGTAGTGAATAATAAAATCTAATTTGTTATTTTTCAATTATTGTAAGAAACTGCTTCATTTTGTTATCTTTTATCACAATAATACCATTGAATACATAACGCCGAATATTCAGAACATTCTACACAAAGCTTTCTAAAACTGTTTTTAAAAGATATTAAAATAATCTGTCAGTTTAGGAAATTTATTCTATGTTATTTAGAACTTCAGTTTGGTTTCGATTTCCTTCATAATAAAATGTTGATGATGGATGTTTGGCTTTAAAAATTCTAGCCAATACTTGATTAGCAGTGAGTCGTCTCCATTTGATTGGGTACTCTTGCTTACATTCACACCTTTTAGTCTCGAGATTACAGGTAGCACTTACTACCAGATAGAAAGTCCTTCTACACCATGAATAGCAGTAGTTATCTGTTTTGCCGTATTCCGGATAACAAAATGTACTTTTCCCTAAAAACATAAAAAAAATACATTATTTATTTATATGAATATCTTTCACCTGTTATATTAAATTAAACATAGTTTTCACAAATGTACAAACTTTCGTAAAGGAGCGAACTTACGAACACGCAAACGTATTTTTTTGCTCTGGTTAGTGCTGTTGATTATTTTGGACAGTACACATAATGTCCTCCAAATGAGAGATGGCCGCCCTGTTTTTGTGAGATCTGCGCATGTATGATCGATTAGTCTGGTCAGGCACTTCCGTCTGATTTTATGAAGGACGGTAATCGCTTGTTACTTTGCAAAAGAGCATTGTATTTTTAAATAATATATATTTATTTATTTATATAAATACTTATTGTTAGCAACTGGTATTGAAATAACGCTAAATAGTCGAGAGAAGTTTTAATTTGGCGTTATCAACATGTCTTTCTCAGGGAAAACAGACGACGGCGTCCATTGTGACAGGAAAACATAATTGATCAGCTACCGGAAGGGCTGCGCAGTTCAAACTTCCGCCGGCCAACTTTCACTTGGAGGACAATAGTAATTGTGCTTAGGAAAATACATAACGTTTCAATTTCAGTGATTTGAAATTCGTAACCCCAGGATATAGCTGTTTGCTCGGCAAGGGTTCTATTTTTGTTGCATAATACGAAAGTTCAGCTAACATTGTTAGTTGTTTAATGAATGATATATAAAAACTTTGCATTTATTCCCTAAATTTACTCAGTATAGGTATTTGAATTACAAGGCTAACTAAAAATGCAGGCTTAGGGGCGGAAAAGAAAAGCTGTAGTCTTACGGCCCTACATATCAATACAAAACATTAATTAGTGTATTATCGTCGAATAAAAACTTGCTTAAAAACTTTCTTTTAGAAACGCTACCATATTGGCACCTTGAACCACAAGACTGTTCTTGACGGTTTGCTACGCCTAGGCTGTGAATTTTTAGTTGGCCTAAAATTAATACATTTATGCAAAAGATGCAACAGCAGCAGGCATTACAGGCACAGTATATTAAATCTATATTTATAAAATTAGCCATCCTGACGTAAGAGTAAACAATTATTGTTAAACTATTAATACCATGTTAACTTTTATTTTATTATATTTTTACTTTAATTCTTTAACTTTGAACTACAGTGATGGACAAAACAAACAGTGAAAGTGGGAAACAAGGAGTGGGAGCAGTAAATAATTAAATATCAGGCAGTAATGGAATAGCCTAACTTAACATTATCCATCCTTGACTCATTTAATATGTTCTAATTTAGAATATTAGAACCGAGTTGCAAATTTT
The DNA here is from genome assembly GCA_023159025.1 of Thereuonema tuberculata. Classification (NCBI taxonomy): domain Eukaryota; kingdom Metazoa; phylum Arthropoda; class Chilopoda; order Scutigeromorpha; family Scutigeridae; genus Thereuonema; species Thereuonema tuberculata. Next base: position 7,851,464 of record JAFIDM010000007.1, on the reverse strand, counting down.
CTACGTTGAGATCACAAGTGCAGGAATGTTTTCATGAAGAAACTGCCTGCACGCCACAACTGTGTGACAGTTAACACCTGTTCGAAGAGACATCCGTGATTCTTTTCGTTACAGTACCTGGCAGTCCCGTGCACCATTTACGCTGTGTCAGCACACTATTTGTCCGTGGTAATTTTTTGGATGACCTCAAGAATCGTATTGTCATTTGAGTCCTTTCTTCATATATGAAGGCTGAGTCCGTGTTTTCGTTCTACACGGTTTGAACAGTTGTAATATTCGACTAAAAATAGCTTTTTCTTCTGTGCTCAGAACTATTACTGCCTCGATTACTTAAAAACCTAATACCAATTACTATACAATTTCTTTTCAAATTACGGTGTTAATGCGTCGTTATGTAGTCAAATGCGAAATGAGGGAGAAAATTGACATGACATTTCTGCGGAGTTCTCTTCTACAATGGAACCTTTGTTGTCGTGCTGTCCAGAATATCGAAAAATCATCGCGAGAGGATTTACGTAGAAGGCGAGTTGTATTAACTACACAACGACGCATCAACTCTACTGTAGACAGCGACATACGGACACGCCTTACTATCGCGTGAGGATATTGAATGTTTCATTACTGTTTGTTTTGCCTAACACTGTTTAATGGACAGAAGGCATCTTAATGGTACAGGAAAAAGTATTGCAAATAAATTCGCTTTCACTTTCAGATCCATTACACAGATGTCACTTGAAGAAGAATTGTTAATTAATGGCGAATTTTCTAGTAAATCTTGCATTCCTTAATTAATAATGTAAACTCTTGCCAAAAATCTGCACACCACTTGTCCGGTATGCTATACATGATATAATCAATAACTCTTTGCAGCAATAACCGCTGTAACACGTCGTTGAAGGCTATCTACAAGTTGTTGACACTGTTTTAATAACATATGTTGTCATTCAGCTTTCAAATGATCCAACAATCGATAGTTGTCAGTGAAAAATTGCTCACGCGTTCCAGAATATCCCGCATCACTTCAATCGGATTCAAATCGGGAATTTTGGCAGGCTGTGGCAACAGGCTAATGCCAGCTTCTGTGGACCACCTTTGTGTCGTACTCGAAGCTTAGCATGGCGCGTTGTCCTGCTGGAAGAGATATTGGTTGCGCTTCCATAGAAACTCCACCATCGTTACAGGAAGATGGTTAGCCAGCACCTTCTTATATCTAGAAGCAATGAGATCCATACCTGCAGAACAGATCATTGTCCATACCATGATTCCACCATCATAATCCTTCATTATGGGCACGAGATATATCTCTCGTGAGGGCGCCTCTAGACCCATACACATCCATTCGATTGGTGGAGAGAACAGCAACTCTCATCACTCTATATCACTTTCTGCCACTGGCCATTGGTCCATTGCTACGCTTTTTACACCAACGAAGACGCCGCTAAACATTCGCACTCCGAGATGAAAGGCCTTCCCAGTCCTCCCGAAGAGTCTGATCGCATGAAGAACACGCTGCACTGTTCGTGTTGATGGGCCACATTAGAATGTGGAAGGAGAACTAAACTGATACAGCAGCTCTGATGACCTGAAAAGCGCCTCTCGGGAAATGGCCAGTTTGCTGGGCTCCGAAAAGGCTGTAGGACTTCCTGATTAGGGTGCGACCGTTGTATCACCTTGTTTCTCGTATTTCTATACTGTATCATGTATAGTGGATCGTCGATGGCCGGTCAGATCACTGACCTCATAGACTTCCCATTTATACTGTACTCAATGATCATGCATCGTTCAAAATCATATAATTGATGTGTCTTTGGCTTGCTGGCCAGTTATATCCTGCAGAAGTGCTGCCTTAGATGTCTGTTACCTTCCTTATTTAGCAGATCCAATGCAGTGGTTTATGGGAGGACAGTATGTTGTATGTAGGGGATATCCGGATCCTACTGGCAGAGCAGTGTGTAATAATGACCTTTACTGCTATGGTTAATCAATCAAGAAAGATTTTTTTTTCTTTTTTAATTTTTACTGAGAAACATTAAACAAATTTTCTAAATAAATCATCACCGCTAACACCAATAAATGTATGAACTTAAAATACATTTATTACAAATGGAAATTTTCAAGAAAATAAATAACGTCTTCTCTTTATCAAGCCTACAAATAATTATAAGTTACGATAAGACTAATCATAACTTATAATTATTGGTGTTAGTGGTGATGATTTATTTATAATATTATGAATTCTAAAAGAGAAGGAATCAAGAAGAAATATAGTATGTATACTTATAAACATACTTCTGGCAACATCATAAAATAAAATAATAATAAAAAAAAATTGAAAAGATATTTCTATAACGATAAAGAAATAGTGCCAACTTTCGAATAAGTAAGTGCTTTTTAAATTTGTAAAACAAAATAAAAAGAGTGCGCTTTTAATCAAAAAGAATGGAGATTTTTCTTATAAAAACATACAGCTATTGCTAAAACTTTATTATGATATAGAGTTGTTGAATTATAGCGATTGTAAAGTCTAACAGATGGATTTTGACGATCTCGTATTTTCGTGATTTCACGGAATTTACGCGAGAATAGCCTCTATCCATGTCTTCTCACAAAATATTGAAATATTTAAATGAATTATAATACTAGGAAATGTATGAGACTTTTACTACATTTTAATATAGTTTTCATAAAATGAAAACAGTCAATAAACAAACAATAAATTCAGTAGGTAGCAATTTCCTAGTGCCAGACATTGACAAAACGAAATTTCTTTGAGACCTGCTGAAGAGGCTAATGGCCAAATCTCGTGATTTCCGTAATTCTCATGCAAACGTGATCATCAACATCTATCTGTTAGACAGTAAATTGTTGGATTGTTTAGGGATAAGGAGCCGTGCTGGCGTGGCCGTGCGGTCTAGACGGCAGGTCTGCCGTTGCGGCCAATGTGCCAGTTCCCGGGTTCGCATCCCGGTCGTGGCATGGATGTTTCTTTCTTCTTCTGTTTCTCCATCTGTCCGTTCCCGTTTCTTTACCCTGGCAGTTAGGGTTAAAATGCATCTCCCAACCCGCAGTTGAAAGTCAGCGTGGGAGATTAAACTTTCATCCCCCGAGACAGTGAGCTTTTCTGAGGGAGGCCTTCGTCCAGCAGTGGGCTGCTAAAGGCTGTTAGATAGATAGATAGATAGATAGATTAGGATAAGCATTTTCCCTAGCTCCTTCCCTATTAGTCCAATATGTATCAAAATTAATAGGTATCTGCCTTGTAACGATTGACGATCTCTAAAATATCAGCTGTCTAATATGTATATTTTTTGAGTCATCGAGATCACCTAGGGACGGACGGACGAATCTGTAAATTTCGCCTTGAAATTGCTTTTTAAAATGTTTTTATTCTAACCCTGCTTTATCATTGACTGATATTAAGGAATTCCGCGTTTGACCAAACCTTCAATAGCCAGAGGTAAATGATTATGCGGATATAAAAAATATATATTTACCTTATCTATAAATAACAAAAATAATAACTACAGCAAATAAATATTCTTTAAAAAAAAATAAAAATTGATTTCAACAGAAACAAACCAAAATTGTGATTTTAAATAATAATTTTGCATTGAATAATGGAAAAAAAAAATGGGGTTCAGAAGATTTGTACATTGTATATTGAATTATTGTTACAGTAATTTCAAATTTAAGACTGAAACAACATTTCCGAATAAAAGAAAAAAATAACATTTTCTTTACTTTGATAGCTTAGGAAGAAAAAAACAAAGAAAAATTGCTTATCAGAAATTAATGTTGAGATTTTAAATATTTCTTGACATTTTATTCAATTTTTATTATTCAGTGCTAAGAAAAATATGACGAAATAACTTTGTGGTAATATTTATTGGAATATTCTTAACATATTCTTTGTATCATCAAAACAAAAAAATTTCGTAATGCACCTACGTAAATAAGGATTCTCGCTACCGTTTCGGGAATCTGAGACAGCTGTTTCAGATTCCCGAAATGGTAGCTCGGGGTGCGAGATTCCTTATTTACTTAGGTGTATTACAAAACTTTTTCGTTTTGTAAATATTGCAGTGCTTGTTAAGTTTTATTTCTACATTCTTTGTATCATATTTTAATATATTTTTTTAAGGAATTCATTCCAAATTCAGTTAGCATTCAAATATATTTACCTTCCAAACATATTACATTAGAACAGAAAACATCAAGGAAATATCACAAATGCAATCCTATTGTAATTGTAAAACTTGTTTTTTCTTAATTTCTTAAGTTGAAAATTAAAATAAACTATTAATATGATTTATTAACGTAATATTAAAGTATAATGTATGAAAATATTAAAGAATCTAGCCATTTTTTTCAAAACTTCAATTATTAATTAAAATAAATATTTCAAATTAGAAATTGAATATTTTCTATTTAATAAAAAACTTATTACCTTAACTTTAAAAACTTACGATTGGGATTACAGCTTCTAACATTAACAATTAATAACTGAAGAAAGAGGATATTCCAAACATTCAGCATCATTTTAGATGATTGCTCCAATTTAACGACCTCGGAGAATTGCATTTCAATTGCTATTTATTATCGAGCATTTTTTAACCTTTTATTTCTCAAAACAAAACATTCTAAAACTTACACTCAGAAATTTCACATCAATATTTGCAAGCAAAAAATTTTCAAGAGCATGCTTTTCTAAGATCTGTGGTTATTAGTATTGCTTCATTTTAAATTTTCATTTATGGCATTATAATGTTCTTTCCAACCACCAGGTTCGCTGCTGTTAATATTGCCCTCTGGCGGGAATATTTAGTATTGATTGTTGAACTGATTTTTTCCCCAAAAATCATACTATTAAAAAAAATTGTAAGGATCTTTGTAAATTTGTAAGCAGAGTCGGAGAAATAACCAATCACAGTGCAGCGATGGAACACGTCAGGCGTGACGCCACGCCCATGTTTAAAAATGGCGTCTTTAATATTCGTCCCACTTCACCGCGATGGATAGCGATTATACAATTATTATCAGCGTATTGAGATTTTCTTTCCCACATAAATGAAGGTTTCACTGAAATGCATGAAGTTCAAGCGTCAAAATTTATCGGAGAGTTTGTAAAACCTTGATTTTTTACATAATTTGGGCAGTGTAGCCGCTCGCTCACTACTCTACGAATTAGGGGAACACGTGCAATCATTGTTGCCCAGACAGGATTATTGGTATTAGCTGTTGGACATTCGTTATTGTTACTGTTATTGTTGAAACTGGTAAATCAATTTTTTATTTTCTTTTATTTTAACAAAATTTGGCTTAGTCATTCAAATTATATGTGGGCTGTTGCGGAAGTCATGGCTTAGAGCATCTTTTTCAATCTTGTGTGTTTAAAAAATGTAGAATTTGTTTTACTTCCGTGAATATTTCACGGGTCGCAACTAGTTTTTATAAATTTAGATGCGATTTAAAAACGAATTATTCATGAAAGAAACTTAATTTTTTTAGATTTTCATGCAATTTTAATTCTATATATTAATTGCTAATTCAATTAATAAATTCAATTGAGTACATACATACATAGTTCTCTGCCAAGGGCAGGTCCTTCACTGCAAACCCAGTACTCTCCAATCTTTCCTATTTTCTGCCTTCCTCTTCGTCTCCACATAAGATCCATTTACCATAATGTTGTCGATCATCTTAAATCTTCTTCTGCCTCGAACTTTTTTACCGTTCACCATTCCTTCCACTGCATCCTTCATTAGGGAGTTTCTTCTCAGCCAGTGACCCAACCAGTTTCTTTTTCTCTTCCTGATCAGTTTCAGCATTTTTCTTTCTTCACCCACTCTTTCTAGCACAGCTAGAAAGCTTCTCATTTGTCTGTCCATTTCACATGCTCCATTCTTCTCCATATCCACATTTCAAATGCTTCTAGTCGTTTCTCTTCACTGCGTCGTAATGTCCATGTTTCTGCCCCATACAATGCCACACTCCACACAAAGCACTTCACTAGTCTCTTCCTTAGTTCTTTTTCCAGAGGTCCGCAGAAGATGCTCCTTTTCCTATTAAAAGCCTCCTTTGCTATTCCTATCCTCCTCTTGACTTCTTGGCAGCAGTTCATATCACCACTTATAGTACACCCTAAGTATTTAAAGTTGTTCACTTGTTCCAATGTCTCATTCCGAATACTTATGTTTATCTTCTTTGTCTTTCTTCCGATAACCATAGTCTTTGTCTTGTTTACATTTATCTTCATTCCATATTGTTCACAGCTGTCATTCAGCTGCAGTAGCATATCCCTTAGTATCATCTCCTCTTCTGCTAACAATGCCATATCATCAGCAAATCTTATGCACTTTATTCTTCTTCCTCCTACTATCACCCCTCCCATGTTCTGAAAACAATTCTTCACTAACTCCTCTAAGTAGATGTTGAACAGCGTAGGTTCCGTATAAATCTGTAAATCCCTTTACTTTGGATTTTGGTTTTTGCAATTCGAATTTTTGTTTGATTTAACTGTCCAAGAGCCAATTCGAAAAAGAGGAATAAGGAATGCCCACTGTTACCATTGCCACAACATATTATAAAGTACCTATAAATATGATAATAAAATTCTTGTTAAGTTATGGCATGTTCTTTCGTAAGACAACATTTTCAAAAAAGAAAAATAATAAATTAAGGGTAGAATGGAATCTTTTTAATGCATTCTTGTCATGATAAATGATAAAATTGTTTGGAAAAGTTGATAGTTCACTGGTAAGTTTAGATTCTATTAGTCTGGGAGGATTTCATTGCAACGAACATTAATTAATTCTAGGGTAACTATAATATGCTAAGTCCAAAATCGATTCTAGAAAATTCCTATCACTTATCGATTTTCTGTTGTTTATTTTTATTAATTATGTTTATGGATTAACAGAAGACACAGGGAAGAATGGAAGAAACAAACGGAAGAAACGAAAACGAGTAAAGATTACACAGATTTTTTAATTACTTTGCAAAAAAGTTAAGTGAAAGTAATGTGCCTATTTGATTACATTTTTAGATTTACAGTAAAAAAATATTAAAAATGTATTTCTATTTTAATAAAAAATGTATAAATCTATGAACATCGTTGTTTTATTCTTTTGCCAAAAATCCATAGGCCTATGTGATAGGAGAAAAATGGACTTCATTTTCGCGTTCACCAAAATTATATAAAAACCCTTGAATTGATCCTGGCAATGATCACAAAGTTTAATTTCGCAGACTACATCATCCCATACAATTCTGAACAATTAACGGGTCAAATTTTGACTGGTGTCCGGTGATCTATTGGGATACTGGACTGCAGACTAGAAGAACCGGATTCAAAACCCGAAGGAAGTTTCCCTCCAACTTCTCTCTCCTCCAGACAGACTCTTTGGTTCATCCAGCCTTCTGTAAAATGGGGACCGGAAGCTTGAAGGCCAGCGAGCTATGGGCTGATCATCCATATTCAACTTGTCCCGATTGGTCAAATATAGTTTCTGAGCCTGTACCTACGGCAAACCTCTATAAGCGACAAGAATAAGTATTTTTTGTTTTCGGAGCTTCTCGACGTCAAGATGAAGGTTTACAATACAGCTACAAACTCTGAAATAGACTTAAAAGTCTAAATTAGTGACTTCTACTGTTAGGCGTATTTCAATTTCGTGAACTAGACAAACGACGTACGTAAATATTGTAAATATTCGAATATAGAGAATATTTTATTAAATGTTTAATTTTCCTCGATCCCTTCTAAATTAGATACGTAATAAATATAGTAAAACTACTGAATAATACTTTTTCTACTCTAAAATTTAATGCATTGTTAATGCAATTTAAAAATCCATCAAAAAGAATCAAATTTTTGGTTCTGGGGTCACATTGAAAGAATTTTTTCAAACTTACATTCATTTTCATCTACAATAGTGGAAGCTTGTTCTTCAAAAGATTTGAATTCGTTGTTAATCATATGTTAGTGGTATCATAAGAAGATGCTCTGAATAAAAATGTAATAATAAAAGAATAAATGGAATAAAGGCAACGTTCACATGGCGTTCGTTTGTTGCAATTATTGATATATTTTAGATGACAGCTTCTTGTAAAACAATACTCCATACTTAGAATTCAGTATTGTTAATTCACTAAATTTCCATAAACAAATGTGGAAGTATTACATTTTGTTTCCAAAACTTTTACGTACATGTAGGAGACTTTGAGGCTCATTTAAGACTTATATCTCACTTTTGCTTTTCAGACAACAATATACAATAAATCATTTTTTTGTATATTTCATCTGTGTATTAACTTTCTACTGTAATATTGTACCTCTCATGTTGTCTACAACCATTTTTCTTTTCACAGTATGTATTTCAACTTTGAATTGCAATTTTTGATATTACTCTTACATCCCGTGGAAGATCATTTGATTTATTACTAATCTGCTCTCTAATGAGAATTGTTTTCCTTTCAATATATCTAACTGGTTAAAGGGCACTTTACGGTACCGGGTGTTTGGTTTTTTTTTTAGCGGCCCCTAGTTTACAGCTTGCCTTTTTTGCTCTTGCTTTTATGCTTGCTGGATGTCATACTCTGTAGTGGCCAAACGGTTAGAGGTATTAGAATGAAACCTTCACCATTGTGTTCAGCATCAAAAAGTAGGTGACCTCGTCCAAAAAAATCAGACCCTAGGACCACTCCCTGACCGGAATTTGGAGGGGGGGGGGTCAAAAGTGGTCGCTTCCGATAAAGTGGAAAATGGCGATAGACGTTCCCCCAATACCGATTCTTCTGAACACATTTTGTTTAAAACTTGTGCATTTTATGGGACCGCTTTGCTTTTGACTCTGTCTAAAAGCATTAAGTTATCTTGTTTTTATTTTCGAGTTGTGAAACGTGGCCGCTTTGGAACTACTTGTAAGAAACCGGAAGTTGATGAGGATGTTTGAACTTCCAGTGAAGTTGTTGTTGGATGCATGAGCGATGTTTTCTGAAGGGGAAAATTTTTTTCAAAAATAAGCAACAGATACATCCTGCAGCTGACGATACCTCAATTAACCTACAGATAACTACAATTGACAAATCCTGCTCCCTGACGATGCCTTACCGCGCTATCCTACAGCTAATTGCAATTAAGGAAGCCTTACTTTGATAACCTAGAGCTAATTAGACTTACCTTATGTGACGGTCTCGTTGGTTTGTGGCGGATATACTTGAATAATGCCATGGATGAAATTTTGGAACATTGCTTTGTAGTTCTTGTAATATGTGTCGAAGTGACGAATAAGTACATAATTTCTTCGGACGTCTCAATAGCAATTCATCCTCGACCGCCATGATGCCTTCAGAACACTCGAAGACACGTGGACCCCAAAGCAGAATATCGAGCGACGGCGCGACAATGTCGCAGAACGAAAGTGAGGGCTGCAGAAAGATATCCTATAGAACAGGGGTGGTTTTTTTTTTTTTTTTTGGATGTCGATTTGAAGATTCCTTTTTTTTTTTCTGCACCTGCAGAAAGTTTTTCGTCTTAGCATCAATCGTCGCAGAAAGATAAAAAACATTCTGCTTTCGGGCACGTGGATAAACAGTACGTGAATAAACATCACGTGATATATCCTTGCGCAGTATCGTAAGCTATGGAAGCGGTAATATGCCGGTCGGCAATGTATCCTTACTTCCTATTGGTAGCAGGGCAATTCCGAGGGCGGGGTGAGCGGGGCGGTCGCCCCGATGCCGCGGCTAGGGAGGCGCCCTGAAGTAGGATTTTTTAAAATTACAAAATATTTTTTTATTAATTTTATCTCCGCAAAGAAAATAAATAAAATATTTGCCATTTATAACTCTTGAAAAACCGAATTTACAGAAGAAGAATATTGGGATTGCACACAAGTTCAACAATGATATCGAATTTAACACAGATTCAATAATAGAATTATCTTGACATTTTTAAAATTATAAACCATTCATTGCAGTTGCAAATAATCTTTTGTCATTCATATTTAGCTATCGAGATGCGATGCTTTTGACCTGTTATGCCAACGTTGTTTATAAAAATATCTCTTGTCGCATCGCAACGTCCCAAAAGTGCGCAATCAAGTCGTCCTTTGCGAGTGCCACGCTTTTCGTCCACAAAGAGCGTATTTTATGAATCAAATGAAGAACTAACCCCAGTCAAACTGTTAACAAAAATTAAATCTGGCTACCACAAGGATCTGTTCACGAACTTATGGATTTCCTTATGAATCTGTCACAATTCCAGTTACCATAGTAAGTGCAGAAAGGAGCTTCAGCAAACTGAAGCTATCTGCGATGACTCAGGATAGAGTAACTGCATTAGCAATTTTATCAATTGAAAATGAAGAGGCAAAGAAGTTGGACTTCAAAGTCATTGTAAGGTCGTTGCAAAAGTGAGAAAAATCCCTTTGGGAATGTAAATCCTAGAGTTAATTCAGTAAACTTTTAAAACGTGTTCCAAAGTGTTTTTCATAATTTTAATTATGCTTTCTATTACAATTAATTTTACGAAATACTTCATCCACACAGTCCACACAGACAATAATAACGTTATTAATGACGCATTATCTTCTGTTAAACAAGAAGTTTACTTAGAGCTATAAGCAAATCAGTTTTCTAATTAATTAAAATTTGAATTATTAATTTATATTATTATTCAACATATTATTGCTGTAACAACAACAATAATCGTATAATGTATGTAGTTTTTTTAAGGCACTATAAAGAATTTTATTAAAGTAATATGTGTGTTGGGCGTTTTATTTTCTTACATATAAGGAATAGCCATAAGGGTGGGAATTTTAAGGGGTTTAATGCTTTTATATCTATTATTAAAACTCGTAAAAAAGATTAAACCCCAAAAATCCGTATTCTGTAGGTGATTATGTTTGTTTTTTATGAACTCCAGTATCAGCAAAGCAATGAGCAGAGACTATCGGGAAATTTTTAAGGTAAGATATTGAATATCTGAACCTGAAGGTACTATCTACCATAAATCTTGGCACAAAGTCCATTGTTCCATTATTGATGGGGGGGGGGGGCGCCGTGAGACATCTCGTCCCGGGCGCCTGCAGCACCAGGAACGGGATAGGCAGTACCAGATTCTGCACTGTAGCCAAATATCTTTAATCAATTTTATACCCATATTTCTTTTTCTTTTCTTTTTGCATTTCCGTTGTCTTTCACATTTTATAAATTCGTGATCTGATATCTGATTTACATTTTCGTAACCTTTCTTCTACAAAAAAAAGAAAGAAAAACTTCTTCATAGCTACTGTTTTACTAATATCATATTTAATATCTCATCTAGTTCACTGAATCCGATTCAAGTAATATAGAGTAAAATCAAATGTTTGTTCCGTTGTGGACGGTAGATGGCGTTGAGGAGAGTGATGCATCTTTTAAAGAACCCATTAATGTTTATTAAAATCTGCAGCTTTAAATTTCGCAAACCGTTCTATTAGTTACATTAATCTCTCAATACATGACACGTATCTTATTTTGAGTTTGCGGATGTAACGAAGTATCAAGTAGACAAAGCACATTAGTATCTTCCATTTTAAAATAATATTAAAATAATTTAACGTGTGGAGCATGTCTTATGAAAAATGAAATAAAAACACCACACTGGATAAAAATTATTAAAAAACCTGTATTTAAAACATGATATTATATAAGCTTTCGATCTGAGCCAGCAGGTCCTTTTCAAGTGATTATTACAGAAATGAAATGGGAATATAAAGATTAATTGAATAAACCGACGGGATATGTGATGAAGGTGGTGAGTCTTACACTTGATAGGAGGCCTCAGCCACGGTGAGGATGGACGATACCATTACTCAAATCCAAGGTGTAAGCATAAGTTTACAGAAAACTTTTAAACAGGCAAAAAAAAAAAAAATTTAAAAAAAGTAAACCCACTTACAAAAATATGCAAATACACTTACAAACAAGAACAAAAAAAAATTGAGAAAGATAAATGAGATTGAGAAAGATAAATTACGTACCCTTATGGAACCCATATTGAACTTTAGTTTAGACTGTAATACGTCATTATAGCAGTTAGAGTCCGTTAAGATATGGAATGACTCTTTGCACTTCCGGTATATGTCGTTAAGTTCACGGCAAATGATACGATAATTGGCAAAATACAATGCATAGCATAGCCCAACACTCTCAGGCTCTCCATAGTCGTGTTTACAATTATTACAGTGTTTGTCATGTCCGGGATTCAGGCCGTACATTGGATTTTACCATCTTTCATTTCATCTTTCATCTTTGAATATGATTACATAAGATATAAACAACTTCCTCTTCCATTAGTATTTAAATATATTTATTTTAAAATACATGTAGCAAATTTTTGGGAACGTTCGCTATCCCTTTCTCAAGCCATGAATTAAATCCATTTTTCATGGCTTAAGAAAATGATAGCGGACGTTCCCGAAAATTTTCTGCATGTATTTTAAAATAAATATTTTAAATACTAATGGAAGAGTAGAAGTTGTTTATATCTTATGTTTGTTTCATTGTTAATTCTTTTGCTACTTTGTAGCACACCTTCCTTTTATTCAGTATTACATAATTATTCATTTTCACCTCACGGAAGAGATTTTCTTGAATAGACCCTGTACGTTTCTATGAGCTGTAATGTAGTCTTTAAAGCCATTTTTTTTCCCCTTATAGAGTTTCTTTTTTACTTAAAAATAATTCCCTATTATCTAGAGAAAAATCTCTTCTCACTAGCGTTTTTCATTAGTAAGTAATTTCTAATTTGACCACTAGATGTCACCTCTTAGTTCTCATCGAAACATCTAAAAATCGATTGTCGTATCACGATACTTCACAACAAATATAGCTTAAACTGGAAAAGAACATATTAACTGAAAGAACAATAATGGACACATGTGTTACCATTATTACAAGCTGGATTTCTTAGGCATTTGATATTCTGAATGCTAATTTCAAAGTATTACAAGCCCAATTTCGGTTTAATGTCCTTCTTCTGGAGCTCTGACAGTAAGTTAAGTAATACTACAATATTTATAGTTTAAGATTATATATGCCTCAGAGTTTTAATAAAAAACGCTAAAGTTGAATCAAGATAAAAGCAATTACAAATTGGGAATAAACTTCTTTAGATGTTTTGAAGTTATTGGTGAGTGAAGTTTAAACTAAAGTTAAATTAAAAGTACATTAAATAACTTTAGAATACTACCTGAACTTAGTTAGTATTGTAACTGTTGACTGGAAAAGCCGAGTTCCATCTCCGTCGGAGATTAGGGATTTTTTCTAAGGTATTTTTCCTGCGGACAGGCTCCAAGGATCTCCTATCCCTCATTAAAATGTTCCCTCCCTTGGGTGAGCATTGGTCTGGCCATCTAATACATACGAGCCAAAGAGCTCTGGAGTCTGGAAAAAAGAACTTCCCACACATAACTAGGATCTGAAGGAAGAGTGGGCCTTGATAGCTGGGATTTTCTAACTTGGGGTGAGATTGATTCAATATTTCTGTTGGTTCCTTGAGCCATCGTCAGGAGATGTTGAGTGCTACATATGAGTTTTAACGCTGTTGTTTCGCCAATGTTTGAAGAAACTGATTCCGTCGCCTCCTGACGACGGATCAAGGAACCGAGCATTGAGTGTACCTCACCAGAGAGTAGGAAAATCTCTCATGTATGACTTCGTATTGATTTAACGAGCGTGGAACTTGAGAAAAATGACTGTGAAAAGATTAGAATGCTATGATATTAATTTCTGGATTGGAATTCTTAATTTAATAACAAGTAGTTCAATAAATTATTAAATTAAAAAGAAATATTAAAATCTCAAAGGCTTCACATATCATTAGATTATGGCATGCATTTTACAATACAGAATACCTAGAATTTAATTCCGTTTTTATGTGAGTGGCAGATAGAGCTGGTAATTATTTTGAATGACCTTTCTCTCTGGAACGAACCAAGCCCTTATTTTGGACCCTAAAACAATAGTTATTTAAACAATAATAAAGTAGGAAAAACTTCAAAAGATCCAGCTCTTCCAGTCTTTAGACAAGAACCAATATTTTCTGAACTGTCTGACCTAGTAATAATATTTTATAAATTTAAAACAAGACAATTATACACTGGTGGAAAATGAAAAATAAATACTCCTAAGGAAGTAAATGGGAAGCACCATATTTGCGTGTGGTACTGGTAGAAGGCAGTAGATGCGATGATCAAAAGCGCAGCCCTGTGGAGTAATTAGGAAGCAAGTACTGGCTCGTGGACAATCCGAACCCCTATCAGTAGTTGCTGATCTGAGGCAAGAGTGGTCGACTGTTTCCAGCATCGCACTGTGCGCCAAAGTTTATGTAGTTTCAGCAGGTCGTACGGTGGGTCTGCCGTTCCAGAGAATCACCCAACACGTTGGACGTGAAGTGTCCGCCGTGTAACAGTGTTGGCGCAGGTGGTTCGAGGAAGATGTAGAGCTCGTCAGCCTCGTTTCGAACGGCGGCGGCGGCGGCTCACGGATGCATGCCAGAATCGCCGCATCATACGAGTCGCCATCATGGATCCCACGGTGGCCGCAGCACAGATTAGGACTAGTGTCGCACCGGGGTGTCAGCTAGCACCATCTGCAACCGTTTGCTGGAAGCTGGGCTACGATCATGGGTGCCGCTCGCCAAACTTCCCCTCACGCCTCGCCACCGTGCAGGCCGCCTCCAACAGTGTCGGGAAAGAAGCACCTGGAGGAATGAATGGCGCAGAGTTGTGTTTAGTGATGAGAACAGGTTCTGGCTCAGCGCTAGTGATGGTCGTTTGCGGGTAGGGCGTCGACCAGCTGAGCATGTGTAGGACTCGATTGGACGGCGTCTGGCCCGGTCTGCTACACCGGCGACAAACCTTCACCAACTGCGCCACCTGGTGGAAAGTGCGTGGACCTTCATTCCTCAGGATGACATTCGGCACCTCTACGATCGTCTCCATGCGAGAGTGCAGGCTGCTGGAGGGTGCTGACATGGTCTCTCGACATACGTAGGCGTATTACCTCGTGCGCATGATCATATACAGTGTAGGGCCTACAGAATGTGTGAAGAAAATTTTATTCTCCTGGGACCATGGCTTCAGGTGTTCATTTTTCATTTTTTCCAGTGAATATATTCAATTTATTTCTAATTCATTTTAATTTCTTTTTTAGTCTTTGATACTGAGGATGGTAATGGAAGAGACAGTGTCCATGAAATTCCATCTGATCTTCCCGTCAGAGATCACTTTTCAAATTCCGGGGAATTCCTCTTCGTTGCCATAGGAACTTGTGTTGGCCTGGGCAATCTGATATCCTTCCCTTATTGGTGTACCAAGTTCGGAGGGGGTAACTGATGAATACTAATAGTAATTACTACTTATTAAACCTTTCATGTACTGGAAAATGACAATAAGAAATGTTACATAAAATACAAAAAATCTATTCAGTTAAAAATATCAGTTGGATCCGGTCAATTTTGCCTACAGTAGCAACAATCTTGTAATTTAGTCAATTTTGACTTTTCGTCAGCGATGATCTATTGGTTCTCTTCGGTATGATTGTGGTGTGTGGTTCTTTCGCAGCATGTTTTGTTGCAACAGAACCAGTGTCTTCAAATTTCTTCTTTTCAAATTTCTTGATTGAAGCCACTGTTTCACGTTTCGGAGAAAAACCATATTTCTCATAAAATAAACGTCTTGCTGTAGAGATGTTGCCCTTATAAATGAACTTAAATTACAAACACACGTTGCTTTAACGTCAACCGGAACGCACCACTTTCCTTGCCTGCCATTGTGAATTATCGCACGGTCACTAACGTGCGTTGGATGTCTCGAGGTGCTCGTACTGACATCTGGTGCAGATCCACTATTGTACATAGATGAAGGATTCCGATGCCCGCCTTGTGGATGCTGTTATTCTTGTGAAAACGTATAATCTGCTCTCGAAAATGCCTCCCAGGAAGAAGTTACTGGAATGACCTGGTCCAACTGATACACCAAATTTACATTACAGGATGGCCTGCTAATGAAAAATGATTTCCTTTTCTGTTCGACAGAGTTTATGTAAACACGGAATAATTTATGGATATAATAAGATTTAATATAACAGATCAATGATGGGATATAAGTATTTTTGTATGTTTATTAACCCATAATCAAGCTAGATTCTTACAGTGCTCACGCCGGGAGTTGAAACTCCCAGAATGCAAAGCAGATTATAGAATTTCCTTTCCTGGCCGTTCGCTAAAATTCAAATAGAGAGAAGCGACCTCTTCTATTTAAATGTTAGCGAACGGCCAGGAAAGGAAAATCTATAATCTGCGTTGCATTCTGGGAGTTTCAACTCTCGGCGTGAGCACTGTAGGAAGAATATGGGACCATCTTACTGAAGGTAAATGCTTCTGCGGTGCTGCCCCAATTCCTATGGTCCTTTAATATTGTAAGGAATTTGACTAAGACCAAGTCAGCAAATTGATAGCATAAGAGTCATTAATGCATTGACTTAGAAGAGATTCTGAAACTTTGAAAAATGGAGTAAGATTTTGGGCTATCGGGATTCTAGCTGTCGGGTTTTTAACTGTCGGGATTCCGGCTGTCTGGATTTTAACTGTCGGGTGAAGGCAGACCAAGATACAGTGCTGACAATAGAAAACAAGCCATTCTTGTCTTACAGAAAAGCAAGAACTGTCATTTATATGGAGCTAATCCTGATATATAGCAAAACTGTTACCTTTCAATAGGAACTGCATCCTCTAGAAGAGCAAGAACTCGTGATATCATATACATGTTATGTAGTGAATGTGGGTGGCCAATAAAACCGGAAGTTGATGAGGTTTAACGTGTAATGAAATATGAGCGAAAGGAAGTATAAAAATATTTCCACTTTTAAAAAGAGGTAGAAGTCATGAAATTAAAAAGGGGGTGGTGGTTAAAAACTAACATTTCGGACATCACCTGATGCCCATTATCAAGTTAAAAGACAGAAGTAGATATCCAAAAGCTATTTACAGGGTGCTACGTCACGAAACCCAACAAACTTTGCAAATATATACAGTTAGTTAGCAAAAACTATAATATACACATGGTTCGATTTCGGCTTCATTCCCGAGATATGATCTCAAATTTAGCTTCAGCATAGTTATCGTGGGAATACGTAAAATACACAGGTTCTCTGTATTGTATGACGTGAATTAGTAGGTAATTATCTGATTGCCCCACATTTCTTTGAGGGTCATCTGACAGGAGATTCGTACTCGAATTTTCACGAATTCACCTACCCCTGGACTTGTGCCGCTAGCAGTACGACATTGCATGTGAATGCTGCACGATGGAGCCCCACTACATACAAGCACACAAGCAATTGACAAAGCTGAATGTATGAAATCAATAGCGTACATGAATGTCGAGCTAGAAACACGGAAATATTTACTGAAGAGAATGACCGATGATGTTGTTAGCATTCGCCGTGATAGTGCTGATTTTTCGTAGTTTGAACAATACCTGTGAAAGATATAGTAAGTTCATTGTAATTGCATTTCAGATCAATAAATCAATACAATATTAAATGGTAATCAGATAGCTTTCATTCTGTGGCTTCGTATAACGAAGTGTCCATATCTCAGGAACGAAGTCGAATCGACCCATGGTACGTATTACATGTTTGGCTTAGAATAACCATCTGAACGTGCTAGCGAAGTTTGTCGGCTTCGTGACGAACATCCTGTATAAGTCGATAACCGGTTGCAATTAAAAAAAACCAAAAAAAAAACCAATTCTCTCCTCTGAACCAGTTGCAGTCTCCTCACAATAACAAGAAAACCAATAACGCTACCTGAAAATATTATTCTTTCTCACATAAACTTTCCAAAGCACAATATATTGTTACTATTTTTAAGCCATACAACAACTAATTATTTTTTCTGTGTCTAATCAAATTGAACTAATTAAAATACAAACCAATCCAAGTCCTACTAACATTGCTTATAATATTCCCTGTTGCAGCTTTAGCTGTATAGACCACAGGAAAAAGACACTCTCCATATAAATCAAAGGTCATCTATGTGCTTTCAAACTTAAAAACAGCACTAAATCTATTACAATGTCACATTACCTTGACACAGGACACACACGGGACTTTTCTCAAGCAATAGCCATTCTTATCATACACGCTGTCATTACAGAATTCTTGCTGAAGTCTTTTCCATCAACAAACACAATTCATACAATGCCATCAAATAGCGTTATAGAATCATATTTATAATTTACTCCTCCTTCCTCCCTTTTATTTACTTATTTTTCCCAATAATTAATAAATCATTAAAATTTTATTTAATTTATTTAGTTTAATTCCAACCTTTCTTTATTTTCACACAAATATTAATTTTTACTACCAAGCCCATCCTCTCCCATAATAATACCTTCGCTCTTTTTCTATTGGTTCTTCTACGTGTAGAGCTTACGACCTCTACGTGTGTCTGCTACTGACTTTCCCCACTGCTATATAGCTTGATAGCGGGCATCAGGTTAGGCTCGAAGCGTTGATTTTTAATCCCCTTTTTTAATTTCATTTTTCTTTTTAAATATATTTCTGTTTTTATAATTCAAAATCAGAAATTGCTTTGATAGTGTCACGGTTTATTTTGATTGTTTGTATAATTTTTCCCGTGACACTTTTATTCTTTACCTGTTTTCTTATTTGTTTATTTGTTTTCTTATTTCTCTGTTCATTTTCTTGTTTTTATTCTGCAAATTTTAGTTATACTCTGTGAAAAGATATCAATCATGCTTATTTCCATTTTAATACCTTCTTTTCATCTTGTTCTCATTATAATTTATTACTTTTCTTATTTTTATGCTCTTTTTAATTTCTCATTTTCTTTTTCTTTTTTCTTAGTTATGAGAATTCATAACTCATGAGAATTCATTTTAGTTAAGTTCTCAGGATGATAATCTCCCAATCCCTGTATGTTGTGTCACTCATCAGACACTTTGTCGCTGGTGTTACGACACTTGTTTGCCTGTTCCCACGGTACTTTGTCGCCGTTTTGGTTAGTCTGTAAATGTTAATTTGTGACGAAGAGATGTGTATATAGGCTGACATCTATACGAAGGAAAGGTCTGTGCGTCGGAGTGATGGGACAAAGTCAGTCTTTCGTAGGTATGGAATATAGTCTTAACTCCGGGTCCCGTCCTTCACTCGATTTTAACTGAACGCCCGAGATTTGTTGAGAGAAAGTGGATACTTTAGTTATGCCGTCTCAACAGTATGAGGCTTGAGCAATCACTTCATGGTTATGTGCATAATTTACATCTGTTTAACTAAAAACGTGACTTTTATTAATAGAAGTCAGATTTTTTTTCTCCAGGTTATGTGAAGTCCAACGAAATAAAGCCCATATGGTCTGCTATGGAATGCTTTACATGCATGAACATAGACACGTGAACCCTAAAGGGCTAAACGCACTTCTACGTCTTCCGTTATGTTTCCGTAACGTAATTGCATTAGTGACGTAGTTGCGTATTCAGGGTCACCAGAATTGAGCCTCTTAAGAAGTAATGGAGATCTTCAAATCAACGAACATTTCTTATATAAATATAACGGCTATGTTCGTCGATTTCAAGATCTCCGTTATGTCTTACGAGACTCAATTCTGGTGACCCTGAATACGTAACTACGTCACTAATGCAATTACGTTACGGAAACATAACGGAAGACGGAGAAGTGCGTTTAGCCCTTTATAGCTCCAATGGACCACTTGAGGTTTACGCCCCTATCGACGTCACGTATGACGTGTATCCCACATGCGGCGAGAGCTTGTGGGATAAACAAACATATAACTTTGTGTGAATTACTTACAAAATAGTCGATTTTTGATATTCCAAGACGGATAGTTCAGTACTGTGCAGATCCTCATTGTCATAATTCTGTAAAAACGCTTGGAATATCTTTCTTTAATATTATATTTCTTCTATATCTACAGCGGTTAAAACAAAGCACATGGCTTTGTTTATCCCACATGCGAAGCAGTAGCCTGGTGGGATACGTTGTAACTACGAAGCCCCGCCTATCCTCAAGTGCTCCATTAAATTACATCCTTCTTTGAAAATATATTGCTGTCGTCTTCTTCAATAGGCTATAATCAACTCTACATCCAATCTGAAAATTTTGGAAGGCTTACATTCGTTGCATCCAAATCAAATCTTTTAGTTCAGCCTCTATATCTACTAGGGTTGAACAAAGCACATGGCTTTGTTTATCCCACAAGCCAAAAAGTCGACTGGTGGGATATTTTGGAACTACGAAGCCCCGCCTATCCTCAAGTGGTCCATTACGGGATCTCAGATTAAATATTATGAAAGTTTAGATTTATTAACTTTTTATTCTATTACTATTAACCTTTTTATTCTATTCATTACAGGTACATTCATAGTTGCTTATATCATCGCGTCAATGACTGTAGGACTGCCGTATTTCTTTTTGGAATTGGCAGTTGGTCAATGTACGCAATTAGGAATGTTTGGGATAGGGCAGCTATGTCCATTATTTAAAGGTACGTAATTCACTTCTTTTATAGTTCAAAACAATCCTTTTTAAACAGAGACTCGTCAAATAATGTATTGTTTGTGTTTCATGAATGGGTGTGTTTATATTTTTGCCTAGCTTCTGAACCGCTTATTGGATCTTCTTGGAACATGATATGCATATTTAAGGATTACAGACGATCTATCTTTCATATTTGAAAGATTTACCAAATAGGTCCTTGTTGAAAAATTAGACTTACTATTGGCTAGTGGCAAATTTAAGGCCAATCGCAATAGTTGTAACATTTCGAGATCATTGTAAAA
>JAFIDM010000007.1:7817716-7830488 GCA_023159025.1 Thereuonema tuberculata | reverse complement strand
AAAAAAATAAGGAAACCAATTTCAACTCATAAAAATAAATAAATACCCATAGGAATAATTAAAGTAACAATTACTGCAACTTTTTTGATTCTATCAAAAATTGGAGCCAACTAATTCGACACTTAAAAGCAACACCCCGTTAAAAGGATAAAAAACTAAAAACATTTAAAGCATTTAAAATTCCCATTATGACGTATGTTTCAAACCTCTGTAGGCAGGTTTCTTTCTCAAATTAAAAACAAAGAACAAAAAATAATGTTAAAAAATATGTCGCCCCTACCATAAAATATCAAACTTTATTTTATTCTAATTCAGCATCAAAGGACAGATGGAGAGAAAGACTGAGAAAGTATGGTGGGAGAAGTGCAGGGGAAACGGGAGAACCCCGAGAAAACCTGCCCAGCGCGGATCGTCCACCATCACGAAACCCACATGAGAACCGAATTCCGTTACTCAGAGAACTTTTTGGTAACTGTTAAAGAAAAAAAATCTAACCTTTTAATGAAATTCAAACTTCTGTCAGAAAGTTTTGTTGACAGTATGCTTCATTTTGCTTCAGTGCCAATTTCAATTAGATTAAAAGGAAGCAAATTTTCGTTTGAGAACTCTACCTCAGTAAGATTGCTTGAGTTTTTCTGTACTTCTTCTTTCTTTACAATCTTCCTTAATAACTTCTTCAGGAGTTCATTAAGTTCCTTATATAAGATGTGATCTAAGGATTGTTTAGCCTGAAATATTCCAAGAAACTTTAAGAAATTATCGTTGATAAGAACTAAAAATTGCAGCAATGGAAGAAGTACCTTGTTTTAAGAGAAGAAGTAATTCTAGCAGAGCGTAGATTTCTTTGGCACAAAGAACTTTGATTTAGAGATAAAAACGTTAAAACGCAGTGCTCCAAAGCTTCTTGTTTCTCTGTAAGTATTTTCAAAAGCTATACTTAGCTATATTTTACAATCTTACTATCTTAGGGGCTATACTTAGCTATTACAGCTCATAAAGTAGAAAGTAGTTCTCAGAAACCTCTATCAGTTCTTGAGATTTCTTAAAGTCTTCTCTCTTTGCCCAGCTTGAAAAACTCAATTGAGAACATTCAGGGCATATACTCTTCAATCATAGAATGCATTATGAACTTGATGCAAAGTACAAGAACCAATATTAATTAGGCAGTAAATAGTTATAAATATTAGGCCAGGAGAATCTGACAGCTTTACTTAGGTTAGGTTAGGTTAGCATCTGGGAATCTTAAGGAAGCCTTTGGCTTCGAAGTCTGGTACCATCCGGCCACTGAGTCGACAATGCTTTCACTATGCAGCTATGTTTAGTCAAAATCACAAAGGAAAAGCTTTCTTATCTTTTCGATAAATGGCACTTAAAGAAATGAATGAAGTATCCCTACTTCCTCAGCATTGTAAGCAAATCTAGCAAATAAACAACTTTTGTATTCCTCCAGAGTCTGAATTCGATTTCTCGGATTACATCATCTCCACATTTTCCAATAACATGTTTTCACTTCGACTCTGACTCAACTCTGATTTTTACTCTTTAACTTCGATCATTACTGACCTTCCCATCAGAATAAAAAATATATATACAGTGTAACCTCCTTTAACGGACACTCCGAATAGCGGACACCTCTAATTAGCGGACATTATTGCGAGTCCCAGTCCCTTATAATAGGACATTCCATATTATCCACTCCGAATAGCGGACACTCTGAATAGCGGACAGTTATTTTAACTGCAAAATAATTTTTTTTTTTTCGACTAACATTTCGACAAATGCATTATGGTTGTATTTACATCGGTGTCCCATACATTGATACATTGTATCGCTGTGCTATGATTCAATGCACGAATCTGAGGCCCTTTTTTTCACTGCAGTTGCTTTGTAAATATCAATACCTCGTAAAGCTATCCTATAAACGTGTTGATTAAATTTAGTGCGAGTTAAAATGGCGTCAAAAAGGAAGAGATTGGCACTGAAAGAAAAAATTGATGTTCTTGAAGTTGCTGAAAAAGAAAAGCTGAGTGTGCGTTGTCTTGCTGAACGTTCTAAGTTGGAAAAACTCAGATAAGTGAACTTTTAAAGGACAAAGATGAGATTAGAAAAATGTGGATGGTGAATTCAAACGAAAATTCGAGGAATTTGAAGTTTCGTAAAACTGAAACAATCAAAATCGACGAAATGGTGATAAAATGGTTCCGCTTTGCTCGTGCAAAGAACATTCCTATAAGCGGTGTTTTCCTTCAAGAAAAAGCCAGAGAATTCGGTCAAACTTTAGGATTGGACACATTTAAGGCATCAAATGGATGGCTAGAAATTAATTTTCTATATACTGTAATTAATTTTATCATTATTTAAGTAAGACAAACGGATTAGCACTCATTTAAAAAGAAATATAGTAAATAATTTGCAATTGTTCATATTCTCTCATATCGCAATAATAATTGTAGAAATTTAAGATTGTACGTAATTTTTCATTAAATGACATGCTATAAGCTAAAAAATAAAAAAAAGACAGTCCTCCCCAATAGCGGACACTTCCCAATAACGGACAAAACTTCCGGTCCCGTGACTGTCCGTTATTCGGAGGTAACACTGTAATACTGTCTCTACATTTTGAATTCAACGACTGATTTCTACTTTTTAACACCGATCATCGTTACTTCTTCTTAAAATTACAAAATGCTGTTTATATACTAATAATGACCTAAACACATGTGACAAAATTAAACCAATAATAATTACAGACATAAAAAAGTAGAGAAAACTTAAAAGAAGGAATAAAGGGATTTAAACGTGGGAAAGTGACAAGACAAGGAAAAAATAGAGTAGAATGGAAAATAAGAAGAGTTAAAATGAAAATAAACGGGAAAATGGGCTTAAAAAGAAACTAAAAAATAATGAAAAAATAAATAACAAGAGAACATGAAAATTTATTTGTAAAGGATGTCATTTGAGAATGTGCAGATTACAGTAAAAAGAGAGGCACGGATGGACAGTGAAAGTATTCAAGTTTTATTTGTTATTTTACAGATGTTTAATATGTCCGTCTTTGGTCACTCGACAGACGTCCAACCGTTAGTCGAGTTCCTGCCACACAGAGTGCAATATGTCGGCATCAATGCTGTTTATCTTGATACTGTTTGATTTTTTCCAGTGTGGTTACATCACGGACACTGTTTTTGTGCCACCTCTTCTTGTAAATATGCAAGAGCTAAAGACAAATGTTATACATGTGAAGAGTCGATGCAGACATGTTGCACCGAGTGTGGATGAAAACGACTATCGGTTGGACGTCAGCCAAGTGATCAGAGGCGGACATCTTCAACATATGTAAGGAAAAATAAAACATATATATATATATATATATATATATATATATATATATATATATATACAGACTTTGAGATGATTCAAAATGATATTATATTGAGTTCTTTGGTTTCCGTAGTCAAAATGTTATCAAATTGATATTTTTTTCAATTTCGCTTTTAAATTCAATTCTGATTAAAAATGCGAAGGAATACTATCGAACTATTATATTGAAGTACAACAATATAGTGAAAAAAAATTGTTAGTTAATTATCAATGCCGAAGCAACTCTACTTGACGTCCGGTTGAAGTAGTCTCCCCTGCACCTCTTTTACTTTTGATTGATGTTAGAAACATATAATAGATATCAAAGTAAATTAATTATATGAATTGTTTTTCATATAAATTGTTTCTTATAAATTTTTCATATGAATTGTTTTTCAGAAAAGTGCCCACCCTGATCAGAGCCAAGATCTGAACTGCTCTCTATTGATACAGCACCTGGTACCAGACACCATTCGCACCAACCTTCCTGTTAATTATTCTCATTATTTCAACAATCTAAGCTTTTACAGGCTTCAGGGTCTTTAAATATCTTAATTTTCTTTGTTGACTGTGCTCTTCTTCTTCTTACGAGTTTGGCCTACTATGGACCGCGGGAAACAATTGACTAGATGAATAGTCTTTTCCCCTTCTCCCAGTATTTCTTCATTCTCTCACTCTGCTTCCGCCTTCTATCATCTGACCAGATAACCTTGGTCCTCGTAGTTTCTTTACCCTGGAACCCCCTGAATCCATTAACTCTCATTCTAAACATTTTCCTATTCCAGATCTCTTCTGATTTAATCCCAACTTGTTGCATGTCTCTTCTAGTTTCCTCAACCCATTTAGTCGTCGACTTTAAGTTGGTGATATAGTCGAAGATCTTCTTAGTTAATCTAGATTCGCTCATTCTTACGAGGTGACCATAAAATATCAGTCTTCTCTTACGTATCGTGTCTGTAATCTTTTCCACCCGTTTGTATAAATCCATATTTTTCCTCTTCCTCCATGTACCATCCTCTCTTTTTTCCGGTCCGAGTATCTTCCTTAAAATTTTTCTTTCTCTCTTTTCAAGTTCCTCTATTTCCCCTTTTTTGTTTAAAATTAGGCATTCTAATTGTAGATCCCTACCGGCTTGACAACCGTGGTATAGTGTCTGAATTTTGCGTTGTAGGAGAGAGCTTTTTTTGTTATATATATTTTGCACTAACCTGTATGCCAGTTCCAACTTACTGATGCGTCCTTTGATTGCCTCTTTATCAAGACCATTTGGCTGGATCCATTCTCCTAGATACTTAAATTTGTCAGTTCTTTTAACCTTTCCGTATCTTGTATTCAGGTGCGTTTCTCTGTTATGTTTGTATTCCATGTATTCAGTTTTCTCATATGAGATCTTGAGTCCTGTTTTTTCTGCGATCTCGTGCAGTTTTTCAAGCATTATCTTGGCATTTTCCCTCTTATCTGTTAACAACGCCTAATCATCAGCGAATGCTAGACACTCAACTTTTAAACCCTTCTTCTTCGCACCTAAACAGATTCCTTCAATTCCGCTTTCCGCCATGGCATTCTTCCATGTTCTCATAATTTGACTGTGCTCTATTAGAATAATTTTACCCTTAATAAATTTGAATCATCATCTGTAACTACAACACTTTTATAATTTTTAGTAGCTTCTATGTTTTTTCGATTAACTCTTTACAAGTTTAAAAATTTCTTAAAACCGTTTTCTTTAACAGAAGTATGATTGTTTGTGTGTTACCATTATCTTCGCAGAAAGACAGAATTTTGATTATCAAAATGAGGGTTGGAAGATCCTTTTCTTTAGCGATCCCATTAACAAAAGTGTAAAGGTGAGAGCTCTTACATTCATTTTGTCTGTCCTTTATCACCACTTCTACAGACAAAACTACAAGTCGGACAGACATGATTCATACCTTATTGGATACCCTTATGACTTGTAGAGGTGGGGGAAAAAATACGAGTTTCGATTTCCTGTCATTTCCTGTCTGAGAGGAAGTGGCCTAAAATGAAATATATACGAAGTCTTTATGGTTTCGTGTACAATAGGAAATAAGGTTTTTGGATTGTTTTCTTTTGAATAACGCTTAGGGCTTATAAATCACCAAATAAAGGATGATTAGGCTTTTTTTTAAAGCAAAAACGATATTATGGGAACGAGAAACAGATACAAACTGGATAATAACTGATAAAGTTCCCCAATGGTTGTTCGTAGAAATTGGACTTAGCTCAGGACCAGACACTCCAACTCCACAAGTCTGTAATGTCATCACAGTTGTTCTGCCAACATTGAATCTGGCAAAAAAACTGAAAGTCTGTATATAAATACATAAATTTATTAACATTTTCTAAATGTCTTGTACAAATGAGCCAATTTGAATTGAGTACTTAAGTCTTTATACATTTCTTCAATGTCTGATATAGCATTTTTGACTGAGCATGCGCAGTATTACTATTCCACTGAACATTTTTTGTTTGTGTGTTTGTCTATTAATACTAAAACGACTGCATATATTTCCATAAAATTTGGCACATTAAAACACCAGTCACATTTATTTTGATCCTCTTTTCTCCCATTGCTCAAAAAAAAAAACGAAATCCACGCAAAAACGTCTGGACAGATATCTTTAAAATTTGTTATAGAATTTATTGATAGTCCAACTTATAGATAAAGATTTTTTTGGTCATTAAACAATACCTTTCAAATTTTAAAAATGTTTTATTAAACTTTTGGATCTGATGAAACAATTTTATGAATTACAACAATATTTTGAATAAATGACATTAAATGTTACTAACGAAACAAAATTTTCAGTAACTTTTTGGTAAAAATGTCATAAGTTTCTGTGAAGCCTTGGTACAACTGTTGTCAATCTTGTTCTGTCTACCTGGATACAATTATGATTGTTAAATTAAATTTTTTGACTGAATTTCTTCCAATCTTCACTGCTTCTGACGTTTTGATGAAGATGACGACATCTCAGAAGTTGGTTTTACTGATTTTTTCAACCTCTAGGAAAAAGTAAAAACTAAATTAATAATTATGATAGCAAATATTCAAATCTGTTCTTTTAATCTTAGATGCTGTCCACAAAGTTCCTAAGCATCATATCCGTTCCGTTATACGTGCATTGCACGGCAAGGGACCAAATATTTCGTTCATTATATCCGGGAGTTCATTATAAGCCGTGTTGACTATAGCGGGGTTTGACTGTATTTGTTTTTCTCCTTTCTAATGTGAACAATAGATATTCTCCAGTGTTACTGATACAAAACCTTGGTTGACATTACATTTCGTCTTTCTCTAGGACATCAGTCCTAGAGAAGAACGAAACGGAATGTTACGTATTTTTTAAGATATTTTTTAATTGGAAAATTTAATAGGTGTAATTATGATTTGCCAATTATAAAATATTTATAGCATTTTTTAAGGTTTTAAATGAAATAAGAAGATAAGTAGTTAAATATATCTTCAAAGAATTGTTTTTTAATCATTGTCCTAAAACTGAGTATCCAACTAATAAATTACAGACATGGACGTTTGGATTCATATTTTCTACATAAAGGACGTTAATTCTTTTGTGACGTTCGTTATAGCCAATGTTCTTAAATCGAACATTTGTAAACCGATAGTTGTCAATTATAGAAAAGCGATAGTTTTACATTATAGATTAGATGAATACGGAGTGTTGGACCACGTTTATCAAAACATTTTCTGATATGGGAAGAAAAGCCGCGATTCCACAATCTGTTGTGCTCCTTTTGTCTGTCCTGCATTCGATGGATGGCCCTACATCGGAGTTTCCATTGGAGAAGGCTGCCATGCACTGTAGCAAAGGGAATCTTGTTCCACTCCTCCTGACAGGCTTTCCATAAACCAACCACAGTTAGAGATCGTCGGTTTCCTAATGCCCGTTTCAACATACCAAAGCCGCACTAGTCCATAGGGGAAGCGTCAGGTGATTTCACTAGAATCGAACTGAACGGAATTGATCGAATTCCTGTTTCTTTGGCTATTCGTGACATGTAAGACACTGTTCTTCGGGTGGTATGACTCGACGCTTTGTCCTGATGGATCCATACTTCAAACGATGCAGTACCGTACAGTGCTGGAATGTCGCCGAGGTACAATGTTTGGAAGATGTTTTCCTGATAATATGAATATTATATTATTTAATTTCCTGATAATTAACCTTTGCCTTTCCATCAATTTTTCGCAAAGGCAACTTCACCTGATAGCTGTAACTAGTCACGATCATGCAGCCCTTGGAAAACTTTTCCTTACATTGGTGGAACCATTATGAAATACCTTTCGCATCACGATGACGATGAAAAATTGCACGTGGTTTGTTACAGTCGTTGAGATAAACCATCCTTCGTCCAACGTCACAACATACTTCCATTTTTCTCCCGACAAATGCTCTTCATACAACTTTCGACTGTTTGTCTTTCGTTCGGCGATGTGTCGAGGCGACAGCCTATGAACATTTGCTTTGTAGTGCTTCTTTAGATGCAGGTCCCTATGAATTATGCGTGTTATGGTTCTTTTGGAAACTCCCGTTCGTTGTGGAAGACTTCTATGCGTGCTGGGCTTTTCTTTCATAATGTTTTGTTATGATAATGACAAACCTTGCATGCAACAGCTGGAGTGGCAGCGCTTCGTGGATGTGCTTTGTGGCCCTCGGGTTTCTTCCTCACTTTACTAACACCCTTCAAACGTGACTCAGCAATAATTCGACTAATAACGGACTTGGAAGTTTTAAAATTTCGTGATTACACATTTCTATTAGTCTGGAATAAGAATATTTCGCATCGGAAAGGGCTACAACGTATCCTTCGCCCTCAAATCGGCACTCGTGGAGCCATTCGAACACATAACACTAATGTATATATTTAACACTGACTGCACTCGCTGAGCAACAAAAACAAACAACAGGATTTCCGGTTGAATTCACGTGCGCATAACAATGCGCTGTTGAAAACGTTCTTAGAAACGTGGTCCCACCCTCCGTAAATCAACAAGCAAAGCATAACTAATTTGTCCAGAGTATGTTTAGAGTTTCTAAGTACCTGCCATAGGTCTCCTTTCTCTTTAGCAATATAATAGACCATATATATTGGGATGCATAGAAGTGAGCTGGAAGTCAACAACCAAGCAATGATTTTCATCCAAACAGGATAGTCATTTCTCTTCTCTTGGAAAAGGTGTACAATCTCCAAAATAACAACAATCTAAATGAATTGGTAGAAAAATGGAGATTAGTTAATGGGAAAATGTAGAAAAAAAATACAAATTAGATAATTTGACAAAATAAAGAATTCCTTTCCAAAATAACTGAAATCTTATATAAAATTTAGATCATTGAAAACTTTTATATTTTGTTATAAAATCAGAATTTCTTTTTTATATCATATCTGTTCAAGTACTGTTCGTTTTGGTTTAGGAGAGCCTTCAGCGCTTTTGCGCATGCGTCAGGTCTCGTTCGATTTCTTCCAAATTGGGGCGAGGAAGATTGGATGTTTACTTTCTATAGTTTTAGTTTACTAGTAGCTGGGTTCTATTTGCCCTTTTCGGGAAAGAATTATGGAAAGAATAAATACTATTGCAAAAATAACAGGTACTAAAAGAAAAACACAGGTTTTAAAAAAGTGCCCATCTCAGCGTATCACCCTTTTGTGGGGTAGAATCGTCTGTGTTGTCGTGGTTCTGGGATATCGAAACGGACAGTAGAAGCGTGGACGTCAGAATAAATACTTCATAATAACATTGAAAATAGAACTATTCAGTATTTTGGTTATACAATGTTATGAAAGAACTAGAAGTCTACGTTCATTATGAATTTTCTTTTCTTTTTTTTTTCCAACGCCCAGACTCTTGGTGCTTTTGTCGTTGGCTTCGACAAGGAGCGAGAATTGTGAGCTTTTAGCGAATAATGGTTGCCCAGGGGTCACCATAAAAATGGATGAGAAAGTAATAGCCATGCCGACATCGGGATTCGAACCCAGGCTGCCCGCCTAGATCTCTAGGCTACGCCGAAGCGGCTTTTTTTAAAAGTTGTAAAAATAATAAAATCGGATAGTCTCCTTGGTTATTTTTCTTTAATGTCTCCTGAATAAACATTATAGATTTTTGTTTCCATTTTCTAAAACAAATGATTAAACTCATTCACTTGAACAATGTAAATTCAATTACTTTGAATCATTTAGCTCGTACATTGAATAAGAACATTAATAAGCTGATAAATTTATTATTTAATATATCATAGAAATCCGATGTTTCGGCTCTTCATTTTATGGGATTTTTTTATCATCTCCTCGCGCTCTCCACAGAGAACCACCTAGAGAAACTTTCAAGTATAAAAGCCAAATCCTCTATAGTCTTTAAATACCAATATCAAGTTTTGAAGAATGTTCATCCAGTGGTTCAAAAGTTACTAGGGAGGACGCGTAGACACTGACAACCACAATTAAGCCTAACTATATTTAAAAAAATAAGCATGTTATTCTCAAAAACCCTTTTGAGAAACATGAAACCCTTTTGGAAATGGATTCTTCATACTAGGAAGAATCACCCAGAAAAGGCACAGATTCCCACAAGAATTATTAGACAATCTGTTCTTGTGAATGTCTCATCGCTATCAAAGTGAATTAGCGGTTTTGGGTGGTCATACATCCTACTGAACAGGTAATACGAGTATCTGGTTTCCATGTAACCCAATACAATTGCACCCCAATCTGTCGTCGCATGGTGATCGCCCGTGATAAAGAGCCTGCTCTGCTAAGTTGTAGATTCCGATGACTTTAATTCTTCTTGCATAAGCCTATCCTACTTTGTTCTTTAGTAAAACGCTGAATAAATGGTAATGCTGATCGTCTCTTCCTGTTAGTTTTGGAATTTCCTATAACTGTCTTGACCACTGTAACAACATTTGAAAGTCTGTGTTCGATTTTTTTTCGTTTTACTTTTCCATTTCTCTTTCAACTTTCTTAAATTTCTTACTGCTGCATCAGGATCTGCTAAGGCACAATGCGCATGCATGAACTCGTCGGTTTCAGAGATTTTAAAAGGATTTCTTTCAAAACGGAAAGTGCCATTTTTGTTGGGTAGTTCCCGGGCAACCACACATCGTTCCACATTCCTATGACCTCCTTTCCTCTTGAGTTAGCTTAAAATTGGTTTTTCTTTTTACAGTTAGGGGTGTTGTTAGTGTTTTATTTTGTAAATTCAAATCTTTCAATTGTTTAAGCTACGAGTGTAATACTTTAAACAAATACTGCAAACAAAATGAGGCAATCCTTAGCGTGACTGCTTCAAATGGATTTAGTTTAACGTGAATAAGGCGATCGGAGTCGATTTGCTCTTTGAACGAACATACATACATACATAAATAGTAATGGTTAAATAGGAAGATTTTCTCTTTTAAATTATTAGCGACCCTCACGATAATAAGATTTCCATGTCTGTGTGTAAGTATGTGTAACACCCTCCATGGCCCAAACCGAAGTCGGAGCCCCATGAGTCGTTGGATTCCGTATAGCCTAGATGTTTGGAGAAAAAACAGAATTCCGCTTTTAAATAAATAATAATATGGGATATAGACAAAAAAATCAAATCCTTTATAGTCTTTTCAATCAATTAAATTGGGAAAATTACAATTTTGAAAGAATTAGTCAGGTTAAAAATCAGTTAATAATAGATATTATTGATGGTAGTTTTAAATTTTAATATAATTAATCTTAATTTTTTTTTCTTATACTTAACTGTATTTAGATTAAATTTTCAGTACCTATACCACAGGTATTTCTCTTTTAGAAATACCTATTAGGACTGATTTACATTTAAAAAAAAAAAAAAAAAAAAAAGTTGTCATTGACCGGATCAGGACAATAGGGTTAAAGAGAAAAAAAACTTGGGGTCTATCGATACTGAATCGACTGTGCGAGAGCGAATGTGAAACCCTTGTCGCACTGCGGTCACTTAGTCAGAATCGCCCGAATGGTGCAAAAAGATGGTCTACACATACTAAATAAAGCCAATGCGGGCATCGCTTGAAATTGTACTTGATCCTTGAATTACAACGGCTTGAATAAAAGATTTTTTCGCGCCAATCAATAGTAGTGTCACTTAACAACTCAAGTGTTTAATAGAGTGCAAATTGTAAGAGATCGCTTGGTTTGGGCATTAGCATAAAACTGTTTATCGGCATTTTTTAACATTTTTTGGTAAAACAAGAAACGAATGTATGTTATCGAGCAATTTGTGTCTCTTTTTGCTTTTTTTTTTTCATTCCTTTCTGTTAATATGCTTGGCTTCCTTTCAGAAATCGCTTCATATTTTTTTTTAAAAAAATTAAATAAGGTACACCTTCGGAATTCTGTCATCACTAAGAAAGGCAAGGTGTGGATCAATTATTTCAAATTAAAACACCCTCGATGTACAAACCTAACTTACCCTAGTGTTAATTAAAAAAGCATGATCTGACTTCAGAAAAAGAACCAGATCACAATTTGTTTATTGGCCACAGAATTCCAAAAATAAACCTTAAGTAATTAAATAAATAAATAAATAAATAAATAAATAAATAAATAAATAAATAAATAAATACCGCAATGAATTAAAGTCTGATCGGATGCTACTACCGTGCCTGCGCAGCCAAAGGAATGGGAACAAGCCTTGATCTCTCACATTAATTCGTATACGAATTTCTTTATTACAAAGAAAATAAATGAAACTTCCGTGTATGTAATCTGCACGTGTTTCAAACATAAACTACAATACTCTTTTAATACTGAAATCGATTCAAACCGAAATATCAGCTTACTCACCCTAAAGTTCAGGATTACCCAAAATGATAAGAAAAATTCTCTTCCTTATCATTTTGGGTAATCCTGAAACTATAATAAAATAATTATTAAAATTATTATAATAAAATAATAAGAAATACTGGATATCAATAGGGATCTGGAATCAAGATGCTGGTAACTGTACTTACTCCTAATGTTATCGGTGATATCACAAGCCAACAAATTTTCCACCAGATCGTCGGGCGAAATCCCAACATATCTTCTAAATCAATGTAGAAGTTGTTTACACCTTTCAAATAAGTTAGAAAAAAAGCCATAGTTATGAGAAGATGAGCATTTAAGGGTCTTTAAGAAATACGAAAATTACTGATGAAAAAAGTGGTGCTGATTTCAAATTTGTATCAACCTGATGAACAATAAAAAGTATAATTAATCTAAGTAATTCTTTTTTAATATAGTGAATCAGATCCGTGCAAAAGATATTACTGACGTACTATCATGAACACTGGTCATATGGTTCTGTTTACTATTTCATTCAAGGGCTAAATTCGCCATGAAAGTTAATGCAGATATATTGCATGATATTAAGATA
>JAFIDM010000007.1:7798348-7817706 GCA_023159025.1 Thereuonema tuberculata | reverse complement strand
TTTAAGGTATTCCATAATAAAGCCATGCATTATTCTTTTAAGGTATTCCATAAAACCGTACACTTAACTATATTCTAAGCTGAAGAATGCTGGTAGTGGCAAATATAAGAGGACTTAAGAACCAGCATTAGAGAAAATAATGAATGAATAAAAATTAAGTCTTCTGGACAACGTTCCTGATATTCTTCAAACAATAAAAAGATATAACTTACCAGCAGCTAAGATATATATTTCTACAATAATTACAAATAATACAGAAAGTATCCTATGCTAAACTTATTAGAAATATAAGATTTATCACTAATTACACTACTACAATAGCCTAACATTGTAAATCATAAGCGAGACATAAAAAATATAAACTTCACAATTTTGAAGGTTGGATAATGTCGGGAAACTTCGGACTTGAGGTACTTCATTGTTATAATAGAACATTATTATTTCAGTTAAGATCTTTTTTAAAAACAACAAGATCTAGCTTTATTTTTAAGTAAATTAATTTCTTTTGGTAACAATTCAACATTTCTTTGTTAATTATATTTGATAAAATAAGCTTTAATCAGTATATCATAACGTCATAATAATTACCATAAACATAAGCAATTGTACATCCTTCAGTTAATAATATAATAAGGAAAATCCACTCAGCAGCAAAGCTATCTTCAGTAAATTCCAAAGCATAATCCCCTCCCTAAAATTAACATAAATATATTTTAGAAATAGCTTTGTTTATTGAAATCTGAAATGTTTAAGTGTTTCATGATGCTCGAAATCTCAATTGATTTCAAGGTTTAATTTCAAAATTACATTAAATTCTGACTTGCCTGAGTTACATAGATTAGTCCAAAAACGAAATGTGCAAAACAAACTACTAAGTAGACTATTTTCCTTCTCTTAATCCACTGAAATTTAAATTCGTCCTGCATAGCTACCATCACGCCGTGAAGAGTACAAAACTGTAACAATTAGAAATATTTTTATTTATATTTTATTAAATCCATACGAAATAAGCAATTAATACTATGCAGTTATTATTAATAAAGCACTATCATTTTTAAAGCGTCTGGAGAGCAAGTACTCTATAAGGTAAAAATAGGTGATATGACACTGTGGAAAATACACTCATTAACAAAAAAACGACGCACCTAGAAGGAGTTGTTCGATGGAGACAAAAATTGGAGGAGAGGAAGATTATGTACAGAATAGAAAATGATTAAACTTTCAGACAAATTCAATAATTTATTTCACAGTTACAGAGTTACAAAGTAACGAGCTCAATAATGTGTTGACCCACCTCTACACTGAATGCAAGCTGCCACACGACATGGCATAGAGTGATAAAGTTCCCTGATGGTCTCCTGCGGTATTTCTTGCCAAATTCGCTCCAATTGTCGGGCTAGGTCATCCACATTGCCTGGTGGATGCAGTCGCCTTCCCATCATATACGAGACATGATCGATTAGAGAGAGATCTGGGGATCTTGCTGGCCAAGGAAGTGTTTCACAAGCTGCAAGACAGGTCATAGCAACACGTGTCGTATATGGTCTGGCATTATCTTGCTGAAAAATAAGGCCAGGGTACTGCAAAAGGAAGGGTAGCAAAACAGGTCTCAGAATCTCATCGATGTACCTCTGTGCCATAAGTGTGCCGCTAATGACGACCAACAGGGTCCGGCTATCAAGGGAAATGGCACTCCAGACTCCTGGTTGAGGGCCTGTGTGGTGTGCAATAGTGAAAGCAGAATCGGCACACTGCCCTGGGTGTCTCCAGACACATCTGCGACGATCGTCAGGACACAGTTGGAAGCATTGCTGGCTTTCTTTGACTCATCTTATTTCTGTTTTGATTGTTGGGGGGGTTACAAAGATAAGCAGAATCACAAGTGAACTAAAAGATGTGTTTCTTGCTTTCAAAGGGGCAGGAATTGTTCCCAAGAAAATTGGGTGACATGTACAGGTTTTTGTAGATTCTTCTATTCCAAAACTTGTTCGAAAAATCACAAAATTAATGAAGTTGGGACCAATGCGAATTCGTTTTCTGTTTGTCGGCAAATTAAAAAGTGTACAAATTGTGGAATAGACGTGAATGCGTCACAGCAACATCATGTCAAAATAAAACACCAATGTGGTCCTCACTATTGTCGAAACTGTAAATTAAGAGTCGGAGCGGATCACAAATATTGCATGTAGCCCTTAATCTTCAACAAAATAAGAACAATGGGACCTTTATTTTTTTTTATTTTGAAACAACATGCAAAAAAATTATCGGTCATGACAAAAATAATTTACTATTTATTGAATTGATTCCAAATCTTTGTGTGGCAAAAACCATTTGTGGCAGTTGTGGTTCCGAAAATTCTGACTGCTGCAATAATTGTGGGGACCACAGCCAACAAGGATTGGGAACTCGTGTATTCAAAGCAGTTAAAGCTCGTGATCATTCTGGGATTGGGTTTTCCGAGCTTTTGAAGAGAAATGTGTCACACTGCTAAGTCACAATGGATCTAATTTCGATTCTCATTTCTTACTTATGTATTTAATTCGGCAAAATCAAAAGGCAATAACAGTTTTTAATGGAAACTGGCTTTAGTTTTTAGGTTGAAAAAAAATTACGAATCATTGATTCTATGTGTTTCATTCCAATAGCATTAGCTTGATCACCAAAGGCGTTTGGTTTAGAAACTACAAAAATTCTTAAAGGATATTTTTCGCATTTAATGAATAAATCGGAATTTTTTTATTATTGTGGTCCAATGCCTGACGTAAAGTTGTATTATTTGGATTCGATGAAACCGGAAGCTCGTGAAAAACTGTTGCAACGGCACAAAGAGCAGGTTGATTTGAACAGCCGTTTTTAAATTCCGAAATTCGTTCCTTCCAAAGGGAAATTCGGTCCCTTTGCAAAATTCAATAACATTGACCAGTGCTTGCATGAAAGTTTTTCGTCAAAATTTCTTAAAACCGGAGACGGTCGGATTAATTCCCCATGAGGGGTTATCGACAGCAAAACCCTATAGTTTTGATGGAATGATATAGTTTTGGTTGGCTTGGGAGAGTCACAAACGAGGTGTTCATATTGAACACGCTTTTAAACTCTGGTGAAAGGAAACTGTGTAATTATTATGTTGACGGTTATGATGCCATTAATAAAATGGTGTTTGAATTCAATGGCTGCTATACTCATGGGCATCCAGAATGTTTTCAAATCCGAATCACAAATATTATGGATCCAAACTGAGTCTGAGAGACTGGTTCAAAGAAACGCAACACAAGGCTTTTGTTTTGAGCAATAAAGGGTATTCACTTGTGACGAAATGGGAATGTGAATTTAAAAAAGAATTAAAAGAAAATTCTGAATTGAAATGTTTTGTTGACAATTTAGAAATTGTAAAACCATTGGAACCACAATACGGTTATTTTGGTGGCTATGTGGAAGGGATTAAATTATTTCCTGATTCTGATAGTACTCAGAAAATCAGATACACCAATGTGGTTAGTCTGTACCTGTACATTTTAAAATACGGATTATATTCCCTCAAATTTCCTGAAATTCTTTGGAATCTTGAAAGTAGAGATGTATCCCAATATTGTGGTCTTATGCAATGTAGAGTGGTTCCACCGCAAAAATTGTTTCATCTTATCCTCTCATTCTGCCATCAGAAAAAGCTTTTTTTCATTCTGTGCAGATCGTGTGTTACAATCAAAGATGGCCATGATCAACACGATGTACCCACTCTGACAGTGAAATATTATTAATGGGTATATGAGTCTCTCTCGAACTCATGTAGTTGCGTTATTGTACTGAAAAAGTTTTTCAGGTTTGGCACTTTAAAGAAATGACGCGTTATGATAAGGAAAAAAAGAGGGAGGTCTTTTTGCTGCCTATGTTGATAAATTTTTGAAATTGAAACAAACCAATGACGGTTTTCCTGTAGGTGTCAAACTACCGAAGAACAAGACCATTACATTAGTGACTATGAACTTCACGAGGGTATCCATTTAGAAAAAAGTGAAATTGTTCAAAACAAAGCCTTACGTTATTTGGCAAAACTATTCTTAACTCGGCTTATGGAAAATTAGCTGAACAGTGCAAAAAATCTCAAAAGAAATATATCCATACCCCTGAAAAATATTTTGTTTTGTTTTTGGACGAAACGAAAACTGTAAATGATGCTCGTTTTTTCAACGAACGAATAGCTCAAGTGCAGTGGTACCACATTGATGATGTTGAAATTACAGGTCCTCATACCAATGTGGTATTAGCAGTTTTTGTAACGGCGCAGGCACATTTACATTTGTACAAATATTTGACTAACTTAGGAACTTGTACATGGATACCGATAGTGTGTTTTACATAATAAATCTCAATCACCCTTTCAAGTATCAAGTATCAATAAATTCTTATCTTGGATTCATGACAAACGAAGTGGAACGTGAATTTGGCCCCGATTATTACATTCAGACATTTTGTACTTTAGATGCAATAAATTACAGTTATTAAGTTTGTTCGCACCAAGAAAACCAGCCCATGCACATTGTTTTAAAAATCTGAGGCTTTGAGCTATGAAGCTCAAAAAATAATTACATTTGATCTTTTAAAGAAAATGGTTGAGGAGCTTTAAATCGTAGCAATTTGTCGCAATGTACAGTTGCTCCCATTAAACCAATCACAAGATTGACGAACAAAAAATCCAGAATTATTGCTCGACAAGAAATCAAACATTATATGACCAAGTTTGATAAACGACAAATTGTAATTGAAAATTTTCATTTTTCAAATGGAAATTTTCAAACAAAACCATATGACTTTTGAGTCTCGGAATTATTGAATCATTGGATTTCGTTGAGAAAACAACATCATAAAAAAAATCACTAGCAATGATGTAGTAGATTCAAAAATTTTTTAGTTGCATCATCCATTTATGGCTTTAGTTTCCGGTCCTTCCGCATCAGGATAGACCAGTTTAGTACAAAAAATACTTCAAACTGTCACATAATGATCGATTCACCTCCTCAGGAAATTATATGGTGTTATGGTGTTCATCAGAAATGGTTTAAAGATTTTTCTTTCATTCAATTTCATTCAGGTATACCCGATTTAACACATTTAGATTCTCGTATTCCTTATCGAATTGTGATTGATGATTTGATGGGTCAAGTGGATCAAGCCATTGAAACTATATTTACCAAATACAGTCATCATTGTAGTAGTTCAGCATTTTATTTAGTTCAAAATTTATTTCATCATAGTAACTCTCATAGAATAGCTAGTTTAAAACCCAATTATTTTATAATTTTTTGTAAAGACTTAAGAGATCAATCACAGATGAATTGTTTTGCACATCAAATGTTCCCGAGTAACCATAGATTTTTTTTTAGAGTCCTATGATGATTCAACTAAATCAAAACCTTAGTTATTTATTTATTGATTTAAAACCTTTCACACCCAACCAATATCGAATTCGAACAAATATCTTTCCCGACAAACAACCAATGATTATTTATATTCCCAAGACAAAGAAATAATTTTTTTTGTCTTTTAATAACACAAGGTGGTGTGTGTTTTTTTGTAATAAAAAGTCAAGCACTTTTTTCGAATTCATCATCATGTCACCAACATAACTAAATAAGCACATAAGAAATGTTCATCTCGTAAAAATCGTTTGCTGAAACGGAGTAAAATTTTATTGACTATTCCATCACTATCCAAATGTCAAATATAAAGTTTAGTTCAACACGGTTCCAATGATTTTATAAGATGTCTTTCGGAATGTATTGGAAGTATCTTACATGGAAAGGTATCCTTATCATCCCATCATAAAAAGAAATTGAATCGGCATAAAACAATATTACGTTTCATTGGTACATCTTCAGTACCTATTCATAAACATAAACGTCTCTTAATTCAGCATGATAAAGGATTTTTACTTTTATTAAATCCAGGATTAGCTGCAGTTATTGGAAGTATTTATGGTAAATCTGCTTAAAATATTATGGAATGTACCAAAAAATTAGTTGTGATTCCACAAGAATTGGCGGCTCTACCATCATCATCATTACCAGGAAGTTTTTCACGATATGATTCTCAATATCCTTTGATTCAAAAACTTACACTAATAGAATCTGAATTACACAATATCTTAAAAGATCCTAATATACCTGATGATTTAAAACTGAAATTTTTAACTCATTTTCAATAAAGATTTCATACTTTTCATTACCAATATCGATTGTCAAAAAACGAATACGACCAACCGTTGCCACCATTACACCCCACAATGAAGAATTTGTAGTGCTCTGCACTGTCCAATGCCAACATACCTTTCCCTACAATGAGTTCTGCGCTGTCCGCCGATACCGCCGCCACACCTTCCTCTACAATGTTTCAGCACTTTGCGCTGTCTGATGCCGCCGCCGCCGCCACACCTACAGAAATTTACTGGATTGCTTCGCAATCCAGTCTTCCTCCGTCTGCTCATCACCACCACAAGTCCCCTTTATCAACATCATCAACCCCTGAGAAACAAAAATTATTATTTGGATAATTTGTCGATCCAATTCATCATAAATCCCTCTCGGAAGAATTATTAAAACTTCAAAAATTTCCAGTTATTGATTGGGATTATAAAACGGGAGAAGTTCGTTTTTATGGTAAATGCCAGAAAGTAATCTTGTGGAACTAATTCAATATGATAAAGCTGCACTCACTAGAAAACGTAAATTAAAAGAATCTTAAGGATTGAGCTACTTTGAAAAACATTTAGATCGTGTACAACCATCGAGGCCGTACTGGCGTGGCCGTGCGGTCTCGGCGGCGGTCTGCCGTGGCGGCCAGTGCGCCAGTACCTGGGTTCGAATGCCGGCAGTGGCATGGTTGTTTCAATTTCCTTTCCTTTGATGTCCAACCTCTTCTTCACTTTCTCTTCGGTCTGATGTCATTCCTTAATGGCGTCCTGGAGAAGGCCACGGGAAACCACCCCAGTATCTTTTCCTTGAAATTCTAGGGAGTCTGCTAGGGTTCGCCATCTTGGGAACACTAGCGCTCCCTGGAACATGGAGTCTTCGTCTACGAATCTCGCACTTCGGTGCGTACCGGTCTCAACAACAACCATCGAAACAAGCAGGTACAGGCTGAATAAAGAAGAGCTGCTCCAATGCCGACGAAGGGAAGTGATTCCTTTGCTGACTTATCATGAATTAACAAAAAGAAGAAGGTAATATGAAAACCTTTGAAAATTTATTTCAAACACTTTATTTTAATTCCAAAGATTCAGCTTACTTTGGTGATATTCAAAGACTTTATCAAATTGCTAAACAAACTGATTCAGCTATATCAAAATCTCAGGTTGATGTTGACTTCAAAGTAAAGACACTTATTCCTTGTATTGCCCTGTAAGACATCATTTCCCCGTGAAATCGAACTATCATGGCTGGAATCAATTCTCAATAGCAAAGTGATTTAGTAGATGTGTCAAAATTAGCAACATATAATATTGGATTCCGATATCTCATTACAAACATCGATGTATTTTCAAAAAAAAGTTACATGATTCCAATTCAATGTAAAACAGGTGTTCAAGTAACACGAGCCTTTCAAGAACTTTTTGAAAATGTACAACCACCAGAAGTTTTACAAACTGATCGTGGAACGGAATTTCTGAACGATACATTTCAGTTTTTCTCGAAACAAAGACAACTTCATTTTTTCGTTACACACATCAAACCAAATTTGCCATTGTTGAAAGATTTAATTGTTCATTACTGGAATGATTATACAGATGTTTTTTTATAGTAAATCGTATCGTTATATTGACGTATCACCCGATGTTGTGGAATCGTATAATCAAAGTTATCGAAGTATTGACCTCGAATAAAGTCGGACCTCATATTCAAACTCTAGTATGGCATCAATTGTACGATAATAAGCATCTGTCTAAATGGAGTTTGGTCACATGTGAACCAAAAATTGGCACATCACGTTTTACATTTAACAGTTCCATTGGCTGCTCTTTTAGGATTTCAAGATTGATTGATGTTTAGTGAAGGTGAATGGAAAGCAAGTTCCAGCATTGACTTTAGATCAGGTTTTCATTCTATTTTTGTTTATTCCGTTATTGTTGAAAGTTCTTTAGTAGGTGATAATTTTGCTCCTCTTTTACTTATGGTTCAAGTAGATGATAAAAATGGTGAGTTAATTAGTACATCATTCATGACTTTATATTATAGACCCCTTTTACAGACTTCTTTTGATACAGTTTCTATCTATTTAAGAAACGCAACACGCTCTCCAATACCATTTCAGAGTGATCGAGTTACGACAACGCTGCATTTTAGAATGGTCCGTTAAATAGAATGAAATCTATCGATTCGATTCTTCTCTTTGTCTTTGATATTATGAAAATCAAGCTGGTGGGGGAGCGGGAAGACTTCATTCGGAAACTTCAGTCTTTGTAGGTTCAAGGTTTCAGAGAGGTCATGGGCTCGGTGATGTTTTCGGGTCACTTTTTCATTAGGCTAAACCCCTTTTGAAAACACGTAGCTTTTATGGTAGGTCGTTAGGCTTTGGCAAGTAGAGGAAGATTTTTAGATGATGTTGAATCTGGTAAAAATGTTAAAGAATTCGCAAAATCTAGGTTAGGAGAAGCATTTCGTAATGTTATTTCTGGTCAGGCAGGAAGTGGTAAGAGCCTGCTCAGAAAAAGGCGTTTTTCTTTTCCAACACGTTCATTTGTGGGGAAGCATTCTTTGAAGCAAGTCAAACGTAAACGATCTTCAAAGAAACACAAAAGAAAAAAACAAAAAAACTCGATTCGTGATATTTTTGATTAAATCATGTCAGTCAATGGGGCTCAGTTACCGCATTCCAAATCTTGCGAATTTAATTCAGAATTGGATTTGTTTGAATTACCTCCAACACAAGTAGCGATAGACAAAAATATGGATGTTGAATATCATCCGATTGCTTCCATTTCCCAAACAGCACCCATTGAATTTGTCATTTCGGGAGTTGGGGATGAATATCTGGATCTTTCCAAATCTATATTGAATATTAAGTTTTAAACTTGTTAAAGGAGCAAACGAAATATCTATTGTCGCATCTGATAAAGTAAGTCCCGTGAATTTATTGCTTCATTCTTTATTTAGTCGAGTGAATGTATTTTTGGGAGATAAATTAATTTCATCTACGGATAACTGTTAAGCTTATAGGTCCTATTTAGAAACACTATTAAATCACATCCATGATTCTAAGGCTACTCAAATGACAGCATCCGGTTGGTATATGTATGAGGGAGGTAAATTTAATGACCTCGATCCTATAGTACAGGAGTGTAACGAAGGATTGAAAAAACAAATTGATTGCAGAAGGGAAAACTCTTGAATTAGCCAAAACGCTTCATTGCAGTTTATTTAAACAGGATCGATTGATTTTGAACAATATCGATTTTCGACTAAGGCTGATCCGTAACAAACACTCCTAATAGTTTTTGTCTCCTTTCTTCGACAGACAACCTTACCTATAAAGTTTATATTGAACAGGCATCTCTGTTTATTCGTAAAGTTAAAGTTATTCCTAGTATTTTATTAACTCATTCCAAAATTTTACCAACAACTGTGGCAAAATATCCGCTTACAAAAGTCGAATGCAAATTGTTTTCAATTCCTAGAGGTAATTCACAAGCTAATCTCGATAACATTTTTATGGGTCAACTTCCAAAACGTGTGGTGATAGGATTAGTTAATAATACAGCCTTTAACGGATCCTTTAAAGAAAATCCCTTCTTCTTTTACCATTATG
The DNA here is from genome assembly GCA_023159025.1 of Thereuonema tuberculata. Classification (NCBI taxonomy): domain Eukaryota; kingdom Metazoa; phylum Arthropoda; class Chilopoda; order Scutigeromorpha; family Scutigeridae; genus Thereuonema; species Thereuonema tuberculata. The sequence goes on along the minus strand of JAFIDM010000007.1, from coordinate 7,807,911 downwards.
ATAGCAATTTAATTAGTTTATCGATGGCCGTCCATTCCCAGTCATCCCTTTCAACCGGACTATTCCAAAAATTTATATGCTCGAAATTTTCTTTCTCTTTTCTCATTTAGGCATTGATACAGGATTAGCTCTCAATTATTCTCAGTATGGACGAGGTTCAATAGTTTATTGTTTTGATTTATCCCCGGACAGTGGTTCCAATACAGGGTATTTTCAATTGGTTAGTCAGGGTACAGCTCGATTAGATATGCGTTTCAAAGATTCTTTATCTAGTACTGTGAATGTAATTATTTATGCCGAATTTTTGCAAAAATATTATAAATTGATTCCTCCCAAAATGTTTTGATGGACTAGCCTGATGGGAAAAAAAACCGAATGCTCTCACCCTACCTTCCAGCTTCCTGATGCATCACGTGATAAAGCCCCGTAGTAGACATCAGATGTTTGTCTAGTCGTCTCAGTTCCACCTTGGAAGCATTGGATATGTTTTAAAGTGATATCCGCTCATCATTCCAGCCTCGACAACAACAGTGTATGTATTAGATGTGAATGTGGATTGACTCATAATATGCACCAAAACCCATAGCATCAACAACATGAAGAGTCTAAGTCAAAAAGACAAAACCAAAGACTATTTTGGTGGCGTCTATGCAATTGATCAGCTACCAATTCGAGCTTCTTATCGTGGATACGTTGTCAATCTTGATACCCCCGATAAGTCTGGCTCACACTGGGTCGTGGCATGGCTGGAGGATGGAAAAGGCATCTTCGACAGCTATGGCTGCCCGCTGAAAAGATAACCTTTATGCAGATTTATGCTGAAACATATATGTCGACATGTTAAAAATGAAAACTCTGCAAGGACCTTATTCGAGTGTCTGTGGACATTTTTGTGTACTTTTCATCTATTATAAAAGTTGTGGTTACTCCCAAAAAGACTTTCTCGATCTGTTTGGCTAAGACAAAAACGTTAACGACTGACTCATTTGTCAGTATGTTCAAGGTATTTTTAAAAATGAAATCCTAGAAATAACTCAAAGAAATACTGATAATAAACTTTGGAAAAGTGCCTGTCTTCAGAATCAAATTTGCTGTTCCCTGCTGGCTCAATTTGAAGGAAAAGAAGAAGAAGAAGAGGAAGAAGAAAAAAACGCAAGAAAAGCTGTACAAAGACTAAGAAGAAGAACTTTGTAATACATTTCGAATCTCTATTTTGTTCCATTCATATACTCTTTGTAGCAATTTAATAAATTCAGTTATTAGAGACTCAAAAACTTTTTGTAGTAATTTAATCAAATCAGTTGTTAGACTGAAAAATTCATGTACTTGTTATAGTAATTTAATAAAATCAGTTGTTAGAGACTGCATAATTCATGTATTTATTGTAGCAATTTAATAAACTCAGTTGTTAGAAACTGGAAAGAAAAATAATAATCATAATCAATTTTAACTGTATTTCGAAATTCTTTCATTCATTCATGTACTCCTCATAGACTTCAATAAATTATATTGTAATTTGTTCCTATAAGTCTCTCGATCTGATTTTTTTTTCCTCCATATCACTACACAAACAATTTATATAAAAGTAAAGAAAAAAAAGGTTTCATATTTAGTCTTTCTGAATGTAGACTTATTTGAAGAATTAAATCTTTTTATTCTAAACAACATCTTAAAACCCTTAGTTAAAATTCAGTGAAATGTAACTTTATACTTAAAAAAAAATAGGATTCAACTAATATTAGTTAATGTTGTACATCTTTTATTTCAAGATCTTTGTTATTCTAGTCTCTAGTAAATAATATCATTCTTAAAATTTCAACCTAATTCAAATATCACCCATCAACTTTAATATCCGAAAGGATTAATAAGTCAGATATTACGACATTCTCAATTGATAGTACTATTCATTTCAAGATGTTTGATGGGTCACACAACCCACTTTACTTTATTACATACCTTAGTGGTCACTCCCACCTTTACATCAAGTATTACAATATCACCAATCGATAGAGCTATTCATTTCAAGATGTTTGAGGTATCACATGACCTACTTTATTTTGTACCATAGCAGCCACCCCAGCTTTATATCCGAACAGGTTAAACTTTTGATCTATTAGGTATTACGATCCCACCCCTTCACCAATCGATAAATCATCTCATGAGGGGTCCCATGACCTACTTATTTCCATTTTTACATTTGACTTTTAACTGATCTTGACATGCAAATGACCCATACTAATTTGCATTTGACCTTCAAATGACCTTGAAACGACTCGCCATAATTTACATTTGTCCTTCAAATGATCTTCCATAACCTCTAAATCACCTCTAAGTCACCACAAGGTGACATTCATTTGACTTTCTTCCATATCCTTCTATTCTGTTAGTCCATTCGCCCCTGATAACTACTTATCTGCAAGTTAAAATAGATATAATTTTTAAATATAATCCTTAGTGTTAATATTCATCAATACGAACTTTAGTTTTGATATTATGTAACTATATAAAAAGACAAGACCTGAATCACTTACTCCCTCACTCATTCACTGACTGACTGACTGATCAACCCCCAGCCCAAACCGTTGGACCTAGAAAGCTGAAATTTTGCACAGAAGTTCCCTTGTTGTAGACAAGGAATAATGTCGGATTTTGCGAAATTCCCACGGGTTCGGGAATAACGAGGGTTTATTGTTGTTTTAAACTTTTTTATTTCCATAACTATAATTACTAGAGACTTCAAATTTGGCATGTAAGTAGGTAATTAGAATTACTAAAATCCTGTTTCAGGAATTTTCGAAATTCCCACGGGTTCGGGAATAATGAGGGTTTATTTCCGTTTGAAAGTTTTCTTATTTCCATAATTATTTCCATAACTATAATTAGTAGAGACTTCAAATTTGGAATGTAAGTAGATATTTATAATCACTAAAACTCTTTTTCAGGATATTTCGAAATTCCTCCGGGATAGGATAAAAAGCATTGCTTTAAGTTATAAAGCTGAAAGTCTGCTTTCGTTACTATTGTTAGGTTTTAGTATTTGTTATCTTGACAATGAGAACTACATAAATTTTGTATGCAACAATTGGAGCTTAAATATTGTTCTGCATAATAACGCTATATATACATCCTTTGGCAACAATGGGAACTATAGAAATAGTGTTGTGCAACAATGGGAACTAAAATATTGTTGTGCATAACAAAGACGGGTTTTGGGGTTAGATATAGATTTGTAATGATCAGATGATTTGTTACGAACTAGAAAAGATTTGAAGTGATAGGGTTATGACGTTACAAAATTCAAAGATACTTCTACGAGGTTTTCGGGATAGATATAGATTTGTAATGAGATCAGACCTTTTGAGTTGTTATTTTTTTATTTTTTTGTATCAACCGGGAAAGTTCCAAGTGATCTCGCAATTGCACTTTCTTTATCATCCACATTAGAACATTTGTTTTTTGTAATCCGAGCGAAGAACGGGTCGTTTTGCTAGTATAGATATAATTCTTAAAAATGAACTTTAGTTTGATCACAACAATACTCATCAATATGAATTTTAGTTTTGATTAACTTTTTCAAAATATGTATTTCTGTAGTCCAATGATATAGGCACTGGATTAGTGGGCTGGAGAATTTTCTGATTTTTCTTCTATAACCTAGGGTTTACTCAGCCCTTTGTAAAATGGCAACCGAAGTTAAAATGTGTCTGATCATCTCCCCCAATTTCACACCGATGGTCAAGAATCGCTGGATGCTATACCACGAATGCCCTGAAGGGGTCTACAATGTGAGATCTTTTAATCTTTTGGCTTAATAATACAGTTAATTTCGTTCATAAGAAAAGTCTATCAATGAAAAGAACTAAGACATATGTAACCCTATCTGATGATTACAAATCATGATTAGACTACAAATCCTATCTGATTACAAATTATGAATTCTGGAATTTATCCACAATTAGTATAGTACTCTGAATTATTTAAAGACGACGATTATTTAAAAAGAGATGACACAGCCTGTATTTCACGGATATTGATGCCTTTTGGGGAAATGATAGCACACATGGTACACTTCATAAAAATACGTAGGTTTTTGGGCAAACCTCAACAGATTTCGAGGTATCATTTGTTTTCATTGGGTTTCCTGTAAAACAGCTTAAATGCTAGAAATGAAGTAGTTCCATTGTTGTCTGTGATCGCTCAGATGATAACATGATGATCTTTGGTGCTACGTAATTCCAAAAATCACTAAAAATACTATATACTGGAAAACACGAATATACGTTAATGAATATACATTAATGGATTAATTGGGACAGAATAGTTTGTGTGATTATTGTAGAATCTTTATAGAGTAACTCTTTTTTTAAGTAATGCAGTCCTTAGTTTAATATTATATGAAATTCGCGAGAATTCCCATAGAATCGGCTGGGGAAAGATGCTGAGATGGGTTCCCGTTGCCTTCCTCATTACGGTCATTACGGAATGGCGTCACACCGAAGAGAAAGTGAAAAAGAGGCTGACAAATACAGGAAATGAAATTGAAACAACCAAGCCTCGACCGGGAATCGAACCAAGATCCGAAGCATCCGATAAATTAAAATCATTAAAACTTACATTCAAAATATTTTCTATTTGTTTATTTTCTGCTTACTGTATTTTCTGAGTACTGTGAGATAAAGAAATTAAAAAAGTAGAAAAAGAAATTAATTGGCAAGCTCTTTCTAGAATTATAGCTGAAGATTACGTCCAACATAGTTATGCTTAAACTTATAAAGATTAGTTTACCTGAGTGTCCATTCCCAGTGACAGAACGTCTAAGAATAATACAACCGCCCAGAATTTTGACCAATGTATTTCAAGGACAAAAGTAGGAAAGATTATGAAAGGAAACTCCAAACCTGGAAAACGAAATAGAATTAATAGTTACAGAGTAATATCAAATAATCAATGTTTTTTTTTTCAATTTCGACTGTGGTAAGTAACCGAAATGTAGTTATGTTTTTGGAAGTAACTTATTCTTGTACTGTAAGAATTTTAGTAAATTTATGAATTTAAAAGAGTTTGCAATGAACTGTAATCATAAAATCCCAAAATATCGAAGGGTTGAAGTGAAGTCATTTTGTTCCATTGAATATGCATGTGCATAGTGCAAGCAACATATAATAGCAATTGAAACCACGCCCTATGGCCTTGATGCAGCAGCAGTAGCCTCTCTTACAAGGTTCAAAGAAATACTACATTTTAAACAGCATTTCTTTTAAATGAGAAAAGTTAAATGTAAATTTTATTTATGATAAATTATTGATTAAATGCTTACAAAGTAAATGGTTCGGTTAATATATAGTTATTCTTTTAAATTTTTGTTTTCTTTTGAATAATTTCTCGAGCACTGCTTTGCAATACTTTGTGTGCTGACATTTTGAGCGAAACTGTCAATTAAATCAGCGCCTGTGCTTTGAGGTGCGGCTATTTCTGATTGGCTTAAAAATAGTTATGTCATGGGGCATTGGGCCTGGATTCAATTGTCATCATATGTTGGTTGCACTACATGATTATATGTCTTATATGTTATAGATTTATATATGATATATTTACCAGAATGTACTGTTATTGGGGTTCCTTGTTCTTTGGAAATGAAACCAATAATTGCGAAAATGACCAATGCAGAGACGAAACTAGTTAGGAAATCGATTACAGCAACGACAAAAAACTGCCTTAGTAAAAAACAAAAAGATTAAAGTATTATATAAGCCAAGAATAGGGGAATTATGAATAAAATTATTACTATATATTACAAATCCTAGATATTACGATTTCATGAAATCATTCACGGAAACGATTGTTGCACCATGTCTGATTATCAAGCGTCTGAAAACTGATTATAATTTCATATTCTTATAATTAATTTCAGAAAAAGAATAAAGTTTATTTTTAATCATTCTTAAGAAAATCGGGAAATGTTAAAATATTAAAATCCAAAAAAAATAAAATAAAAAATTGAATTGTATTTACAGTCTTTTCATTTCATATTCATTTCTTTTCATAAATTTTTCTTGACTTCTTATGTTTTTAGAAAAATAAAAAAAAAATGTTATTCATGATTTTAACTTTATTTTTAGTAACGAAATGAATGCAATACATTTTTTATGCTTTTTTTAAGAAAATAGAGAAATCAGTTTTTTGTTCTTGTAACTCTAAGAATTTTATCATCTTTAAACTTTAGTTTTTTTCATTTTTAAGAAAATAATGTTTTTAGATATAGAATTGACTCTTACTGATATAAAATTCTCTTTTTTTATCTTTCTTATTATAAAGTGATTACATATACAAAATATATACTGCTCAGGCTGCATGGAATAGTGCTTCAAGTGTGGCCATACAGTATCCTGATTCTCATCATATTCTCTCCTAACTCTTTTTCAACCGCACTTGACGTTTTTGGTCATCCCATCAGTTTCAACATTCTTATCCGTTGTTAGGTCAATCCGTTGCTGTTAGGTGTCATTATCATTAACTTCTGATAATTCCACCACAGAAAAGCAGCTGGCGATGGGAGGGGGGCGGTCTGTTGTTGATGATGGTGGAGTCCTTCAAGACTAATCTTTTTAAATCCACTTGGAGGTTTCCCATATTGGTTTTTTAAATTGCATGTAGTGACTGCCATCTGTTATTTGTATTATAGTTTCATACAGCATGGGTTGTACCAGTTGCACCAAGACTCCCCATTTTAATTTGAATGCCTTTGACTCTATGGGAATCTTCAACTTTTAAATTCCTTCTGTTATTACAGTGAAACCTCCTTTAACGGACACTCCGAATAGCGGACATCTCTAATTAGCGAACATTATTGCCGGTCCCAGTCCCTTACAATAGGACATTCCATGTTATCCACTCCGAATAACGGACACTCTGAATAGCGGACAGTTATTTTAACTGTAATTTTTTTTTCCGATCAACATTTCGACAAATACATCATGGTTGTATTTACATCGGTGTCCCATACATTGATACATTGTATCGGTGTCCCATGATTCAATGCACGAATCTGAGGCCCTTTTTCACTGCTATTGCTTTTTAAATGTCAATCCCTCGTACGGCTATCCTATAAACGTGTTGATTAAATTCAGAGCGAGTTAAAATGGCGTTAAAAAGGAAGAGATTGGCACTGAAAGAAAACATTGATATTCTTGAAGTTGCTGAAAAAGAAAAGCTGAGTGTGCGTTCTCTTGCTGAATGTTTTAAAGTTGGAAAAACTCAGATTTGAAGGACAAAGATGAGATTAGAAAAATATGGATGGTGAATTCAAACGAAAATTCGAAGAATTTGAAGTTTCGTAAAACTGAAACAAGCAAAATCGACGAAATGGTGATAAAATGGTTCCGCTTTGCTCGTGCAAAGAACATTTCTATAAGCGGCGTTTTCCTTCAAGAAAAAGCCAGAGAATTCGGTCAAACTTTAGGATTGGACACGTTTAAGTCATCAAATGGATGGCTAGAAATTAATTTTCTATATACTGTAATTAATTTTGTCATTATTTTAAATAAGACAAATGGATTAGCACTCATTTAAAAAGGAATATAGTAAAAAAATTGCAATTGTTCCTATTCTCTCATATCGCAATGATAATTGCAGAAATTTAATTAAGATTGTACATAATTTTTCATTAAAATGACATGCTATAAGCTAAAAAATGAAAACAAGACAGTCCTCCCGAATAGCGGACACCTCCCAATAACGGACAAAACTTCCGGTCTCGTGACTGTCCGTTATTCGGAGGTAACACTGTATAATTAAATTTGAAATCTCATCCATCTTTTTTCTGAGTTCATCAGCATACTCTATATCCAATGATATTCCACTTCCCAATTCTTCAAAGCAGCGTTGTTGTTGTGAATAATAAAATTTGCAAATGCGGAATATCACTTGATTCTCGCCTCGTTTTTCATATGTAAGTAATACATTATCACCCAGTGTAACAGAGTTGGGAATAATAGTAACGGCCAATCAACAGGTAAACTCCGTTGGAAGAAAAAAAAGCAAAAAATATTGTTATTGTGTTTTTCCGTCTGAAAACAAAATGATAAAAAAAATAAAAGAACATACTAAATTGTATTCTCCTTGCATAGATTTTTTTTTTTTTTTTGGAAACAAAAAGAAAGAATTTGAAATCAGAACGAATGCTAATTTTAAATCTCAATAATTTTATAGAAAGAAAGTAATAATATAAAAGCAAATCTTTTTTTTTTTAATTTTTTTTTTATTTGTTGAGTAAAATTTATGTAAATTACGTTCGCATTATAAAATATACAAGTAGCTATAGGGGACAGATATTTGTTAGGGAGGTGCTAATATATCATTAAGTACTTCCTTTTAAAAATATAGCATTAATCATTTTCTTGACAGCAATCTTAACCATTTTCTTGTTAGTTTTGGCTTATGATTAGAAATGTTAAATTCTTACTGATTTTATTTTCTTAAAGAAAAGTTAAATTCATACAAAGAAACAACACATTCACGAAACATAAAGAATTTACAGAAAAAAAAGTTAACTAAGAACACAATTAACACGCACAATTTACGCAAAGGATTCGCACCCCGAGCTGTCATCGTGAAGAGACTGGGACGGACCGTTTCGCACTTATTAGTGCTCATCAGCCAGCCAAACTCCACCGATAACATGCTCAGGAGGTGCGAAACTACTAGCTATCCAGGCTCTTGCTCCCAAGAGCGGGACCTCTCACCAAAGAAATACAAAACAATAATTAATAAAATGAGAAAATACAATACTTCCTTGGCCTGCAACTCGCAAAGCACAAAAGGAATTTAATAGCAGCATTAAATAAGAAATACGCTGTAAATAGAAATTATTATTGTGTTCTTAGTTAGTTCACTCCGCACGTTAAAGAAAGATTAATAATAAGAAAAAAAAGTTCTCTATTTTTTTAAAGAAAGAATAATAAAAAAAAACTTAAAGAAATACCAACATTTTTTGATTTTCTTATAAAAAAGATAAAAAAAAGTTAAAGATAAATAATTACAGCTGTTAAAGTTAAAACAAGTATTACATTTCTCAGTCAAAAAGAAATATTTTTTTTTTCAATTTTGTTACATTTAGTTAATTCTTTTAACTGTGAAAAAATGTAATAATTCTGTTAACTTTAAAACTTTTAATTTATCTTTAACTTTTTATATTTTTCGAATAATCTTAAAGAAGTCATAAAAAAAACTAAAAGTTTTCTTAAAGAAATGAAAAAACTTACTGACTTCATTTTCTTAAAGAAAAATTAAAAGTCCTAGAATTAAAAGAAGAAACACATTCACCAAACAAAAAAAAAACCAGAAAAATAGGTCTTTGCTTTCTTAAAGAAATAATAAAAAAAAAATATAAATAACATTGCTCGGTTTTCTTACAAAAAGACAAAATAAGTTAAATTAAAACTTTAAAGATAAGTTAAAACAAAAACTGCATTTCTAAATCAAAATGAAATAATACTTTTTTTTCGATTTTTTTACAAAAGAAAGATGAAAAGTTAAAAATAAATTAAAAGTTTTTAAAGTTAAAA
>JAFIDM010000007.1:7775107-7789132 GCA_023159025.1 Thereuonema tuberculata | reverse complement strand
ATTTTAGAAAATTGTATATTTTTATGAAAAATATATTTTGTACATATTATTTACAATAATATATTGAGTAAAAACTTTTAAAATGTTTAATATAACGACTTAATCTTCACATTGTGACTCTACTGTGAAAGTAGAGGAAGATAAAGTGATTACAAACATTAAAGGACACGATGATGAAATTGCAGAAGCTAGATTTCAAGATTTTAGCATCTGGGGGCACGGCAGTGCCCCCGCCAAGACGAGCCGAAGGCAGGAAGGGCACTTCGTACCTTTTCTGGAAGCGTTTCGTCGTATTTTCGAACCCTCATAGCTTCGGCCTGGATGATACTAGAGAGCTGAAATTTTCAGGATAAGATGCAGTTAGCAGACTAATGAAATATACTACGTTTCACTTATCTAGCTTTTGTACTTTGGATTTTATTAATATCTAAATTACGTCGAATTCAGTGAACATATAAATCGACGACACACTTAAAATAATTATAAAAACTTTAAAAAACTTTAAAAAACCGTAACATGATTCGATTAGCTTCCGCTAATCATCCTCAGACGGAATGAAGGAGAAGGAATTATTCCGCCAATATATGGCCTCGTCAAAAAAAAAAAAAAAAAAAAAAAAACAATTATTGGCTCCACTCGTTGAGGTGAACCAATAATCGTGAAGCTCACAAGTCCAATGCCATTATAACGTTAGAGGGGGGAGAAGGCCCAAGAATATTTAAAACTGAATGCCATAATGAAGAATGTTTTCAACAGAGACCTTGGTATTATACGATTTGTATTTCAAAATAAAAAATGATTCAATAAATTTTCTTAGATAGCTATCATTCTGTTTGGCAACAATTCTAACCTTATCCTTATCAATTTCATGATGAAATTTATGAACATGATCGGCAGTATTATACTTAAAATTACGATTACCAATTGCCTTTTCATGCTCCTCCAGTCGTTTTCGTAAAGGTCTATATGTTTCCCCAAAATAAATTCAAGAATGATTTTTACAAGGAATAGCATAGACGCTATTTTTTTAAAGTTTTTTAAAGTTTTATAATTATTTTAATTTGTCGTCGATTTATATGTTCACTGTTTGAATTCACACACATAAAACCTTTTAACAATAATTACCTCGATTTCGTAAATGATTCACTGACTGACTGACTGACTCATGATCATAAAAACCTCTAGGGTACTTCCTGAAGTCCTAGAAAGCTGAAATTTGGTATGCAGGCTAGGTTTAGCACACAAACAACAAAAAAATTAAGAAATCTGTAACTTTCACCCTCTAACCCCTCATAAAGTGGGTTCCGGTTCTTTATTATATAACAATTTCTGATAGGTATATCCCATCCAAAACGTTTCATGTAAAATAAGTTGCCAAAACTCACATGCTCCTAACGCTTTCACTGTTAAAAAGTTATCAGATCTCATCTTACAAAAACTAATGAAATCCCAACCAAAACAATTCATGTAAAATACGTTGCCAAGACTCACATGCTCATAACGCTTTCACTGTTAAAAAGATATGAGACCTCATGTAGAGCCAAGCCCCTAGCTCTACAAGGCCTAACTCTACAAGCCCTATATCTTGATCAAAAAGTATGGCTTGGCCGTTTCATGGAACTATTTCATCCCACCCAAAACATCTCATGTAAAATACGTTGCCAAGACGCTCATAACGCTTGTTAAAAAGTTATCACATCTCATGTAGAACCAAGCCCCTCACTCTACAAGGCCTAACTCTAAAAACCCACTACCTTGGTCAAAAAGTATGCCTTGGCATACTCCATATCCTTTACATAACTCCATTGGATTATCTGTGCGACAGCCACGAAACGGCCAAGCCATACTTTTTGACCAAGATATAGGGTTTTTAGAGTTAGGGCTTGTAGAGTTAGGCCTTGTAGAGTTAGACCTTGTAGAGTTTGGGGCTTGGCTCTACATGAGATCTCATATCTTTTTAACAGTGAAAGCGTTATGAGCATGTGAGTCTTGGCAACTTATTTTACATGAAATGTTTTGGGTGGGATTGCATTGTCTCAAGCGGGCCAAGGAGTCCTTGAACTTATAGAATCCAACGGTAAATTCGTTTACAACTTCTACTGCAGCTTCTAAAGTTTCTTCAGTGCATCTTTTATTTTTTTTTAAATCACTTTCCGCAAAATTTTATTAAATTGTCTTTTTTCTTCAGATAAATGAGTTGAAATTGTTTCAGTACAATCATGTAATATGATAAGCTTCATATTAGAGCTTCGAATAAATTTTGTAGCTTCCAAAAAATTATAAATATCTCAAAAAGTAAAATTGTAACATTTGTTCTTTTTTGTTTTTATTTTAATTCGCTAAAGAATAATAATTCTTTAATTTGTTTAATATGTTTTCCCAAAAATGAAGATATTACCGAAGGTAAGATCAAGCCAAAAATTCTAGATAATAAGTTCACAACTAGACCGATTATTAATTGTACTAACTCTCTGCTAATGAAGATCTCAAAAATGGTAGATGAAAAACAATTTAAAAATTAATCTATGGGTTTTGTATTGATTTTTAAATTTCTTCGTAATCCTTTTTCTTTTATACTTAAAACATTTTCAACTATAAAAAAATTGAAACTTTTCAACATTTTTTCTGCAGGAATTTTAACACAACAACTAGACAACAACTATCTAACAGTATAGTTATATTTGTGAAGATCTAAGTTTAATTATGTTTGTAAAAATACTGATAATTTCTTGCATAAAATACAGGATGCAGCTTAAATATTTTCACATAAAAATAAATTCTTTATGAAGTAGTTTTACTAATAATATAAATATGTAAATAAATGTTCAATAACACAGGATAACCGAAACAGTAAAAAAAAAATCATTACAGTGATGACATTATTAAACTTTTTAACTTATTACTAAAAAACTTTATTCTTTATTTATTTATTTTTTTTGGTGAACTGCGCTTTAGAAAATAATATAATATTAAAAAAAATATATTTTGTACATATTATTTACAATAATATTCAGTAAAAACTTTTAAAATGTTTAATATACGATTTAATCACATTTGTGGAACTTCCAATGACAAAATTGAAATCCTGCATCGCCTATCTGCAGGAATTTTGATATCAACTGCGCGTACCAAATCATCTGTGATTACAGAAGGTTGCCCCGACCTTGTTTCATCATGAACATTGCCTCACCCATCTTTGAACAATCTCATCCTTTTACGCACTTTGCTGGCTCTCATTTTATTAGGGCCCGTACACAGGAAGAGTTTCTCGGTGGTCAACGGTTGAAAACAGCATTTCGAATTATTTACGGGTCTTTCTTTCTCTATGATTTTAACTGAAATTGCAATACAATTTTTAGAATATTTATGTTTTATTAAGTTTGACAATTCCACATATTTTTTCAAAGGTATGTGGATGATAATATTTATTATTGCTCGCAACAATTCGGAAAATATTATTTTAGATCTGTTTAATTCGGTTGAAAAGGATTTAAAGTTTACTTTGAAAAAACATAATAATGGGAGTTTACCGTTTCTGGATGTACTGATCAGAATTAATAATAAAGTTATAATTACGGATCCATATTCCAACCCTTCGTCAGGAAACACTATTACCCTTTATTCTTCGGCTACACCCCTATTTTCTAAAATTTATTTATTTAAGATGAGGGTAAGAAAAGCTTTTTTTCTTTGCTCAACAGAGAAACTCTTTTATAAACATTTAGATAATATCAAAAAAGATTTTATTAGTAAGAGTATCCTAAGCAATTTAATGCTATCCTCTATTTGTAAAATTATACAAGATATTTACAACCCTGTCCCTAAAAAAGATGATAAGAATGGAACAATGTGGGCGACTTTTACGTTTCATCCGTTATTATATAAGCAATTAAGAAAGATTTTCTTTGGAACAGATATAAAACTGGGTTATAGTTTGAAAAATAAATTAATTTACCCGATTGAACGTAATAGAATTAGAAATGACAACAACAATAAAAAAGATTGTATTTATCTGGTTCCTTGTCCAAAAGGAAGATTGCTTTTATATAGGTAATAGTGGACAAACTCTGAAAAAACGATTTGGACAGGATCGGAGTTGCATAAAAACGGGGAATATTCACGGATCCTTTATTGCTAGCTGTATGTATGATAAAGGACATATAGGAAGTTTTGAAGAGCATGTGATATTAGATGAATGGAGGAATACACAAGGAAGAGAAGCCATTGAATCTACATTCATAAAATTATTTGGTTCATATAATTCCTTTGTTCCGAATAATTATATTGAGTATTATTTATTGTAGATAATGTTAATTGTCATAAAATTGCTGAAATTCAAAAAAAGAAGGTTAGGAATATGATAAAGTAATAAATTTAACTAATAGTAATTGAAAAAAAATATAATATGGTTTTTATCGATATGAACTGAGGTTTTACGTGTTCTGCATAACTTTAGGAACAAAAATAGAGCCATACACCTGCTCAAATTAATTAGCATATTTATACAAAGCAACTGGTTACAACATTTCGCCATCGAAACTTGATAAGGCTATTTCTCGATGGCGAAACGTTGTAATAAATTGTTGCTTTTTAGAAATATGCTAATGAATTTCAGCCCGTGTATGGCTCTAATTTTGTTCCTGGTTTTTATCGTTTATTTATTATATATATAATTTATAGTTCAACGGATATGACACAGAGGGAGCTTTATTTATTCTTCCAAACAAGCTTAAACATGATTGGGAATGGACTCTTTTTTTTTTTTTAATGTTTATCAGTCCTATTAGGTATGCTTATAAAACTGCATACCTGTGGTATAGGACCGAGAAGTTTAATCTATTTATCCTAAAATTAAAATTAATAGTTATTAATATAACAAATAGTTAATCAATTTAAATATAAAATATATTTGGTTCTTAATAAATAATTTTCCCATCCACAACATCAGACATTAGTTGCTGTTTTATTTGTTTAAATGTTAAAGTTTCATTTAGATTATTATTTAGTTGACTAAAAATTTTGTACTTCACCCAATTTATTAATCTATATCCGAAGTTATTTTTAATATTTTCAATTTTAAAAATGTTATACCAATTATATCTAGTTTTTAATTCCAATTGTTGAGAATTCCCCTCTCTACTTACATCATAGTAATTCTTGATAAAAAATTTTTATACACATTTTTCATTTATTTTTAATATTCTATATTTTTTTCTTATTCTTAATTGTTCTTTTTTGGTTTTTGTTTAAAATTAGTATAAACATTATTAAATATTTTCATAGTTAGTTTATTAATACTTTTCATTTGCTGTTTATTAATGTAAATCCAACATTCTAGTCCATAATTTAATAGTGAATCTACAAGAGACTTGTAGATTATGAGTTTTTGCTTAAATGGGAATGTATTTTTAATATGGTAAAATAGAAATGAATATGAACTTAACTTTCCAATTACGTACTCATAATGTCTATTCCAAGAGAACTTGTTGTCTATGTATATTCCTAGGTATTTATAGGTTAAAATTGTTTCAATTTTTTTGCAACTACATATAGTCATGAGATCATCATTTGTTTGATTGATATTTGAACATTCAATGTCGTGTAATCTAATTATTAAATTGTTGTTTATTTTTTTATTTTTATTTTTGATTATCATTATCTTGGTTTTATTTCCATTTATTGTCATTTTATTTGAGATTGCCCATTTATTTATATTATTTCGGTCTGTCTGCAAATTTTGATGTGCTTGAGTTTGGTTTACGTCAGTAGCAATCAGAATAGAGAAAAATACTTGAATTTTGTATATTGTTACTTATAGAATTTATATATATATTAAATAAGAGAGGTCCCAAGTTTGAACCTTGGGGGATCCCTCTTTTTGAATTATATAATCAACTGACATTATTTCCAATTTTAATTTTAAATTTCCTTTTTTTCAAATAATTTTCAATAATTTTATAAATATTTCCTCTTATTCCCATTTGATTGATTTTTTGAAGTGGAATTTTGTGATTAATTGAATCAAACGCCTTCCCGAAGTCAATGTATGCTATATAAATTATTTTTCCACTGTTTAAAGATTTATTTATACATTCGTTTACTTTATTCAATAGATGTATAGTACTTTTATCTTTCTGATATGCAAATTGGTTACTATTTAAAAGTTTCTTGCTGCTTATGAAGTTGTACATGTTTTTAGATATATAACTTTCTATAATCTTTGAAATATTTGAAATTAATGCAATGGGCCAGTAATTATTTAGTTCATTATGATTTCCTCCCTTATATACTGGAATTGTGTATGATATTTTCCATGAATCAGGATTTATGCATGTATAATAAATCTTTTTAAACAATTCAACCAAAAATTCAGAAATATTTTCTTTTATTTTTTTAATATCATTCGTATTTATAAAATCAGGTCCATATGAATATTTTGTTTTTTGATTTTTTTTACTTCCATTATATCATTTTTATTAGGAAATGCTAATACCATGGAGTTCAGTTCAGTTGCCGGTTTTACATCATTCGTCATTATTTCATTTCTGTTAATTTTTTTATTAGTGTTTATATTCTGAGTAAATTTTTTACTAAGTTCATTAAACAATATTTTAATATCATAATTTTCCAATAAGTTGGAGTAATCGGAAGTCTTAATTTTGTTATGTCTTCCAATTATATTTTTATTTAAAATTTTCCAAACATTTGAGTTGGCATTTGGATCATCTTTTATAATTTTCCTGAAATATTTATTCTTTTGTTTGTTAATTTGATTTTTCAACCAGTTTCTTTTTGTTTTGTATTCCTTTTCTAATTTTGTATTTGTTTTGTTTTTGTTTGTTTTTTATATATTTTTTATATAAATTATTTTTTTCTTCTATATATTTTAATATTTGAGAATTCATCCATTCTTTTTTAGATTTTAGATTTTGTCTCTCATTTTGGTCACTTTTACTTTTTTCATTAATTCTTTTATTTTTGACCTTTTGTTTTGCTTTTTTTATTAGTTTATTCAATTTACTAATAATTTTGTTTGGATCTTCTACTTTATTCCTTTTTATTTCATTTGTAATAATATTAATCCTTCATTTAAAAATTCAATATCTATTTTAAAATTATTTTGTTTCTCATAGTTAATATTTTCTTTTTCTGGTAATTGAAATTCTGTTTTTTCAATTTCAATCAAGATGCTATAATGATAATAAAGCTTTAAATAATAAGGAAATTAAAGCAAAATTTTTAATAAAAGAAAACAAGTGCAGCACCGGATCAAAAGAAAAGAAAAGAAAATTGCCTTTTCGATTCGATTATGGGGAAGGAATTGGAAATGGATTACTTTCTTTTAATGAGATTTTCTTATATGTATCAGAAGACGTTGCGAAACATTGTGATTGGTTGACTAATCGCTATCCCTACCTTGTTTATATGTAAGTGAAGTCATTACATTACTTTGTTTTTTTTTCAGTAGTTATTTTTTTTCTTTTTAAAAATACTTAACTCTTGTTATGTAAAACTTAAGATCTCTGTTATGGTGAAATTGAAATAGAGATTTATACAAATTCGCCAATTCACAACTTAGCATTCTTTTATTTTTATTACAAACTGTTATAAAATCACAACATTGAATTTTTCTTATTTGATCCTAAACAAATTTTTGTTCTTCAAAATAAAAATAGAATATATTAAATTCGATTAAAGATGGCGGTTTTGGCACTTATTTCTAGTAATGATATAAAAACGAAAATAACAATTGAATTTCAATTTGTATGATACCAGAATTCTGGTAAAAATTAACAATATTTTAGTCTTTATTTTTTTTAATCTCATTAAATACATTTTCTTCCCTCTGTATTTTTTTTTAAATCTATTAATATATCAAACGATTCCTGGGAAAAGAAAAACCCAACCTATTTTTGAAATCATCGTTTCTATTTTTAATTAATATATAAGATGTAATTCTATATTAAAAATGTATTTTAATTGGAATAGCCCAAAACGATATAAGTACAGCAAAAAAGTTATATTCAATTAGAATTCAAAATCATTTGTACGTCAATTTTCGTATAATTCAGTCAATTTCAATGATGAAAACATTTAATTCATGAAAGTTGAAAGTATAATACATAATGACTAAATGCAATTTACAATAAATCAAATTAAATTACATAGGACCTGTTGGACCTAAAGTTAAATGTATCAGCTTCTGTCTTACCTTAACGTTCTAACTGGGAATATATATTCAAGATCAAACAAACGTACAGATATTGTCATGTTTTAAATGACATAAATTGCATTTTATATATCTTCCATTTATTGTCCTCAAAATGAAAGTTGACCGGCGGAAGTTTGAACTGCGCAGTCCTTCCAGTAGCTGATCAATTATGCTTTCCTGTCACAATGGACGCCGTCGTCTGTTTTCCCTTAGAAAGACATGTTGAAAACGCCAAATTAAAACTTCTCTCGACTATTTAGCGTTATTTCAATACCAGTTGCTAACAATAAGTATTTATATAAATAAATAAATAAATATATATAATTTATAAATACTCTTTTGCAAAGTAACAAGCGATTACCGTAATGGCGGCGTCCTGTCATAAAATCAGACGGAAGTGCCTGACCAGACTAATCGATCATACTTGCGCAGATCTCACAAAAACAGAGCGGCCATCTTTCATTTGGAGGACAGTAGTATTTGTTTGTAAATAATTGTCCATCATGAAATATTTTTGGAATGATTCAAGAATCAATATTTTTATGATTAGGGCCCAGTTCTTCATGACATTATTTTTTCTTGGCTTCACTTGTATTGTTAAGTAGATACAAATAATTATTATCAGTTATTACGACTGAATAAGTATTGTTATTTTGTAAATAAATGCATAGGTTAACATTTTTTAGTTTTAGAGGGTTGTTTTTTTTTAATCATATAAAGGGATAGTTTTTTTTTCTTTCTTTTGAAACTATGTCGACCGGGTTTTGTTGTTGTTGTTATTGTTGTCTTTGTTTTAGATCAAGTTTAAGTCATGTTTTTTTAGCTTTTAGGTCATTTTTTAATTTTTGAGTCATAAATATACTAAAGCTTTTAAGCTGTAAATTAAAAATCGGGCTCGAATGATTGCTTATCGTTAATCTCCTACTATACAGAGTTAGTTTTTAGCAGTTTTCCTCTGAGTAGAAACTGGGATTCGATAAATAGGAACAGTAATGCGTGGTTGATACATGATTTGGCCCCTGAGGATCTGTTGGTCTCTGGGATCAAAAGGCTGAGTAGTCTGTCTCTGTGTATTGTTAACACTTTGGGGTTGATTAGTTGCTGAGACATTGTTTTTACTTGACTGTGTTTCTTGTGCCCTTAGAAGGACAACTGCTGAGCAGAACAGCAAAACAATAATAACTGTCTTGTACATATCTAGAAGAAAAATAAATTTCATTATTTCCTGAATGGGAAAAAAAGCTAAAGAAATAGTATTGAAAAAAAAAATAGTTAAAAGAATTATCAAGTAATTAGATTGGAGCACTATCCATCTGATCAATCAAATACTATCTTCACCCTTTTGAAAAATACACAAAAAAAAGATTGAAAATGTTTACCATTTTAGGCTTCTGAAAGACACCTTACATCTCCAGTTTGTCTGTCTGTGGACACATATCCCACACTGATTCGCACCGGCTTCTGTTAGCTCAGTTGTAGTTGGTCTGAATGCTGAAAGTTAGCTCAGTTGGTTAGAGCGTCTGGCTAATAAAGAGAAGGTTGTGGGTTCGATCCTCTCTTGGGCAATTCTTATTCTTCATTTTTTTCTCCCCTTTTTAAATCTTTTCACAGTTTCTCAACTTAAGTTTTTTTTTAAAAAAATCATTATTAGGAATTCAGTGTGCTAACAAGGTTTCAGTTAAGAATGACGATTATTCCATATAAATAAGGGTGGGTGAGATAACATGGGGTCGCAAACAGACACGCGCGAGCATTTTCTAGACCACCCCGGCGCAGTCTATTCTAAAGTAAAGGTGACTCAGAAGCCGTTGCGAGCACTGTGATTGGTTTACTAATCACTATCCCTATCTTGTTTTATTAATTAGGTGGATCTAGTGGTACAGTGGCGTGGGCTGAGGAGCTGTGCTTATTAGCCGGGAATTTTTTCCAGATTACTTTTCCTCTAGACAAAATAATCAACTGAAAGCGATTATTTGCAATTTAATGTGATTGGCAAATGCAGTATGAGATCTTTAGTTTATCTTCTATATTGAAAATTAGAAGATGGCAGTAAAAAGTTAAGATAGTTTCAGTTTATACACTTACTTTTAGCTTTTTTTTCACAAACATTTTCTTCTTAAGTCCATTTTGTTCTGTCTACGGCAACGAATTGTTAGTGTCTTGAAGCTTACCGTATTAAGCTACTTATTCTGCAAAAGTCCCTTTTATAGTACTTACCATACTTTCCAAGGAGCTGTCATATCGTATATATTGCGAAAATCAAGACCCTTTTGTCAGATGAAAGGACACATGGAGTACTTTAAAAATGTACATGGTTTGGGGTGCCGACACTCAACTGTTTTCGAGATATTTTACATTGTTTTCATCGATTTCCGAGTGTTATCTTACTGACATCCTAATTAAAGATCTAAGGACCCAGGGCTCAATTCTTCTGTGCGGCAAGCTTTTTTTTTTTTAATTCTATTTCTTTGTGTTTCGTTTTTATCCTTCTGTGTGTGTGTTTTTTTTTTTTTTACCTTCTTTCTTTAAGGTTTTTTTCCCTCCAGTTATATTATGATTATTAGGAAAAAAAATAATATACGATTAGAAATAAATAAATAATTTTCTCTTTATTACTTTTTTTATTAGGAGTATTTTAATTTATTAACAATAAAACAAGACATATATTAGGTTGGCCAAAAAGTTCGTTCGGTTTTTAAATAAAAATAAAAGACACATTTTTCATCAATAATTTTTGTGAACAACGTCTTCAACGGATTGTTCCACTATCTTCTGCCATCTTTCAGGCAACTTCAAAATTCCATCTTCCCAAAAGTTTTTTATCTTTTTGAGCAAAACAATATTCCAGATGCCTTTGGTGTCTTCCAGGGATTTGATTTTTTTTTCCATTAAGAGAATTTTATAAAGACCGAAATCAATGGAAATCCGAAGGTGCAATGTCTGGTGAATAGGGCGGATGAAACAGAACTGCCCAGCCAAGATATAGCAGTTTTTGCCTGGTCATCAAAGAAACATGCGGTCTCGCGTACTTATTGTCTTCCATCTTCAATATTAAATTGGCGACACAAAATTCACCAATTTTGATCAGTTTTTGTTTTAAATGCAAGCTGATACAACAGCTGTCACAAAACAATCAAACAAAATTGAGACAATGTCGTTAAAGACACCTAAACGATACAAGAGCCAACTTACATAAAAAAAGCCGAACAAACTTCATTGACCAACTCAATATAAATAAGCAACTTAACAAATTTTTTTTTTAAATTTATCTTTCTTTCCTGTAATACGCTTTTCTCTTAATATTATTATAACTTGAACCATTAAAATTAATGGATAAAAATCCTAAAATTATTCATATAAAATTTAATAGAATTTAAATGAATGTTTATTTTCAGATAATCGATTGAAATATTTATCCTGATACGATTAACAAATATTCTTTTAATTTTTAATTATTCTTTTAAATTAACAATTTACTTCTTATAATTTTTTAATTAAAATTATTTTAGTTAAAGTTATGTTAAAAATGCAATTACATAATTCATTTGTGATGTTTTATTCTAAAAAACAAATCTTGTTAATTTGTATTTGTTCCTAATTAAAAATCATCGGGGCTTAGATATTTAAGTCAATCTTAGAATTATTATTCATAAATTATAATGGTCCAAATAATAATATTAAGAGCACTTGAATCTTCTTCAGGAGGAAAGCGAATTTTATACAAAAAAAATATCTAATTAAATAATTTAACGTGTGTAAAATTTTTTTAGGTTGATTAAAAATTGAAATCAACACACAGAGTAATAATTAAAAAAAAAAAAATCTAAACACATTAAAATACAGATCACTAATTTCTACTTGCTAACGAACTGTTCAAATTTAATGTTTTTTAAATTATTATTCTGTGTGTTGACCTCAATTTGAAATCAATTTAAAAATTTAATCTACTTAGACCCTTATCGGGAAAGTATCAAAATAAAAAAATAATATATTTTAAGAACAAAACTTCAAGGTTATTAGGCATTAAGGGTTATTATTAGAATTTTTTGTTGTAAAGTTAGATTTCTCTCGTAAGGAAGAATTTTGTAATAATTTGTTTTTAATCTTCTCACCATCTGAATATAACTACTCTCACCCGCTTTACACGCTCTTGAAAACTTGTTTGTAAAGTGGTTCGAAAATCTCCCACTTGCCCGAAAACTCTGCCAATTGCTCTAAATAGAGCATGTTCTAAATTCAGGCAAATACTAGAAACAAGTCGACACCAGCGCTCTTGGCGGCGAGAACATTTATTTCAAAACTACGACAGTGTTAATTTCACTCTGAAATCTGGATATTCTTTGCTTGTGATTTCAATCCATGGCTTCATTCTCTTCCTCCGGGATCTTTTTTTTTTTCCTTCCTTTTTCTTAAACTCTGCTGTGAAATGAGTTGAGAAATAATAATAAAACAAAGCTGCAGAATCATCTTGTTTGTCCCTTCGGTGACTGCATTTGGAATCGCGATCTCAACGAGAACAAAACGAGACTTGAACACTTAACACTTTCTTCCCGTGTAAAGCGATACAACAAAGGGCAAGGCTTCTAGAGCACGTAAAGAGGCCATTGGTCATCATAACAAGCTACTAAAACCTCAGGTATTAATTAAATGAGTGAGTTTCGTTTTTTGCAGTCTTAAGAAAACTTTATATCGCACTAAATTTAACTTGGGTCTACATATTGAATTGTATTTAACATAGATCTTGTGAAGTTTCGCAAGGTTTTTTGTAGTGGACAAAGGTACCGGAGAATGTTTGTTTGTTTCCCACGCTTGTTGTTATTAATAGTGGATTTGTTGATTCATAGGTGATATCATCAATGAACGGAAACATTCGAATTAGGTTATTGGTTAAAGCGTTAAGATCCTGAATCAAGGAAATGCTGGAGACTGCAAACCTTTTATTTCTTTTATATATTTCTAATACCAATGAACCTAAAATTCTGAAAATTTAAAAATGAACTTGTGAAATATCAAGTTTTCTATTTCACAATTTCTTGTTTCTAATTTCTATTTTTTTGTTTTTAATTTTCAAGATTTTCTGTAATTAATACAATTAAAATTCAAAAACAGTCAATTTTTCGGTGTTTACGAGTATTACTCGATATTTTCAAATGAAAAAATTTGACAAAAACCTGAAATGATAAAAAATTCGTAAAATAATGTTTTTTATTTAAAATATTTATTATTAGTGCAACAGTTAATTTTTTAAAAATAATTTAATCTCGCAATTTAAAAAAAAAATATATTTTTTTAAAATTAACTGTTGCACTAATAATAAATGTTGTAAATACAAAACATTATTTTATGAATTTTTTTATCATTTTAGGGTTTCGTCAAAAATTTTTTTGAATTGAAAATACCAAATAATACTTTGTAAACAAAATGAAAAATTTAATTGTTCAACAGAATTTTCACTAACTCTTTGTAAAATAGGCTTGAGGAAGGGGGAACGATATTCCCCTGAAAATTTGCTTTATCCGAATAAATGTAAGTTATTATTACATTTTATTTTAGAGATGTTGGAGATCTTTCATCACAATACATATGGTAGGAGAAAAAACCTACGAAGGAGGTATGGAACAGTTATAAAATGAAACAGTTTTTTGAAGTTTAATTTAATTAATTACAGAATATTTTGAAAATTAAAAACAAGAAAATAGAAATCCCATATTTAAATTTTCAGAATTTTAGATGCATTGGTAAAAGAAATATACAAAAGAAAATAAAAGGTTTGCAATCGCCTGCAGTTGTTGGAGTCAGAAGCTTATTCACAA
>JAFIDM010000007.1:7746916-7757334 GCA_023159025.1 Thereuonema tuberculata | reverse complement strand
TCACTAATTCATCAATAATTTATTTGGATTATATTTGAAAGCTTAACGTAAACCTCCCCCCAAAAATTTTTATTTATAAAATTCCTATAATTTTTCTTAACGAAACAACAGGAAACCTACAAAATAACAGATATTAAAAGTAAAACATTTCCTGTCAATAAATAAAAGTTTGATTTAAAAGTGTTGAGTTGCACTTCAAGGAAATTTAATTGCAGTTGTATTTCATATGTTTTCCACAGCCTGTTTTCATCAAAGTTAAATAAAAAAAACCATTTCGTTTCCTTTGACATTGATCTATTTACGAAATATCATCGTAAAATCAGGTAATAATCGCATTTCATGAGTTAATAAATTACAGCTCACCTTTATAGCTCCGAAGGATTACTTTACAAAAATACTAACTCCCTCCACGAAAATTTCCTATGTTTATAAAACCGAAATTCATAAATCATAAATGATTATTATTATTATTAATATATATAATTATTTTTCATATATTTATGAAAAATTAATTTGAATTTTTTATGTCCAGTTAGGTTTTAAAAGAAATTTAACAAATTCTAATGACATGCCAACAAAAGATGTAAAACATAACATTGAAAATGAAATTCATTATCAAAAACTTATGACAGCTCTTTATTAGTGGAATTGGGAAAGTCCTTTTAAATTCGAAGTAACATAAATAAATAAATAAATAAAAGTATATGCAATGCTATTAGTAGCATTAGTAGTGGTGAAGGAATATACAAAGAGATTGAGGTCAAGTGTGAAGACGAGGAGAGCGGAAGAACAAAGTAATTGTGCTCATGAGTTCATTAATTGGAGGCTCCGCTAGGGAACAGTCAGACTTTGTTGTCTTTTACAGAAAGAGAAACTGAAGAAGAAAGAAACGTGAAAGTCGGGATTCGAACCAGATTTAAAAACATAAACCTTGTGGCAGGCCACTATCTTGGCCATAAAGCAAGGCCTAAATGGCATTTTGAATAATGATAATGTATGATTGGGTGTGTGTCGAAATCTACAATTGAGAAACTTATGGCTGCTGCATCAAAAAAAAAAAGCACGATTTATATTAAATATCATATTTAATATTTAAATGTTACTATCTTCATTTGATTAGATTTCGTATTTGTATTATAATATAGGTCGCTTTACATAAGGATCAAAACACTGAAACATAAGTAATTTAAAAAATAATGCACTGATCAACATTAAACTTTATATTTACGAGGTTAATATTATTGCTCCACCTCATTACATTATGAAGTTTAAAGTGACTTAACAGATGCTTTGCAAGGATGCGGAAGTACTGTGATTCTTAAGAATGGAATAATGCAATAATTTAAATCAAATTTCACCTGCAAGAGTTAATAAATATTGTTTACTAGCAAAAGAAGAGTTGTGCTGATGTGGATGACGAAGAAATTGTAATTATGTTATCACTTTGAGACTTTTCTAGTTGGTAAAAAAAGCACGTTGGTAAAAAAAAGTGTAAAAGAACGCTTTATTTTTTTATTTTTTTTTTTTAAAAAGGCAAATTACATTAACTAAACTAAAAACTGAAACTTACAATTAAGAACACTCATGTCAAATTTCATGTTTGCAACTCAAACGTATTCCCTGCAGAAAAGTTACCCCCCATCCCGTTTCCAACCCTTAGGATCCGATTTTCGGAAATTCGTCGAATATGTATAGTTTAGATTTTGACAAAGAACACTAATGTGAATTTTCATGTTTCCAAGTCAAACATGTTTCGGAGAAACACAAATCCTTAAAGGTCTTTTTGGCCTCCCATTGACACCCCTTACAATCCGAAAATCGAAAATTCGTCGAAGTATATTTTAGATTTTAACAAAGGACACTCCTGTCAAATTTCGTGTTTCCAACTAAAGTGGTTCAGTGATATGCGTAACCTTCATGAATGTTTGTTCCCTCGCTTACATCCCTCAGTCCGGATCCGGGTTTTCGTTGTTAATGCTTTATTCTGGGATGCATGTGAACCTCCGTGCCAAATTTGATAAAGATCCGTTGAGAAATGGCAACATTGTTTCAAGACAAACAAACAAACACTCGCGCTTTTTATATAGATAACACGTTAGATTTCGATGTTAATATTTTTAGGCCTACTTTAAAATATGAAGCAAAATGCTATTCTCTAAATTCAAAGTAAATGCAATGAAGTTACATCAAACTTCATATTTACGGGTATCCTGCTTTTCGAAGATCCGCTCTCAATTGTTATCAATTTTAACGAGATCCTATAGTTCGTTGTTTCGACCTATTTCGTCATGTTTCCGT
This sequence comes from Thereuonema tuberculata, assembly GCA_023159025.1. Classification (NCBI taxonomy): domain Eukaryota; kingdom Metazoa; phylum Arthropoda; class Chilopoda; order Scutigeromorpha; family Scutigeridae; genus Thereuonema; species Thereuonema tuberculata. The sequence goes on along the minus strand of JAFIDM010000007.1, from coordinate 7,755,036 downwards.
AATCTTCCACGGGCTTCTGCAACCACGTGTATCATTCGAATGTATATTCATCGTCAAAGTATTCCAGAATCAAAAGTTAACGGTAACTTTTTGTTCATTTTTTTTTTCTATTTTATATTGCAAATGATATTTAGTTTTGGTACGCATTTGCAAATATAGTGTGCTTTGATAGCTACAAAATAGAAAAAAAACTGCATTTCGACAATTTTGGATTATGGACTTTGTTCTGGTCCCCAACCTATCGAATAAGCGAGAGAGGCTTGTACTTTAATTGTGTTTTACTTTATATTTACTTACTGACCTCTGTAAGGATCACTATGAACTACATATTAAGATCCTTTCTATAAACCTTTCGTAATGTTGATCAAAAGACAATATCTTTATTTAACTCTGAATGTAACATTGAATTTCTAATTTAAGATTGTAATATTATTCGGAGCCTTATCTCTCCCGAGCCCTTGGGCCTGCATAGGCCTGTTGTGGCGATCCTTTAGCTTTTTTATTCTTTAGACTTTGGTCGTTCATAAAGACCCTTTGCAGATCATTTTTGAATGAAGACCATTAAGAAATCAACATAAACAATCTACTGATAATCGGCGGAATCGCAGTGAAGTCTCCAAAGCAAAAAGAAACAATAAAAACTCACTAAAAAATATTAGTGAGGAAATTCATGGAATAGAATTCCGCCTGCCTCAATGAATTTTCGTAACGCATTGAAGATTAAATATGCGGATTTAATTAATAATAAACATCAGTGAGTGAGACTAAGTGTTTACTAAGTGACATCCTACAACAACTGTTTCAGGTTCTTTGGCGATCATCAGGTAGGTGTGGCCAGCAGTAAATAGTGAGATCTCAGGACAGAGATCAATAGGAACAAACCTAGGAATCAACACGGTACCATTTATGCCTATTGACCTCTGTACTGAGACCTCATTGTTTACTGGTGACTACTCCTAGCTGACAATCGCCAAAGAGCATGAAACAGCTGTCCTGGGATGTCACTTAGTCTCACCCACTGATGTTTCTTAATATTTTCTGCGTTATTTTTTTAAATGCACTCAGAATATTCATTTAAGGCAGATGGAATGTCCTCAGATCCGAGACCTCGTTGTTTACTGGTGAATACTCTTAGCTGATAAACATCAAAAAGAGTGAAAAAGCTATTCTGGGATGTCACTTTGGTTTTTCACCCATTATTGTTATAATGTACTGATTTACATAAAAGTTAAGACTTCAACAAAATTTTATCTTTGAATTTCAACTTTTTGTTATCAGCTATTGAGTCCATGCTCAGTTATCACCGTGTAGTGGCCATGTAACGATTGAGTAGAAGAGGCATTTTGGAGAAGTGAGAGAAATGGAGACCATAATAACTCTTCTTAAGTTGGACAGTAAATTGGTTTCGTACCAAATTTTAAGAAAATCAGTCTTGCCAATTTAGATGAGCTAAAACAATATTCAAATTGAATTGTACACTTAGTCAGTGAGCTGAAACACTTAGGTAAAAAGTTTCGATTTCTTATTTATATTCCGAAAGAATAGTTTATGAGAGAAAGAGAGCCTTAAAGGCCATTCAAACATGTAAGCAACTAACTTATCAGATTTGGTGTAGGGGAAGGTGTTGTACCTTTGACCGATTGTACCTTTGACCACCCTTGATTGTGATGTCATCTATCAGCATACTTTAAAAGCTTTTCTGTTTAATGTGTAATATTCCCACTATTTGCGATTTTAAACCTTCAGCAGCAATTAGATCTTTGACTTGCAAGGAGTGAAAAATATTTTTCTAATTCCATCACCGAAAAGTAAGTATTTTGAGAGTGCATATTTCTTTAATAACATTGCTTGTTTTCTTTGGATTGTTATTTTAACAATAATGAGTAATATATATCCCACCCAAAACACTTCGTGTAAAATAAGTTGCCAAGACTCACATGCTCATAATGCTTTCACTGTTAAAAAGTTATCAGATCTCATGTAGAGCCAAGCCCCTAACTCTATGAGGCCTAACTCTACAAGCCCTAACTCTAAAAACCCAATATCTTGGTCAAAAAGTATGCCTTGGCCGTTTCGTGGCTGTCGCACAGACAATCCCATGGAGTTATATAAAGGATATGGAGTATGCCAAGGCACACTTTTTGACCGAGATAGTAGGATTTTTAGAGTTAGGCATGTAGAATGAGGGGCTTGGCTCTACATGAGATCTGATAACTTTTTAACAGTGAAAGCGTTATAAGCATCTTGGCAACGTATTTTACATGAAATGTTTTGGGTGAGATGAAATAGTTCCATGAAACGGCCAAGCCATACTTTTTGACCAAGATATAGGGTTTTAGAGTTAGGGCTTGTAGAGTTAGGCCTCGTAGAGTTAGGGGTTTGGCTCTACATGAGATCTCATATCTTTTTAACAGTGAAAGCATTATGAGCATGTGAGTCTTGGCAACTTATTTTACACGAAGTGTTTTGGGTGAAATTTCATTTCTTTTCGTAAGATGAGATCTGATAACTTTTTAACAGTAAAAGCGTTATGAGCATATGAGTCTTGGCAACTTATTTTACATGAAATGTTATGGGTGGGATTATTTATTACAACTAAATTTAGTTTTAAGATTATTTAGAAAATGGATTTTTTTTTTCAATACCCTACTTTTTCTGTTTTTTTATTGGTCAACTTGTATATACAAGCTGTTTGCACTTTTGTAAGAAATCACATTATTACACACTATTATTTAGGCCGAAGGCTGAGGGTACGACGTATTTCAGATCTTAATAAAATCCAAAGTATAAAAGCTAGATAAATGAAACTTAGCGTATTTCATTAGTCTGCTAACTGCATCTTATCCTGAAAATTTGAGCTCTCTAGTATTATCCAGGCCGAAGCTATGAGGGTTCGATAATACATAACCAGACTCCCCCTTTATGAGGGGTTGGAGGGTGAAAGTTACGGATTTCTTAATTTTTTGTTGTTGTTTGTGTGCTAATCCTAGCCTTCATACCAAATTTCAGCTTTCTAGGACTTCAGGAAGTACCCTAGAGTTTTCGATGATCATGAGTCAGTGAGTCAGTGACGGAATCGACGTATTTTAGGTATTAATAAAATCCAAAGTATAAAAGCTAAATAAATGAAACTTAGCGTATTTCATTAGTCTGCTAACTGCATCTTATCCTGTAAATTTGAGTTCTCTAGTATTATCCAGGCCGAAGCTATGAGGGTTCGAAAATACGACGAAATACTTCCAGAAAAGGTATGTAGTGCCCTTCCTGCCTTTTGCTCGTCTTGGCGGGGGCACTACCGTGCCCCCAGATATGCCTATAGATTAATTGTTAGGACTTTTAAGATGACTGGATTAACCTAAAAATTGTATCATGGCGTGAAACATAAGTTTGACTGATGTTGTACCTTTGACCACAGCAGGGTGTTGTTCCTCTGACCAGGTCAAAGGTACAACATTACTTAATAATATGTAAATGTTTTTACTTACAGTCATTTTTGCATTATCTAAGATGGAAATTTAAATATTTTTTGCCAAATGTTTTATTTTTTTACCAAATCTTATCCAAAGAAAATAAACAATCGAATGTTTGTCCATGACTTTGAGTCTGATGTTGAATATTCATCAGGGGAAAGTGTTTTCGAAATTTCAGATGAATGCCATGAGTTGGAGAAGGAATTAAACTTTGAAAAAGAACATTTAGTTGAAAAATGTTATATCCTTGTCAAGCTGACAAAAAAAAACAAGAAATACTTTGTGCCCCAAATAAAGGAAACAGTATGTGATTATTTTAAAGTTAAATATTTGAAACTATCGAAGATGGCGAAATTCATCCAAGAAGATAACCAGATCTCTGACATAGAACTACAAGATATCGTGCCAGGCTACCAAATCCAACCACAGCTCGACTAAAGGAATGTCTATCTTTTGGAGATAGACAATGATTTTTCATTCTATAATGTAGAGTAAACGGGCAGGAGTGCCTTTAGAATTTATTTGATATTTTATTATTCTACTTTGAACTGCATGTATTTGCCAAATGTATAACATTTCTGAATAAAAAGGTTAATTAAATAACTTGTATCTAACTGCCAGTTTCTACTACCACCTGGTCAAAGGTACAATACCCTCCGGTCAAAGGGCCAACACGTAGTTGTACCTTTGACCACAAGATATAGTTTTTTTGTAAAATAAAAATAAAATACTTATACTCAAAATATAATATATAAAACACATGCAGTTGATGGCAAGATGAGTAAAGATCACATGTATCCATTCACGTAAGGATTTACTTGAGTACAAAAAATTAGAAAATTCATTTAGTGAAAACTGGTCAAAGGTACAACACCTTCCCCTACATTGCTTACAGAGAAGGAAAGCTCAAAACCAGTGAAAGAATGTAGGAAAGTGAAACAGCATCAACAATAGTGGCGGTCGCTCTTTCGGTACTACAGTGCTACAGCACACTACATTAAACAAGATAATTTTATTTAACAAATAACACTTCATTTTTATTTATATTATTATATTTTCTATTATTATTTTTATCTAAATTCTATTTAAACTTCGAAATGTGGGAAAATCTGGAAATTGCTCTCTTTTCATTTATTCGGAAGCCGTGTGTTGTTTTCAATAAAAATGCAGTCATGACGTCATGCTTAGAATCAAAAGATGTATGTGCGCATGTGTGAACCAATCACAGCCGTGGTTTTCTGTAGGTGCTACGGAATTCCTAGCGCACGAGATCTCTCCTTCTTTTTTTCAGTATGTTATGAATCTCGCTGCTTAAAAAATGAGAAGTGCCTAGAAAGTGTTTGAAGTAGTCAAGTGCATTATAGCATTGAGAGTTTATAACTTCGAGAGTCAAATTCGTGGAAGGATGTTATTTTTTTAATAATTATTACAAAGGTATTAGAATTTCTACAAAGGTTTTTACTTTTATTTGTTATATTTATGTGTTTGTTTATTTTGCTATTTCAAATTTACTGTTCGGTTTTGTTTAGTAGAGCCTTCAACACTTTTGCGCATGCGTCAGGTCTTTTTCGATTTCATCGAAATAGAGGTTGTTTACTTTTTATCAGTGTTAGTTTTAGCTGCGCTCTATTTGCGCTTTTCAGGAAAGAATAATGGAAAGAATAAATACTATTGCAGAAATGCTGCCCCTTTATTTTTTTCTTAAAAGCGAAAATGACCAAAAGAATTTCTTAGGAAAGTGCCCATCTCAGCATATCACCCCTCTGCAGAGTAAAGTCCTCGGCCAGTGGTCGGTCTGCTTTTTGAAAACAAACAGTAAAAGTGTATTTATTGTTTTAATTTTCGCTTACATTTCTTTTTTCACTAAATTAATCACATAAGACTATCTACATAAAGATAAACAAAGGGAAAAAATGAGAAAAGAAAAAGAAATAAAAAAGAATTTACTATTAGGAAAAAGACAAGAAGCAGTGTATCAAGAAGCAACGATGCTGGGCTGGTAAGAAAAGATAAGGAAAGAGGAGTAATGTATGGGATCCATTGCTAGCAAAATACGCGCTTATATATTGGCGAGACAGGAAGGACGATAACGGATATGGTCTCGGAGCACCGCAGTGCCCTGCAAAATAAAAATGTTGACTATTTAACTTTTGTGCATTCCAAGAACTCTAATTATACTATTGACATTGATCGACCCATCGAATTGTGTTTATGCGAAAATTACTTCAAAGGAAAGTGCATCGAATCTTTCTTTATTTTAACTATCAATGAGGCATATAACAAATACCTGTCAATTCAAGCCATGGCTGAATATGGGTTCAATAGAAGATCCATCATGAAAAGAAGGAAAAAGAAGCAGAAGAAAAAAAATGATTTAAAGTTAAGATTTGGTTTTTAAAGTAATTTTGCGTATAGTATTGGAAACCTCATTTATTTTGAATTGTTTTTAATTCTTAGCACGTTTCCTTTCAGTCAAATATATGGAGTATCAATGGGATGGATCAGTTCCAGCGAATCCGTAGCCGGGTTATCAAAACAAGTAATTTATCCGTGGCCTTTGTTTTGATTCATCATTGTCTTCATAATATGCCGGTAGGAGTCCATTGCCGATGACTACTTTAGTTTTGTATATTTACGTCACACGAGGTTATGAAATGTAATTTTCTCTCATTTATATAAATTCTCATAATTACGTTCAAAGAAAAAAAAAAGATTTATAGTTTTGCATAATCACGTCGGAGGACATCATGAAATGAAATGACTTTTTATTACGTAAATTTTCATAATTACATTAAAAATGATTTTCAGTTTCGTGTAATTACGTCACACGACGTCATGAAAAATTTTCTTTGTGGTATGTAAATTTTCATTTTTATACGTCGTGCGATTACTTTGAATGGTTCGTTGATTGATCCATTTTCTGTTTAAATAATGTATCTTTCTGTATATTCAGTTACCTGAAAAAAGTCACGCTTCATTTTGTGACTGAAACCGGGTCGGATCATTGTAATTTTAATGTTTCGTAAAGTTCTTAATTTAAATAGGTGTGCAGGTGTGCATTTGAAATTGAAAGTATGAACAGCACACGTAAAGACAGAATTTTTTTTTATTTGCTTTATTGTTTATTTCTTTTCAAATAAATTATTGGTTGTTGTCTTTAAAATATCAATATTAAAGGAAATGAATTCATTTTTCTTTTAAAGATGTTTTCTCAAATATATTCGTTTCATCATTCTGTTGATAGATGTTTTCACTGTATCAGGAAAACACTGTTTCGTTTTAACTGTTAATAACTGTGATAATCAGATATCAGATTTTTCATATCATATCAATATCACTCATCACTGTTTGTATTAAAGAATTATTGCTAACATTCTCAATGTTTGAATGTTTTACAAAAAAAAGATGAAGCTGCTTAAAAATTCTTTATACGGAGCCGGCGTTAGGGGGTGGCGAACGGGGCGACGACCTCAGGCTTCGCGCCTAATTAGAAGAAAGAGGATAAAATAGGATTGTATTTTTTTTTTTGGTTTTTAAAATAAAATTTTTCTTTTTTTTTTGGCTGTTAATACAGTATTGTCAAGAGCCCCGCAAAATTCATCTTGCCCGAGGCCCCGCACCCTCCTAGCGCCGGCTCTGCTTTATATATGAAAAAAATAAAGTTATATACAGTAAAATAACCGGTTTCCGTCCCGAGAGAAACCTTTCTCACGCAAATATTTACCAATGAAAAACACATGAATGTGTAGAGACAGTTCCAGGAATTGCCCAATGACAGTTCTTGATGAGGCTCCATGGTATAACTTCACTATGGGTCATTCCACGTCAAATCAACCGATGAGTTCACCACCCCATCACAGATTTTTATGAAAATTTATTTGCATATAAAGAGTCATAAGATAAGACATTCTGCAAAATATGGGATTTTTAGGTCAAATATTTGCCGAGATAAGAATTTTTGGTTTTATTTTTTGTGCCACGCCCCTTTTTTGACGTATTTTTTTGAATATCTCATCTCCTAATCAATCAAATGGAACCAAATTTGTTTTCCCCATGTATTTTTTTATGCTGAATCGAAAAATTCCAACGAAATTAGTCTAGGACTAACAGTTTTGTAGTAACAGATAGCATGTAAGTGTTTAGGAAAAAATTATAAATGCCATGTGGGACAACATTTAAAAATTTGAGATTTTAACCCAAGTCTAAAAAAGATCTAAGGTAATTGATAAAAAAAAATCAAAAGAATGTTTTGCTCCTGAGCTTAGAAAAAAAATCGCAAATTTGGTACTCTTTTCGAATCGCGTAAATGAAATATTCAAAAATTATTACTTTATCACTGCATATTTATTTAGCAAATTCAAGTTATCCCTTACTTTAGTCACAGCTCCGTAAGCAGTAAATCTCACTTATAACAAATAATAACCCAGGTAAAACCCATATTTTCAAGTATTCGCCCATTCTACAATTGTATGATTCAAAACCAAAAATACGTAAATAATCGTATTTTGAAATGAAAGCGAGAAAAAAAAAGGTTGCTTTAAATATTTTGTCCTGAATAACCATTAGTTAATAATTTTGAAATTAATAGAACTCGCTGTATAATAAATTAATTTTTATTGAAAATATTTTAAGTAACACCTCAGTAAAACA
>JAFIDM010000007.1:7731154-7746816 GCA_023159025.1 Thereuonema tuberculata | reverse complement strand
GGCGGCATTTTGTAAGGCAATATATCGTAAGGTATTAGGCACGACTCTAAAGATACGGACGCTTACGCTAGTACCGGTAGGCAAATATCAAAGACCCGGCTACTATTAGAGACCGGCTACTATTTGCCGTGTCCCCTCTGCAGCCCGGCGTTTATTTGAGATCGGCGACAATAAGAGCCTCGGCGTTTATTGGAGCATATACGTTACTTGAGTATTTATATTTCCATAATCAAATGTTTGAAACTTGTAAAGCCAAGATTTTTAAGACTTTTTTTTTAAAGGAATGAAAGAAGTGCGAATCCTAACTTTAGCTTTGTGCCTTCCGATTGATATTTTTCTTGAATTATTCGGGCACGTTAAACTTCTTTCATTTATAAACACTTGGCTATTTTACTTAGTTGATGCAGCCGTTAAATTCCTTTTGTGCTTGCTTTAATGCAGGACAAGGAAGTTTTGTATTCCCCCCCTTTTTAAATTTATGGTTAGGATTTCTTCGGTGAGAGATCCCATTCTCGGGTGCGAGAGTCGGGATACTATTACACCGGGCGCACTTTCTGGGTTGTCATCGGAGGAGTTTGGCTGGCTGAGGAGTCCTAATGAGGACGAAACGGTCCGTCCCAGTCTCTTCCCGATGACAACTCGAAGTGCGAATCCTAACTTTAGCTTTGTGCCTTCCGATTGATATTTTTCTTAAAATGTGGATAACTTCTTAAAATATTAATTAAATTTAAACTTAAACTTTATTACAGTAAGTTGAAAAATGCTATTTAAACTATAGGTCAATATTGTATGTCAATTTATTATTTACTGAAATTTCGTTTTCTGCTTTGTTTTTGTTTCTCACTTCATTTAAACTAAAATATGAATTTTAAAATACTAATGATAGATCAGATATTAAAAGAAAATACTGATTTCCTAATTACTTTTAGAATAATCAAATTTCAATGATCTATTTATGGATAACTGCGGAAATCAGGAAATAAATTAGTTGCCTTCAAATTCTTTCAGACGAATAGATGACTCCGGGGACCATTTGTGGTTTTAATAATTCCCTGAAGTCGTTTCAGCGAAATTCTGTGGGATAGCATGTCGTCAAATCTTTGGGTTGAAAAATTTTTTAATTGATCACTTTTGAATAATTCAATATATTCAGCAGTGAAAAGTTCAAAACGGCAGAAAAAGTAAGAGAATTATCGTATGATTATAAAATGTTTTGCTTGTATATTGTAATGAACGAAACTCTGATGATTCGATATCAGTTATTTTGAATTGTATTGTGATCATTGGTTTCATCCGTGTTACTAAACAAAATCCCGTTCGGAATCTTCACGGACATCACTCTTTTGTATTTTGCCGCCAAAGAATATAGGTCCGGCTTAGCAAAGTATTAGCAGAAGCGAAATAAACCGTTCTTAATACGAAATTTCATTTTTGTAAATGAATTCAATAAAATTGTGCTTTTCGTTAGGCAATAATATTTGTATTTATTCTCCGCCAAGGTTCCCATAATGCAATTTCGTAATTGATATCCCTGATACTTCATGGCGCTACAAGCAATGACTTCACACCTTGTATCCTTCCTTCGTTTTTTAAGAGTATCCTCCCTTAATTACATTACAACAATAATCCTCTTAACAACTCTGCTCACCTCTCGTGTATTAGCTTCTTCCTTTTTGGTGAACTTCCTTTGATCTCTAGACCAGCGTTTCCCAACCGGTGGGTCGCGACTTGATCCTAAAACTATCAAAAACCATCGAATAAACCATCCGAAAAGAAAAGAAAAATCGAAAACCGATCATATATAAGGAATGGATACGATACAATAATGGTTTTATTCTATATTCTTCTATTCCTATATATGTGGAGGTATTCCAATAAAGAAAGGTTGGTAGCCAGCTGAAAAAGGTTGGGAACCGCTGCTCTAGATAAAACAACAAATAGCACAATAAAGAAACATACTCACTTATTTTATCATTTGTTTCATGATAACTATTAGTAACCTATAGATTATTTTTTAAATTTTTATCTGTATTTATATAATTACATAAATGACAGTCTCATGAAAATTTTTGTTTTCCTCGTTTTTTAGAATACTTACAATGTATAAGGTTTTAAAGTAATTAATTACCAGCTTATTTCACCAGGAATCGGATAGAAAACAGCAAAAGATAAGAAAAAAATAGCTAATAATTTCTTTATAAAGAATTAGATTTTGGAAAATGTTTAATCAAGAGTCAGTGATTCTCTCTTTTTTTTGCAGTAAAGTCCTAGACTGAAATTTTAATAATATGTAAACGAAAATTCTGAATAAAAATCGTAATTCACTTAAAAAGTAAACACATAACCCCCCCCCCCCCCAAAAAAAAAACTGCTAATTTACAACAAAGTTTTTATTTCTACCTTTTATTAATTTTTTTCATATTTTAAATTATATATATATATTATATATATATTAGGAAATAGATTAGCGTTATGTAAAATCACAAGATAAAATAACATCAAAAATCTTCCCATCTTTATTAATAAGTAAGTTTGGTGTATTACCAACTTTTTGGAGGCAGAGAAAATAACTTCCTCTTCCCTCCTTACAAAGAATTAAACTTAAACTAACTAAACTAAATCAATTACTTTTGAGGTCTTATAATTTGTGACTGCTCTATTATGAATATTACTCTTGTTTAATTTTTATTGGCTGTGAAAAAGAATATGAGAAATCTCAAAGTAAAATGTCTACAAACTGGGAGTAAGTTGCATGAGAATAGATTTGAAACAGAGTTCTCGGAATGGGAATCAGATATTTACGCTATAGTTTTAATTTTTCAGTTTCATAAAATTTTAATATTTTATTACAGATTTTAACAAAACTTATAAATAAAGATCAGAATTCTATAGGAGGTCTATAACTTGAGAATCACATCAGCTAGAAATGAATTCTCAACGGCTACGAACTAGTCTTGGCAGGACCTATTTAAGGACGAACAGGTCATGTCTGTAGCATTTGTTGTTTCTCAGATATGAATTTCTCGCGATGAACAGACAGACAGAGCGGGGATATAAGGCTTCTGCTGATGTGAGCTACGGTCTGTGTAGAAGCCTTAAGGTCATATGATCAGTCTACCGTTGCACCTTATATCTGAATCCGTGTAATGTGAATTAGATATATTTATAAAGAATAAATAAAGTAGTGCATTATAATGTGGGATATGATTAAGATGTGTGGACAATCAGTTAAAAAGAAACTTAGATTATCAAGTGATAGAAATGAGTGTAGTTTACAAAACTAAGGTTTATTCCATTTTGTTCCGTTTGTCATCTGACAAAGGGATCCGAACTTGGACATGTAATGAAGAATTTTTTAAACATGTGTTTTTTAAGTGTGTTAGGTCCCAATTGTAAAATTTAATCACCACACGCATATAACGGAAAATTTAAGGACGGGTCATTCCCGTCCCCGGCCCCTTTAATCTCTACGGGCAATGTATATTCTATTCAATGTAATAATAACCCTTGTACATACATAGGAGAATCAAGACAGCACTTGTATAAACGACTGTCATAGCAAGTTAACGCAATCCTAATTAAAGACATGAATTACGCCACCGCGGCACACATCCATCTTACTAACCATTCAATTAACTTCACATCTCCATCCATTTTGTGTAGAGAGTCAAATCACTTTCTAGGGAAATGTAAGGAATCATTGTATATCCTGACCACAACTAATTGTTATAATAATTCTATTGTTGTTCAGACCATAGCAGAATAGGTAATTCATAAATCTACTTTAATACAACGTTAACCCTCCACCCAACCCCGTTTGTTTTTTGTTTTTTCAAGACCCACTATTGGTTCCCAGCTGCCAGCCTAGCATTCACATCCAAATATTGTAGTTAAGAACTTGTAAATTTAATTGTAACGCAGTCGAGGACGCCCCGTTAATATAGGGTGAAACCGTTCACGATGTATTTTTAATCTCATAGTAGGGTTTATTTACGTGTACTGTGAAAGTTATTTTCCTTTTTCTTAACGCCTGTACACTTGACTAAACTATTTAATAGAGATTAAAAATCAAAAATTACATCAAAATGGAATTAAAAACATTAAAAGGTAACAACCAGGTTTCCTCCTAGAGAGGCGAATTTTTCAAGTTTTAAATATGTTTTAAATATATTTTTTAAAACTTTTTAAATTTGTGTGTCGGCGCCGTTTGTTAAATTTTCTGTCCAAGTGCATATGGAAATTTTTTTTTATCATTCTCGATGATAAAAATCGCAGTCTTAGTGTTATTCATGATTTTCTATGATATAATGTTTGGGTCCCAGCAATATACGGTGAACCAGTTTTTCAGAAGTCAACGGAAGTTAGCGGCCGTAAAAACTGCCTTGCTGTTCAACAACGCATGTAAGAAGTGGGACCTCATGCCTCCAAGTTTATCTTTCAACCAGTTACGTGAACGTTCCGAGGTTCGGTTCTCATGTGGGTTTCGTGATGGTGGACGATCCGCGCTGGGCAGGTTTTCTGGGGGTTCTCCCGTTTCCCCTGCACTTCTCCCACCATACTTTCTCAGTCTGTCTCTCAATCTGTCCTTAATTTCGTGGGATAGTACAATAGACCTCCGGTCGCACTGCTTGACTTCTCTGCCACCCACATTCACTACATAACATAACATACGTGAACGTTCTCCGCAAATTCAACGACCACTTGCTCAATAAAAGAAAAAGTTTTTTCATATACTATTAAATTTTCACAAGTCAAATTACTAACAAATCAAATCCAGCATTTATCGTAGAACTTACAAGCCTTCATCCCATAAGCCAAATCTGCGGAAATCCTTCGAAAAGCTGCTGAAACATATTTTTCGACTTTCCAACGAATTTCGGAAGTACACGTAAAAAAATAAACTGCATTAAGTTTACGACATGTTCCAGCCATGTTTTTTTGCATTTCTTTATACAATGTTGCTAAATGCGAACTTTTTTTTTTATTTTTTGTGGAATATAGAAGAAATTAAAGTTTATTTAATGTTAGCCAATTCCATAAAATCTTATAACTAAACATAAAATAAAATACAAGGTCTTAAAAATTAGTTCACAGTGACGAAATTAGCCAACATACCAAAGTTTGAATTAACTAATTATAATTAACGATATAAAATATTAAAACATGCATACATGTTCCGGAGCTTTCGAGCTGTCTTTGCGGCGCTCATTTTGAACAATTTTACAAAAGATACTGTCCTACATTTATATACATATTGGAAAAGTAATAATTGTTCATAGATGCGTAAATAATTTAATAATTAATAATAATTTACTTTTTCAATATGCATATATGTAGACCATACCTTTTGTAAAACTGTTGAAAATGAGCGCCGCAAAGAGAGCTCGAAAGCCCCTGAACATGATGTACGTTTTTATGTTTTTTATTGATCATTATATTTTTAATGTAATCAAAATTAACGTGTGTACAATGTTAAGAACATCAAAGAAAAATTTTGAAAAAGCAATAAAAAACACACAATAACTAAACAACAAAAATATTTATGCTGGGACGGGACCGAGCTGATGAGGGTGTAGAAACCCGAAACGGCGTCGTCCTCTGTCACCCAGCAAATTAATCTAAAATCCGCTCAGTGAAATTTTTGTTGTTTAGTTATTGTGTGTTTTTTATTGCATTTTCAAAGTTTTTCTTTGATGTTCTTAATTATATTTTGTTAATTTTAAATTTAGTGTGTTGGCTAATAGTTATTTCGTCACTATCAATTAGTGATACGTTAAAAAAATTTTCTCCTTCTAAAATTAGGTTAAAATAAAATTAATAATTTTTAAAATCTGAAATAAAATTCCATAAGAAAAGCAGTTGAATCTTTACACTAAAGATATAAAAACACATTAAAAATAAACGAGAAGAAATTGTTGTGCTGGGCTCTGCAAGCCTCAATGAAATTCTTATGCGCATAAAAATAAAAGAAAAGTGCCTAAAAGATATGAAAACACATTAAAATTTGAGACCAATGTTCAAACTGATATCTCAAGATAAGCTTGTTTCACGCTTATTAGTGATCATCAGTCGAGAGTAGTCAGAATGAACATTGCAGGTCTCATAACGTAGGAGACTTGGAAGTTCAATAAGAAAAGCAGTGGAACCTCCATAACTATAAACTAAAAACATAAAAACATAAAAAAAATCACAAAGAAAATATGCCTCTGACATCAGTTGTATCTGTCAGATTCAAGTTGTCTTGACTTGATTAATCAGATTGTTTTATTACCAGCGATTCCCTATACCAGTGGTTCACAAATTTAAAAGTCTGAGGGCGAATAGTTTTATAAAAGTTCTGATGAAGGGCAGCAGCATCCCATCCTCCAACCCTTACTATGTCTTACTAAGTAATAATTTGACATTTGTAATTAATTATCATTATTAAAAATGGCAATGTAATTTACATAAACAAAAAATTATCAAATGATGTGCTAGTTGTGTTATATACCAATATTCCAACACTTAAGACTGAAACATTTGCTCTTGCAAGTTAAGACATTTTTCAATGTTGGTATCTTATTAGAAATAAAAACAACAAAATCTTTTCTTCTTCTTAAACATGACACTTTATCTGCTTCTTCAGGCTTATTGTTAATATTCAATTCATAAATACTTTGTTTTTACGTTTTTATGAAGAACACTCTTTTTATTAATAAGCCTGAAGAAGCAGATAAAGTGTCATCTGCGAAATATAGCTATGTTTAAGCAGAAGAAAAGATGTCGTTGTTTTTATTTCTAATAAAAACCGTCACATTCGTATTATGTACTGATACTCCTAATGTTGGTATCTGTTTGTATCAATGTACAGGCTCCCATTTTAAGTTTAACACAACCGGGCCCTGGGTTGTGCATCACTGCCCTATTCCATTAGTTACTTTGAGATCTATCGGAAACGTTGCGAAGAACAAGCAATGTAAATTATGTATATCTTTTAACTAATTCAAATTTTAGATTAAAATTACTTGTAATGCTGTTAATGTTTATCTGTTAAAACATAATGACTGTCCAACAACATTGGTATCAATAAATGTCAGTGATTTACCAATTGACCCTTTGGTCAAAAAAAGTCAAAAGCTTCTAAGATTTCTTTGCGTTTATTAGATATCTACTTAGAGAGAGATCTATCATCTGACGAATTCAATACTGGATATAACTTATCTTTTAGAAATTTTAAAGTATTGTTTCTTGAACTTTTATCCCGAGTTACCTTCAATACACGAAACTGTTTTCTTAATTCTTCGATCAAGTTTCTCTTGATTTTTCTCTTCTTAAACAACGTGTTTTCATTTTCTTCCTGAAATGTCGAAGAAAGTTATTCTAATCACTTTGATTCTATGTTCATTGGTTGTTCTTTTGACTGCACAAGATCGTGAACCAGGAGACTGAGAACCATTTAACGATCAAGGGGAGGATAATGACGCAGAAGAGGATAATGATAATCCCTCAGATGATCAACCCAGATACCGTAATCCTAACTGGTTACATTCTTGGCGTTGACATCATCGACCTAGATTTCCACAGACGGAATCATTTCTTTTTTTTTTTTTTTTTTTTACAAATGCCCGGGCTTGCAGCTTGATCAGCTTTCTTTAGGCCACAACTAGGGGCGAGATATGATGCCTTTAACCGACGAATCATTGCCCAGGGTACGCCAAGGGAGGCAGCATCAAATGATACCCATTGGAACGGACAGAAGGAGAAACAGAAGAAGAAAGAAACACCCATGCCACGACCTGGAATCGAACCCGGGTACCGGCTCACTGGCCGCAACGGCAGACCGCCGTCTAGACCGCACGGCCACGCCGGCACGGCAGAGAGAATCAAATGATTCCAGCCCTAATTCCGATGACTGAAAACTAGAGGATATTCTTAAGTTATTGGTGTTTTACTTAAATTGTATTTGTTTGAAATAAATGATCAATGTTTTAAAAAAGTAATAATTGTAGAACTCATGATTATTACGTAACTTCAATGTAAAAGGGAGTTTTAAATAGAAATGAATAATATTAAAAATTCAATTCCTGAAGAACTGGAAACCTACTTCCCTTAAACTTCTTTTTTAAATCATGAAATGCATCTTCAAGCACTAGTTTCCCTAAGAATCATTCAAAGCTGTATGAATCTATAAACAAATCCTCAACGAATTCACTGAACATAATTCAGTTAAACTAATACGGGTTTAATACCTAATTAAAAATAATAATCAACTATTACAGGCGTCCGGTCATAAGTGAATTAATTCATTAGATAGTTCATTACTAGCTGATCAGGTTATACTTCAGATTACGGTACCACCGGATGTTAGCCTATTTTTCGGAGTATCGACAAAATGGCCGTGTTGGCACTACTTTTCAAGATGGTCGACAAGATGAATCTCCATGTGAAAATCAATTTGAAAATTATTGAATGAAATATTGAAATGTATAATGTAAAAATAACCATGTATCTGGGGGCATGGCAGTGCCCCCGCCAAGACGAGCCGAAGGCAGGAAGGGTTAACTTTTACTAGAAAAACTAACCTTCATCTGGCTAACTGAGCTCTTGAGATAACAATAAGCAGATGGGTCGCAATTCGCTCGTAGCGCTCCTAACTTAACAGCCTAAATCATAACTCTTCCATTTAAAAAAAAAAAAAACGCTTACCTTATGTTTCTTCATTTATAAATATGTAAATAAATGTTCAGTACACAGGATAACCGAAACAATAAAAAAAGTCTTATAGTGATAACATTTTTGAACTTTTAACTTTATACAAAAATTATACAAAAAAATGAGCACGATACTGCTATTCAAAATAGAGATTTTAAATATCTAACTGCAAGGCATCAGAGAGACACCGGACACAGGCCTATGACAAACAAACCAATTGTTTATGGCCAACAAAAGGACGATTATTTGCGTAAATTCTATGAGTCAGTCATTATTAAAACCACCAATTGTTATAATAATGAACTATCTATCAAAGGAGTATTAGATTATAACTTGCATTAATTAATTATTATGTAAATGATTGTTTATTACTTACGATGTTCTGTATTGTGCGGCTGTTATAAGCCTATGTGTTTTCCGTTTTATATTTATATTTTTTATAGTCTGACGATGAATTTCGAAACATGTCACTGTGATTATATATTGATTTATAAATGATATCTTTCTTATTTGTGTGGATGGTCTTATATAATTAATTATATTATTACACACACTATGAATAAATAAGTATTTTATTGTATTAAAATATTTTTAAATTCGTCAAGTGCATAGCATTATTAATGAGGATGATAACATTTAGTGCACGTAAAGTAATTTTGATACTTATGTTGTTTAATTAGGCGAAGGTATTGTACCTTTGACTAGTTTTCACTAAATGAATTTTCCAATTTTTTGTACTCAAGTAAATCCTTACCTGAATGGACACATGTGATCTTCACGCATTTTGCCATCAACTGCATGTGTTTTATATATTATATTTTGAGTATAAGTATTTTATTTTTATTTTACAAAAAACTATACCTTGTGGTCAAAGGTACAACTACGTGTTTTATTCAGAAATGTATACATTTGGCAAATATATGCAATTCAAAGTAGAATAATGAAACATGAAATAAATTCTAAGGCTTAAGTACTCCTAAGGCCTACTCCTGCCCGTTTGCTCTACATTATACAATGAAAAATCAATGTCTATCTCCAAAAAATAGATATTCTTTTAGTGGAGCTGTGCCGGCAGCTGTGGTTGATTTGGTAGCCTGGCCGCAATATCTTGTAGTTCTATGTCGTTGAGCTGGTTATCTTCTTGGATGAATTTCGCCATCTTCGGTAGTATTTTCAAATATTTAACTTTAAAATAATCACATGCTGTTTCCTTTATTTGGGCCAGAAAGTATTTCTTCTTTTTTTTTTTGTCAGCTTGACAAGGACATAACTTTCTTCAACTAAATCTTTTTTTTTTTTTTTTTTGTTATTATCCTTTCACCCCTTTTTTTGCCTTCCTTATTTTAATAGACTTTCCTCAACCTACTTCCCCACACTTTATCAACATCGATTTTCCCACTCAAGAAGCCGCATGCGCAATAGTCTACTTCCGTCCCTTATATTGCGTCTTTAAATTTAGGAGTTACTTGCATTTTTTACCCAGTTGATGATGGACCTGTGACGGGCCCGAAACTTGTCCTGTCTCGTTTTTAACTATACTTTCTTTTAATTTTATTTTATGGTTGGCACAAAATAAGAAGATATGATAAAAACGGGAATAAGGGGATCCTTTAGTTATTCCTGGAAATACTGAACAAAAGACAGTATCAAAAAACATGGCGGCATGGGAAGAACATGTGTGCGTTAGTAAGAAAGGTCTGACCTTACACAGCCAATCCAGAGGTATAATTTGGAATGTTTTTCAATATTTTAAGAGTGAGGGCGATGGAATGTCTATTAATGAATTAATAAAAAAAACTGCTATCGCA
Source organism: Thereuonema tuberculata (assembly GCA_023159025.1). Classification (NCBI taxonomy): domain Eukaryota; kingdom Metazoa; phylum Arthropoda; class Chilopoda; order Scutigeromorpha; family Scutigeridae; genus Thereuonema; species Thereuonema tuberculata. The sequence goes on along the minus strand of JAFIDM010000007.1, from coordinate 7,736,317 downwards.
ACAAATTTGTCAAATTCGACGGTTTGCAGAGTTGTCAACGAGGGAAAAGCGAAACACGATGGCGGGATTTCATTTTCAACGCCAGGAAAAAGAAGACCACATCCTAAGCCAATTTTGGAGTTAGATGAATTTGATTTATCTGTTGTCAGAGCCACGGTGAGTGAAATTTTTCAAGAGAATGATTATCCAACAATTAGTAAAATTCTTTCAAAATTACAATCGAAAATTGGATTCACGGGAGGCAAAACATCATTACGAAAAATTCTTTGTGTGAAACTTGGAATGAAGAATTGACATGAGGCAATTTTACATCGAAAAGCCTGATATTGTAGCTCATCGACACAGATATTTAAGGCAAATCAAACAGGTACGTTCCGAAGGGAAAACGGTTATTTATCTGGATGTATGTTAGTATAATATAACCTTTAAACTCAGTGACATTGAAAATCTCACCGCCGCAGCTGTACAAAATGTATCGTCAGATAATTGGATGGCTGCTTACAATCATGTATTGCAGGTAGAAGAAGCCTACTGGCAATCAGATCATCTCATTGAGAATCGAGTGGAGCCCCTTCTCATAAGTACTTCCGATTCCAGTGACGACAGTGATTTCGATGAAAGCTTTGAACCTCTTTCAGATTAACCTCTGTATTGGCTGTTTTTTAGAATTCACAGAAATAATAAAAAGGCCCTTTTCAGAGCCACTAAATGTGTGGAAGAGACCAATTTGTTTGATTCAATTTAACATTAAAAAAAGGTGAAATAAATACTTAATAACTGAAATAAATAAATTTAAAAATAAAAAATAGAATTAAAACACAACTAATATCTTATAAATAATATAAATTCAATAATAAGATGTTGGTAATATAAAAATATTAATAACAAGAAAATAATACAAAAATAATGTATAGACAGTTTAAAGATACAAGATAAAAAAAAATTGGATTCTTCTTGACATCAGAAATATTGGATTTAGTTACAGCATTGTGCGATAGATGGAGCTGTACTTAGGAGCATGCTTGGAAGTTGTAATCGATAACCTACGATTATCTTCTTATTTTGTGCCAACCATAGTCAATTTATGTGTTCTGTAAGACTTTTTTAAGGCCGCGGTTGGCGTTGTTGCTAAGACATCGGCCTCTCACCTCTGAGTCCCGAGTTCGGTTCTCATGTGGGTTTCGTGATGGTGGACGATCCGCGCTGGGCAGGTTTTCTCGGGGTTCTCCCATTTCCCCTGCACTTCTCCCACCATACTTTCTCAGTCTTTCTCTCCATCTGTCCATATTTCCGTGGGATAGTACAATAGACCTCTGGTCGCAGTGCTTGGCTTCTTCACCTTCACTACATACATATATACATACATACAAGACTTTTTTTAATGACTTCGTACACACGTTAAAATTCGCACTAATTTATGCTTATTACAGTAGATCCTCGATTAACAGAAGTAGTGGGAACCAGACCTCCGTCGGTAAATCGAAAATTCCGGATAAAAGAGAGCACACAAAGATGGCCCTCTGAAGACCCCCAAAAAATTTAACACTGGATTTTAAACATGTACACATGTACAAAATAATTAAATTATATGTTTCGATCAAGTCATCTTCATCACATTCGCTGTTATCGTCATCGCTATTGCGTTTTCGTTTAGTGGGCTCCATGACATTAATGAATGTTCTACATTTCGGTAAAGTCAACGCTTCGGAGTCTAACAGAAAGTAGCCAATAGAAAGGCAGAAGACAGATGGTCTTGGAGACCAATGGTTTTTCCTACAGGAGGGGTGATGGGAGGGGGAGGAATTGTTTATTTACAAAAAAAAAAAACTTAAATAAGCAGACGTCGGTTAAACGAGGTTCCGGTTAAAAGAGTTTCGGATAATCGAGGTTCTACTGTAATTTCGAAATTAAAATTATTAAAGAGAAATCTATTAGTGAATGCAATAAGTAAAAACTTATGAAATGAAAAATTCTACTTAAAAATTGAATTTCACTTTAATCAAGAGTGCGATTTCAATAAAAGGTGTTAATGAACTACAACTTCATTAAAACTTTTTAAATTGTTATTAAATTGTTTCATTTATATTTTGATTAAATATTTTGAATATTAATTTAAATCAAATTCATTTAATTTTGATTAAAAAAAATATTTAAAAAAATTACAAATATAAGTTTTCTTTAAAATAAGAGAAATTTAACATGCCTGATTAGATCAAGTAATAGATAAAAACGATGGCACAAAGCTAAAAAGGAATTCGCACCCTGAGCTGTCACCGGGAAGAGACTGGGACGGACCGTTTCGTCCGTTTTAGGGCTCATAAGCCAGCCAAACTTCACCGATGACAGACTCAGAAGGTGCGAGAGTTTAGTATCTCGGGTCTCTCTCCCGAAAGCGGGAACTCCCCCGATACTAACCTTGGCTGAATGATGAGTCCTAAAAAGGACGAAACGGTCCGTTCAGTCTCTTCCCAGTGACAGCTCAGGGTGCGAATCCCTTCCTTTTGTTTTGTGCCATCGTTTTTACATATTACACAAGTTGTATTTATTTCCCATTTTTATTTTTGAGAATTTCTTTTATTATTTTAAAAAGTAAATACATTTTCACTGAAATGACATTACAGTAGTTTGTACTAAAAATTACATTTTAACATATTTTTAAACCGACATAATCTTTATATGTGAAACAGAAAAGCAAAAGATCCTCTTTCGTCTAGATATGTTGACTTAAAAATTTCTGTTTTTCGAATGATTCCTTCTCTATTTCAGGGCTGTGTCTTTTCTTTGGTATTACAATTCGCATCTTCTTACATGACTGAGATATCTACAGAAACTGCAGTATTAACTGAATTTCCATTCATCCCATTACATCCCACATCTAATTTTCTTCTTTAATTTAATAATTAATATAATTTTTCAATGTGCAGTTGTTACTCTGTGAATCTCCATTTTCCTTATATTGAAATAACTCCTCTTTCTTGACTCCATAATTCATTCCGCTGAGAGCTTTCTTCCATAGGTTTTCCGGCGTGTAACTATTTTAAATAGTAGCCTTGTTTGAATATTAATACACTCACTTCCAAAAGTTAAGCACGGAGAGGAAAAAGTTAATTTCCGTAAGCCAATCTGAATTAAAGAAGCTAAAATTTGCTGCAAAGGTGGAAGGAAGTATACAAATTATATATATAATAGCCAATCACGGTTTCGCGTCGAGAAATATGCAAAACAGACAGTCGTATAAGAAGTCATATAAGGCACTGCGAAGGGTTACAGGAGTTGCGTGTAAGTGCTGATATTTAGAACATTCGTACGATTTGTTTTCAAGCTAGACGTGTTTCTATGAATTCCAGAAGACGAATGGAAGATTATGAGCGGTGGCGGGCTGTCGTACGGATTGAAGCAGGACAGTCTATAACAGATGTTGCTCGTTTTTTCGGTGTTCATCATCCCTTTATTTCACGATTATGGAAACAATTCCAAACCAGCCAAAAAGTTGTTCTAACACATGTAGCCGGTCGTCCATTGTTACGACCCCCGCGGACGATTGATATATTGCTGTTTAGCCAAGCGGAATCGAAGATCGACCTCCACACGTGTGACATCTATGGTTGCACCGGCCATTGGTAAGACGATATCTGCCACTACAGTTTGTCGAAGGCTACACATGAATGGTCTGGACGCCCGGGAACCACAAAGTTTGTGTTCCTTTATCCGTCCAATCCAGATGGGGCAAGATTACAGTGGTGCCGCCAGCATGTGAATTGGACTATGTCTGATGGGGGTAGCGTTATTTTCGATGAGTCCAGATTTGCCCTACAATCCGATGATAAGCGTGTTAGGGTTTCGAGGGAACAAGGCACACGCAATCATAGAGCTACTTACTTGCAGCATTTCATATCAATCAAAGCAGTACTTTTCCATTTTTTCGCATTTTACCGCTCCGTGCTTAACTTTTGGAAGTGAGTGTATTCAAATCTTCTTCTTTCCAGGTGTCAAAACACGCTACCTTTGCTTGAATTCGCCAATCTCGCAGTAATATACTCGTTGTTGACCCACCTGATAATTTATCAACAGTTCCTTTTATTTCATTTGTTTATGTGAATGAAATTCAATAAAAATCGAAGACAACTTATTACCTCAACTGGATGATTCACGAGATTCACTAGTAACTTTTGAAACTTAAAAAGTTGTTTTTTTACATTGTTATCTTTGTCTGCGTGCCAAAGTTATTTTGAGAATTTACGAAATATTGAAAATAAGAATTTCTTTTAATTAGCTTTAATTTTTTTCAGTACCACAACTTGATCAATCTACTGTTTTTCGTAGTGAACAAGTACATCTTATTATTGTGTTTCTTTTATCAGGCTAACTTTGCTCTACCTACATCCATTTTTATCCATTCTGAAGTGTGGTCTACAATTTCTCAACTTTAATTTTATTAAAATTTAAGGATTATTATTCTTCAGCGAATTCAAAAAAAAAAAAAGAAATGTTCCATTTTATTTTTTGATATAGGCCTATTTTTAATTTTTTGGAAGCCGTAATAATCTTTCGAAGCTCTAATATGCAGTTTATCTTATTCCATAATTTCAACTGATTTATATGAAGAAAAAAGATAATTTATTAAATTTTGCGGAAAGTCATTAAAAAAAAAATGAACTGAAGAAACTTTCGAAGCTGCATTGGAAGTTGTAAACGAATTTACTGTTGGATTCCATAAGTTGAATGGACTCCTTGGCCCGCTTGAGAAAATCCCTCACAACTTGAACTCTAGCTTTTATAGCGCGTCTTTTAATTTTTGTAATCACTTTATCCGCCTCTACTTTCACAGTAGAACTATCCTGTTAATAATCGTTGATTGTAAATTGTTCGGATCAACATTTCACAATACCATGAATAAAAGTTTTACAGAATACTTGAATAAAACTGTCGTAGTTCAACTTTTCTATTCCACGATGAGACTATAGTTCACCTTCCATTTCTAACCGAATTTAACCATTCGAAAAACCAGGAACTACTGAACCCAAGATTTATTTTTGCGTTCTGTTGGTCAGGTCAGAAGTAATGGACAAAACAATTTCTACGAATTTAAGGCAGGTAAAGCGAATTACTGTTTAATAAGTGCATATTAAAGCCTCTACAACTATTCTAGGTAAATTCAAATTT
>JAFIDM010000007.1:7665639-7707946 GCA_023159025.1 Thereuonema tuberculata | reverse complement strand
GCGACCTATTGTAACCAAAACTTCAGCTAAGGAGCGTTGGAGGATTATCCGTCGTGCAACAACAGCCGACTGTCCACCGGAAAAAGGTGAAGTTTGGGAATTTTTTTCCTGGACAACATCTTACTCGATCGACTTGAAATTTAGATATGCTTTAGCTACACAATGAATATTTTTTTTTTTATTGATGCCTATCCGGAAAAATGCGTACTTAGTCGACTGTGTCCACAAACTGTTATAGATACGATCGAATAAAAATTTAGATTGTATAGTAGACACTCTAAGCTAAAGCATATCCAAATTTAAAGTCGATCAGATCAATAGTTATCGAGCAAAGAATTCCCCAACTTGCAGAAACAAACAGTCGACTCTGTCCGCATTTTTCGGTTAGTTAGAAATAAATATCTCATTCCTGCATTGTTTGGGCCTCTGAACACGATGGTGAAGTTTGGTTTGTTTTTTGTTTTTTGTTTTTGTTTTTTCTTATTTTCCTTACATTTTTTTATTTTTTTCCTATTTCTTTTTTATTTTTCCTTACGTTATTGTACTTTCTTTTTTTATAATTATTTTTAATTTTATTATTATTATTGTGGGTCGCCCTTAAATTTATGCTTTAGCACAAAATGATATTCACTTGTTTCATATTAATATATCATTTTCACTTTAAACTGGATAAATAATCCATTTAGAAATTATAATATACACTCATTAAATTCAGTTAACAACTTCGAATAGATTTCTATCTGTAACAGGAGATTTAGAAGCCATGTTGATTAGTAATTTTTTTTTCATACATAAAATAGCGTAAGATTGGAATCCAAACAGGCCACGTCAATTTCTTGAATTTCTGGGAATCCAGATGTAAGAGATACATCAACGAAAAACGTTAAACCTAACTCAACGAAATAAGGAATTTAATTAACCCCTACCTCTCCAGTGTTGTTATCATCTTCTGCCAAAAATTATTCTATTTCTTCCATTTTTGAAAATGTGATGAAGGGGCGGGACCTTGATGGAAAAAGATTAAAAAAAAAAAGATAATAAGACAATTTCCATAAATTATTTAGGAATCGACAACATTAATTGAATTAAAGTAATATTATTACAAAAATAATATTAATTTTAAATACAGTAAAACCGCTTTAAGTAGTCACTGAAGGGACCGAACATTTTTGACGGCTTAAGCGGAGTGGGCATTTTTGAAAAAAAAAAAATACAATATTTTTATGAATTACTGTAGGATTCGGTGAGAAAAACAAGATTTTCAGAAATCAATACATGCAAATGAATGAGTGGAAAATAAAAAAATAAAAAAAAACACATTTTATACTTACCACATTTTATTTTCTTTTACTGGCATTAAAATAATCCAACAGTGTTGATTGATGAAGGTGCTGATTACTGGTAACAATTCGAAACACTTTGTAATGAAATGGAACTCCAACTTTTGTGCACATAGTTAATCGTATCTAAAACCGAAACTTCTAGCTTTTCGTTCCTATCCAAGGCTTTTATCATGTCCTTTACAAGCATTTTTTTGTACTTTCGTTTAAAGTCAAGAATTATCCCTTGATCTAAAGGCTGAAGAAGTGCAGTTACATTTGGAGGCAGAAAAACAATTTCGATCGCTTTTAAATTTTCGGGGCTTACTCGCTATGAAATAAAATCACACTCAGTAGCGGTCAAGAAAAACGTCTACTCGAGAAGTGTGTAATTTCCCAAGTGAATTTCCCGCGTGAAAATTCCCCGTAAAGGCTAGGCTTTCTTAGAGTGAAGGGGTGGGGCTGAAAAGATATTTCAGGCAAAATTGAGAATAAAGATGCTTATCGCCATTTTTGAGGGTGACGAGTTATCCGGAGTAGAATTAAATTTGGTGACGAGTAAAAGAGGGTTATTTTACATTATTGTCTATGAGACCTTGTCGGGACCAAAGGAAAACGACGACTTAAACGGAGTGACGACTTAACGAGGTTTTACTGTAGCAATTAATTAATATAATTATTTATTGATTTTTTTTTATAATAATTATATGCACCTTCTACGATGTAATTAAATAAGCGTATTTAATCTCTAAAAAAAAATATTTTTAATTCATTATTTCTTATTAAATTTATTTATTATTATTATTGTAAGTAAATAAGAAGTAAATTATTTCTAATTTGTAAATATAATATTTATGTATAAGTAAACAAAAGATTTAACGTGCCAGAAATTAATATAAAAGCAAAAAAAAATGACACAACCATGAAAAATATCTGATCTTTCATGGATCCCGTTTGGCTGACGAGTCCAGAAAAACGACGAAACGGCTGTCCCAAACTCTCACCGATGAAAAATCAGAAATGTTTCATTTCTGTGTTATTTCCTTTTGCTTTTATGTATAAGTAGTTATTGTACTACAACAATAATGTAATTAATATATCTAATTAATATTTATATATTAAGTAAAATAAATAGGTACCACTTTACGGGGTGCTCTATCGGCCCACATAAGCTTCAGGTGCGAGAGCGCCGCCCAATGGTAGAGAGCGAAAACTGGTGCAGTACACGTTAAAGGAATACCAATAAATAAATAATAATATGAATAAATAAATAACACCCTGTCTTATTTCAGGTCTAAATATTTCGTTTTAACGTTAAACTTAAAGGAAAACGAAATCAAGAATTTAAGCCTAACGAACAACGAAGTCACGTGATGAAAATAATTATTGCAGATTCAATTCAGCAATACAGAAATCTGTTTCAAAGTTCACTAATTCATCAATAACGTATTTGGATTATATTTCAAAGCTTAACTGAAACCTCCCAAAAAAATTCGTATTTATAAAATTCCTATAATTTTTCTTAAAGAAACAACAGGAAACGTACAAAATAACAGATATTAAAAATAAAATATTTCCTGTCAATAAATAAAAGTTTGATTTAAAAGTATTGAATTGCAATTCAAAGAAATTTAACTGCAGTTGTATTTCATATGTTTTCCACAGCCTGTTTTCATGAAAGTTAAATAAAAAAAAAAAAAAAAACAACTTTGATTTCGTTTCCTTTGACATTGATCTATTTACGAAATATCATCGTAAAATCAGATAGTAATCGCATTTCATGAGTTAATAAACTACAGCTCACCTTTATAGCTCCGAAAGATTACTTTACAAAAATACTAACTCCCTCCACGAAAATGTCCTATATTTATAAAACCGAAATTCATAAATCATAAATGATTATTATTATTAATATATATAATTATTTTTCATATATTTATGAAAAATTAATTTGAATTTTTTTATGTCCAGTTAGGTTTTAAAAGAAATTTAACAAATTCTAATGATATGCCAACAAAAGATGTAAAACACAACATTGAAAATGAAATTCATTATCAAAAACTTATGATAGCTCTTTATTAGTGGAATTGCAAAAGCCCTTTTAAATTCGAAGTAACAGAAATAAATAAATAAATAAAAGTATATGCAATGCTATTTATCGCATTAGTAGTGGCGAAGGAATATACAGAGAGAGTGAGGTCAAGTGTGAGGATGAGGAGAGCGGAGGAACAAAGTAATTGTGCTCATGAGTTCATTAATCGGAGGCTCCGCTAGGGAACAGTCAGACTTTGCTATCTTTTACAGAAAGAGAAACTCAAGAAGAAAGAAACGTGAAAGTCGGGATTCGAACCAGATTCAAAAACGTAAGCCTCATGGCAGGCCACTACCTTGGCCATAAAGCTAGGCCTAAATGGCATTTTGAATAATGATTATGTAGGATTGGGTGTGTGTCGAAATCTACAATTGAGAATCTTATGGCTGCTGCATCAAAAAAAAAAAAGCACTAACGAACCGATTTATATCAAATATCATATTTAATATTTTAATGTTATTATCTTGATTTGATTAGATTTCGTATTTGTAGACTTATAATATAGGTCGCTTTACGTAAGGATCAAAATACTGAAACATAAGTAATTTAAAAAATAATGCACTGATCAACATTAAACTTTATATTTACGAGGTTAATATTATTGCTCCACCCTCATTACATTATGAAGTTTAAAGTGACTTAACAGATGCTTTGCAAGAATGCGGAAGTACTGTGATTCTTAAGAATGGAATAATGCATTAATTTAAATCAAATTTCACCTGCAAGAGTTAGTAAATATTGTTTACTAGCAAAAGAAGAGTTGTCCTGATGTGGATGACGAAGAAATTCTAATTATATTATCATTTTGAAACTTTTCCGGTTGGTAAAAAAAAGTTAGTTAGTTAGTTAGTTACAAATATGTTGCTTCGCTCCAGAAGCATTGCGTAAAAAAACGCTTTATTTTTTTTTTCAAAAAAAAAAAAAGGCAAATTACATTAACTAAACTAAAAACTGAAACGTACAATTAAAAACACTCATGTCAAATTTCATGCTTGCAACTCAAACGGTTTCGGAGATATGCAAACCTTGCAGGAAAGTTACCCCCATCCCGTTTCCACTCCTTAGGATCCGATTATCGGAAATTCGTCGAATATGTATACTTTAGATTTTGACAAAGAACACTAACGGGAATTTTCATGTTTCGAAGTGAAACGGTTACGGAGAAACAGAAATCGTTAAAGGCTATTTGGCCTCCCATTTACACCCCTTACAATCCGAATATCGAAAATTCGTCGAAGTATATTTTAGATTTTAACAAAGGACACTCCTATCAAATTTCGTGTTTCCAATTAAAGAGGTTTCAGAAATATGCATAACCTTCAAGAATGTTTGTCCCCTCGCTTACATCTATCAGTCCGGATCCGGGTTTTCGTTGTTAATGCATTATTCTGGGATGCATGTGAACCTCCAAATGCCAAATTTGGTAAATATCCGTTGAGAAATGGCAACGTTAATTCAAGACAAACAAACAAACACTTTTTATGTAGAAAACACGTTAGATTTCGCTGTTAAAACTTTTAGGCCTACTTTTAAATATGGAGCAAAATACTATTCTCTAAATTCAAAGTAAATGCAATGAAGTTACATCAAACTTCATATTTATGGGTATCCTGCTTTTCGAAGATCCGCTCTCAATTCTTTTCAGTTTTAACTAGATCCTATAGTCCGTTGTTTCGACCTATTTCGTCATGTTTCCATATTCTTCCAAGGGCTTCTGCAACCATGTGTATCATTCAAATGTATATTCATCGTCAAAGTAATCCAGAATCAAAACAGTTAACGTAACTTTTATTCATTTGTTTTCTATTTTATGTATGCAAATGGTATTTAGCTTTGGTACGCATTCGCAAATAATAAAGAGTGCTTTGCTAACTAAAAAAAAAAAAAAACTGCGTTCCGCATTTGGACGATTTTGGATTTTGGACTTTGATCTGGTCCCCAATCTATCGAATAAGCGAGAGAGGCTTGTACTTTAATTGTGTTATACATTACATTTACTTGCTTACATCTGTAAGGATCACTATGAACTACGTATTAAGATCGTATAAAGACAATATCTTTATTTAACTCTGAATAATGTAATTTACATTGAATTTCACATTTAAGATTGTAATGTTATTAGGAGCCTTACCTCCCGCGAGCTCTTGGACCTGCATAGGCCTGTTGTTACGATCTTTTTATTCTTTAGATTTTGGTCGTTCATAATTCCTTTATGGATCATTTTTGAATGAAGACCATTAAGAAATCAACAAAAACAATCTACTGATAATCGTGAGAATCGCAGTGAAGTCTCCAAAGCAAAAATAAACAATAAAAACTCACTAAAAAATATTAGTGAGGAAATTCTGTGCTAGAATTTCGCCTGCCTCAATGAATTTTCGTAATGCGTTGAAAATTAAATATGCAGATTTAATTAATAATAAACATCAGTAGGTGAGACCAAGTGTTTATTAAGTGACATCTTAGAACAGCTGCTTCCCATTCTTTGGCGATCATCAGCTAGGTGTAGCCATCTGTAAATAGTGAGGTCTCAGTACAATCAACAAGGTACCGTTTATTCCTACTCACCTCTGAACTGAGACCTCGCTGTCTATTGGTGACTACACCTAGCTGATGATCGCCAGAGAACGTGAAACAGTTGTTGTAGGATGTCACTTAGTGAACATTTGGTGTCACCCACTGATGTTTGTTAATATTTTCTGCGTTTTGTTTTTTTTTAATGCACTAAGAAAATTCATTTAAGGCAGATGGAATGTCCTCAGATCCGAGACCTCGTTGTTTACTGGTGAATACTCTTAGCTGATAAACACCAAAGAGAGTGAAACAGCTATTCTAGGATGTCACTTTGGTTTATTATTGTTGTAATGTACTGATATACATAAAAGTTAACACTTCAACAATATTTTACCAAAAAGTATTATGGTGGTTTTAATCCTTTTTTGGGATCCCCTTTTCTTAAACCCTTCTGTATCTCAATAGACTCAAACAAATTATTTGGATAAAAAGAGGAAATTGATAAAATTTTTAGAGAACATTCATAGAACTGTTATATGACTGGAAAACACATTACAGCCATCTCTGAATTGTGTGAGCCGTCATTCTTCTTCTGACACTATTAGAAAATTAAGGTATAATATCATTATCCATACTCTAAAAAAAGCGGTATGTGCCTATTTCGTATCCAGTAAACGTTATTCAGATAATGGAAACACTGGTTTCCATTAATTAAAGAAGAAAACCCAAAAATTTGCGATAACTTCGTCAAAAAGTTCGTTCGGTTTCTTTACATCAGTTGGCTCTAGTAGTGCTGAGGTGTCTTTAACATCATTCGACACCATTTTGTTTGATTGTATTGTGACAGCTGTCATATCAGCGTGCATTTAAAACAAAAATTGATCAAAATTGGTGAGTTTTATGTCAATTTAATATTGAAGATGGAAGACAATAAACCCGCAAGAACGCATGTTTCTTTGATGACCAGGCAAAAACTACAGCATGGTTGGGAAATTCTGATTCATCCGCTCTATTCGCCAGACATTGCACCATCGTATTTCCATTGATTTCGGTCTTTATTAAATTCTCTTAATGGAAAAAAATTCAGTTCCTGAAAGACACCAAAGGCACCTGAGACAAGCTCTTTGCTCAAAAAGGAAAAGTTTTGGGAAGATCGAATTTTGAAGTTGCCTGAAAGATGGCAGAAGATAGTGGAGCAAACCGTTGAAGACGTTGTTCAATAAAATTATTGGTGACAATGAAACACGTGTCGTTTATTTTTACTTAAAAACCGAACGAACTTTTTGGCCAACCCAATATATACTCATTAACAAAAAAAAAAACGACGCACCTAGAAGGAGTTGTCCGATGGAGACAAAAATTGGTGGAGAGGAAGATTATATACAGAATAGAAAATGATTAAACTTTCAGACAAATTGGATGATTTATTTCAGAGTTACAGAGTTACAAAGTAACGAGCTCAATAAGGTGTTGACCCACCTCTATCCTGAATGCAAGCTGCCACACGACGTGGGAGTGATAAAGCTCCCTGATGGTCTCCTGCGTTATTTCTTGCCAAATTTGCTCCAACTGTCGGGCTAGGTCATTCACATTCCCTGGTGGATGCAGTCGCCTTCCCATCATATCCCAGACATGCTCGATTGGAGAGAGCTCTGGGGATCTGGCTGGCCAAGGAAGTGTTTCACAAGCTGCAAGACAGGTCATAGCGACACGTGCCGTATGTGGTCTGGAATTATCTTGCTCAAAAATAAGGCCAGGGTACAGTAAAAGGAAGGGTAGCAAAACAGGTCTCAGAATGTCGTCAACTTACCGCTGTGTTGTAAGTGTGCCGCTAATGACGACCAAAGGGGTCCAGCTATCAAGGGAAATAGCACCCCAGACCATAACTCCTGGTTGAGGGCCTGTGTGGCGTGCAATAGTGAAAGCAGGATCGGCTTGCTGCCCTGGGCGTCTCTAGACACGTCTGCGACGATCGTTAGGATACAGTTGGAAGCGGGATTCGTCGCTAAACACTATACGTCCCCAGTCAGCATCATTCCAAACGGATGGAGCCAAGCACTATTGTAATCTGGCCCAACGGTGTGCAGACGTGAGTGGCAGGTGGCGTAGCGGTCGGTACGAGCGTAGATGTCGCTCTCTCAGCCGTATGTGAATGGTCATGGTGGACACTCGTGTGGGGGTCGCACGTCTGATGGTTGATAACGATGATTCAGGCGCTGTGACAGCTGATCTGACAATCACTCTATCCTCCTGCTCTGCTGTGGCCCTAGGTCGACCGCTACCTTCATGACGCTGAAATCTGTCACTGTCCACCCATTCCTGCCAGCATCTTCTAATCGCCGTATCACTTCGACCCATGTGACGAGCGATTCTCCGATTTGCCCAACCTGCCTCTTTCAATCCAATGATACGACCTCTTTCAAACTCTGACAGTTAATGAGCTCGAATCCTGCGGGGAGGCATTTTTACAGTCGTTGAAAGGTATCCTAACTCGCAATTCAACAGAAATTTTGACCATCAGATTGAGAATCGCTTCTTATATACACCTGCTGAGTGCGCAGTTCCGATGCGCTGTAGCTCTCGCTATTCATTCATTGGACACCAAAGTTTAATCATTTGCATGGGCGGTCCCAATGTCTTTGCATACGAAATTTCATTACAATCGGACAACTCCTTCTAGGTCGTCGTTTTTTTTGGTAATGAGTGTATAAATTGATAAGGAAGTTGAAAACTTGTACCATATTGGAGGGTATCGAACATTTACTATGGATTACTGATTTCTTTCAACACGAACACAAAAACTAGATGAAATAAGGTATTGAAATTAAATAGCTAAAATAAGTAAAAAAAAAGATGTACAGAAGTAGTCCTCTTCTACAGTGATATGTCAAGCTGTTAACACTGGTGTTGAGGAGCTCAGTAGGTAGCAATGACCGTTTTCTTTTAAATGTTTTCAAAACTTCTCCAGATCTCGGGAAGGCCGTTGAAGACAGCAACAGCTTTCTGGACAGTCCCTAAGTACAATGGTCTCCTCTTGAAGGTATTAATCTACCAGCCCTGCTACCTGTGGACCTATTATCGCCTATTGTATCTGCATAAGAAGTTCGGGACATTATCCCTATAATCAATCATTCATGTTTCGTCTTGGAAGCACTTACAAGTCTGTGAATCTGCATATCGTGATACCATCCCATACCAACGCACTTTCTGCAAAATAAACATCTCATTCAAGGATATTAGGAGATGATGTCCTGTCTCTGTTCTCTTCCTATTACAGCAAGCCTGGAATCGTTCTGCAAATCTGAACTCATATGTGAATAGTATTGATTTCCTTTGATTTTCAGTCCAAATGACATGTCCATTAGAAATTTAAGACTTCTAATATAAAGACCTCCTTCGTAAAGCCAATCATCATCACTTGTATTCTGCTGATTTTTGCGGGTCCACTGACGCTCTCGGTGACTCACTTTATTCTAGGGAATACATTCTGAGATGGTTTCCCGTTGCCTTCCTCAGGAAGTCATTATGGAATGGCTTCAGACCCGAAGAGAAAGTAAAGAAAAAGCTGACAAACACAGGAAAGGAAATTGAAATATCGATGCCACTGCCGGGATTCAAACCCAGGTCCTAACACATCTGCCTAGTGGTAGGCCACCGGAACGACTTCTGCCAATAGTGGAAGCAAATATCAGCGTTCAGAGAATAAATATTATTGTACTTTTAGCATTTCTTTCAAGTTGTATTATTTATTCTGTGCAGAATGTGTTTAACTTATAACTTGAAATTTAGTTCGATTATTTTTATGCAGAGACCAGTTACTTTTCATTGCTTTGAATATGGATGTATTTTGATCCTTTTGAACTCTCATCTAAATATTTGAAAATAATGAGACCTAATAATAGGATACGACTTTAATTTGAGCTCATATTGAGTTTTCAAGATAATAATAAAACCACTGCGACAAATTTACATGAAATGTACTTTCTTAAATAGCTATGATCAACATCCACTAAATTTAGCTACAATTAATATAATCTTTGGGAAGAGGATTTCAAGTTAAGCAGATTTACCTTTTAAGAAAAATGTAAGTTATTTTTATTTAACGAGAAGACGAGCATGACATTTTCACTAAATCAAATAAACTATTTAGACAAAAAGAAATGTCCATCTTCAAGAGAGACTCGGTGTTTCACAAAAAAAATTACTAAATAAATAAAACAAAGAAGAATCCTTCTCAAAAAAACTCAGAACAGAATAATCTTTTTTATTATCTCCACTGTCTTATTATCTTTTCCAGATATTTCTTTCATAAAAAAATTGATATGGTTCTTGTTGTCAAGGAATTTTATTTACAACTCTTCTTTTAATACGAATAACATTAAATTTATTATTAAATAATTTATTATGAATTTATTATTAAATAATATTTAATAATATATAACTTGTTATTTAATTTTCCTTTTCTGCATCTATTATAATATTCGTATTTCTATTAGTTTTTCTTATTAAAAATAACTTTAATTGTTTCATTAGGAAAGATAAATTTTTAAAAATTCCCGTGTTTTTGAAAAATAAGATTGAAATAGGTAACCTGTTGAATATTTACCAAGATTCCTTTATTGGGAATTCCCTTGTTGGGAATTATTGCTCAACATTTAAAAATGAGAAAATTCAGACATATTTTTATTATTCATTGGCCTGACCTTGAACTCTTTTTTGTAAATCCTTTGATCCTATGTTGTTTTGTCCTTTTTTATGTCTCTTGGGATTCCCATCGATGATTATTTCAATTGCGTCGCAATTTCCATCAAAACATCAAGGAATCATAAAAAGAGTTTGTTCGAAACAATTTCCTCATTCTTTGAAAATCACAATACAACTTTAGTATTAGCTATTTGCTAAGACTCTTTTTCTTCGAAATGGATTTATTTTATGGTTGTACTTTTTATAAAAAAAATGTATAAATATCGGATAAAATTTCCGTTCCTTCACACATTGAAGCCGGACTGATACAGGACATAGAGAAGCTCATTCGGTACGTAGCGATATACTGCATGTTAACGATCATGAATTTCATTAATTATTATTAAGATTATAAGATTAGTTAGTTTGTATTGATTATTATTTCAACACATTCAAAACTTTAATAATGATTTCTGCGAATGTTGACAAATACTCACACATTATCTACCACCAATGTGAAGGTCGCTCGGTTGGCGTTGTGAATAAGCTCCTGACTCAAACAGCTGCAGGCGATTTCAAACCTTTTATTTTCTTTTATATATTTCTTTTACCAATGCACCTAAAATTCTGAAAATTGAAATATGAACTTGTGAAGCATCTGGGATTTCTATTTTCTTATTTTTAATTTTCAAAATGTTTCGTAATTAATTAAAATAAAATTCAAAAGCAGTCTATTTTTCGGGTGTTTACGAGGTATTATTTGGTATTTTCAACTCAAAAAAAATTGACGAAACCCTGAAATGATGAAAAATTTGTAAAAAACTGTTTTGTATTTAAAACGTTTATTATTAGTGCAACAGTTAATTTTAAAAAAAAAAATATTTTTTTTTTAAATTGTTAGATTAAATAATTTTTTAAAAATTAACTGATGCACTAATAATAAATATTTTAAATACAAAACATTATTTTACGAATTTTTTATCATTTCAGGTTTCAATCAAATTTTTTGAGTTGAAAATACCGAGTAATACCTCATTAATATATAAAAAATTGCCCGTTTTTGAATTTTAATTTAATTAATTACAGAATATCTTGAAAATTAAAAACAAGAAAATAGAAATCCCAGATATTTCACAAGTTCATTTTTGAATTTTTAGAATTTTAGGTTCATTGGTAAAAGAAATATATCAAAGCAATAAAAGGTTTGCAGTCTCCAGCATTTCCTTGATTCAGGATCTTAACGCTTCAACCAATAACCTAATTCGAATGTTTCCGTTCATTGATGATATCACCAATAAATCAACAATTCCAATAGTAATAACAATAAGGGTGGGAAACAAACAAACATTCTCCGGTATCTTTGCCCGCTTGCCAAACTTTAGAAGACCTATATTAAATACAATTCAATATGTAGACCCAAGTTAAATTTAATCCGATATAAAGTTTTCTGAAGACCGCACAAAACGAAACTCACTCATTTAATTAATTCCTGAAGGCATTAGTAGCTTATGATGATGACCAATGGCCGCTTTACACGCTCTAGAAGCCTTGCCGTTTGTTGTATCGCTTTACACGGAAAGAAAACGTTGCGTGTTCAAGTCTCGTTTTGTTCTCGTTGAGATCGCGATTCCATATGCGCTCACCGAAGGGACAAACATGATTATTTTGCAGCTTTGTTTTATTATTAATTCTCAACTCATTTCACAGCAGAGTTAAAGAAAAAGGAAAAAGAATCCCGGAGGAAGAGAATGTGGTGAATAAAGCCGTGGCTTGAAACCACGAGCAAAGAATATCAGATTTCAGCGTGAAATTAACACTGTCGTAGTTTTTAAATAAATGTTCTCGGCGCCAAGAGCGCGACTTGCTCCTAATATTTGCCTGAATTTAGAATTTGTTTTATTTAGAGCAACTTTCAGATTTCTCGGGCAAGTGGTAGATTTTCGAACCACTTGCCCGTTTCAGGCAAGTTTTCAAGACCGTGCAAAGCGGCCATAAGTGAGAATAACTACATATATTTAGATGGTGAGAAGATTAAAAACATTAAGAATTAAAAAAATCTTTCTTAGGAGAGAAATTCGACTTTACAACAAGAAGTTCTAATAATAACTCTTAATGCTTAATAACCTTTAAGTTTTGTCCTTAAAATGTATTATTTTTTTTATTTTGATACCTTTCCCGATAAGGGTCTAATTGATTAAATTTTTAAATTGATTTAAAATTGAGGCCAAAACACACAATAATAATTTGAAAAACATTAATTTTGAACAATTCGTTAGCAAGTAGAAATTAGTCATCAAAATTTTAATGTGTTTAGAAGTTTTTTTTTTGTGTTTTTTTTTTTAATTATTACTCTGTGTTGACCTCAATTGTTAATCAACTTAAAAAAAAAATTACATGTTAAATTATTTAATTAGATTAATTTTTTGTATGAAATTCGTCTTTCTCCTGAAGAAGAGTCAAGTTTGGGCTCTTAATATAAATAGTACTTGGACCATTATAATTTATGAATAAGAATTCTAAGATAGATTTAAATATCTAAGCCCCGATGATTTTTAATTAGGAACAAATACAAATTACCAAGATTTGTTTTTTCGAATAAAACGTCACAAATGAATCATGTTATCCCATTTATAACATAACTTTAACTAAAATAATTTTAATTAGAAAAGTAAAAGAAGTAAATTGTTAATTTAAAAGAATAATTAAAAATTAAAAGAATATTTGTTAATGGTATCAGGATAAATATTTCAATCGATTATCTGAAAATAAAAAAAGACATTTATTTAAATTCTATTAAATTTTATATGAATAATTTAGGATTTTTATCCATTAATTTTAATGATTCAAGTTATAATAATATTCAGAGAAAAGCGTATTACAGGAAATAAAGATAAAAAAAAAGTTTAGTTAAGTTGCTTATTTATATTGAGTTGGTCAATGAAGTTTGTTCGGCTTTTTTTATGTAAGTTGGCTCTTGTAGCGTTTAGGTGTCTTTCACGTCATTCCTCACCATTTTGTTAGATTGTTTTGTAGCAGCTGTCGTATCAGCTTGCACTTAAAACAAAAACTGATCAAAATTGGGGAATTTTGTGTCGCCAATTTAATACTGAAGATGGAAGACAATAAGTACGCATGACAGCACGTTTCTTTGATGACCAGGCAAAAACTGTTACAGCTTGGCTGGGAAGTTCTGATTCATCCGTCATATTCACCAGACATTGCACCTTCGGATTTCCATTGATTTCGGTCTTTATAAAATTCTCTTAATGGAAAAAAAATTCAATTCCTTTGGAAGACACCAAAGGCACCTGGAATATTGTTTTGCTCAAAAAGATAAAAAGTTTTGGGAAGATGGAATTATGAAGTTGTCTGAAAGATGGCAGAAGGTAGTGGAACAAACCGTTGAAGACATTGTTCAACAAAATTATTGGTGACAATGAAAAATGTGTCTTTTATTTTTATTTAAAGACCGAAAGAACATTTTGGCCAACCCAATATATGTCTTGTTTTATTTTTAATAAATTAAAATACTCCTAATAAAAAAGTAATGAAGAGAAAATTATTTATTTATTTATAATCGTATATTATTTTTTTTATCTAATATTCATAATATAACTGGAGGGAAAAAAAACACACTTAAAGAAAGAAGGTAAAAACACACACACACACACACACACACACACACAGAAGGATAAAAAAGAAACACAAAGAAATAAAATTAAAAAAAAAAAGAGCTTGCCGCACAGAAGAATTGAGTCCTTAGATCTTTAATTAGGATGTCGGTAAGATAATACTCGGAAATCGATGAAAACACTGTGAAATATCTCGAAAACAGTTGAGTTTCGGCACCCAAACCATGTATATTTTTAAAGTACTCCATGTATCCTTTCATCTAACAAAAGGGTCTTGATTTTCGCGATATATAAGATATGACAGCTCCTTGGAAAGTATGGTAAAAGGGACTTTTGCAGAATAAGTAGTTTAATACGATAAGCTTCAAGACACTATAACAATTCGTTGCCGTAGACAGAACAAAATGGACTTAAGAGGAAAATGTTTGTGAAAAAAAAGCTAAAAGTAAGTGTATAAACTGAACGTATCTTAACTTTTTACTGCCATCTTCTAATTTTTAATGTAGAAGATAAACTAAAGATCTCATGCTACATTTGCCAATCACATCAAATCGAGAATAATCGCTTTCAGTTGATTATCTTGTCTAGAGGAAAAGTAATCTGGAAAAAATTCCCGGCTAATAAGCTCAGCTCCTCAGCCTATGCCACTATACCACTGGATCCACCTTATTAATAAAACAAGGTAGGGATAGTGATTAGTAAACTAATCACAGTGCTCGCAATGGCTTCTGAGTCTCCTTCACTTTAGAATAGACTGCCCCGGAGTGATCTAGAAAATGCTCGTGCAAGTCTGTTCTGCGACCCCATGCTATCTCACCCACCCCTATTTATATGGAATAATCGTCATTCTTATCTCAAACCTTATTAACACACTGAATTCCTAATAATGATTTTTTTTAAAAAAAAACTTAAGTTGAGAAACTGTGAAAAAATTTAAAAAGGGGAGAAAAAAATGAAGAATAAGAATTGCCCAAGAGACGATCGAACCCACAACCTTCTCTTATTAGCACGACGCTCTAACCAACTGAGCTAACAGGCCACCTACAACTGAGCTAACAGAAGCCGTTGCGAAGCAGTGTCGGATATGTGTCCACAGACAGACAAACCGGGGATGTAAGGCATCTTTCAGAAGCCTAAAATGGCTAACATTTTCAATCTTTTTTTTTTGTATGTATTTTTCAAAAGTGTGAAGATAGCATTTGATTGATCAGATGGATATTGCTCAAATCTAGTTACTTGATAATTCTTTTAACTATTTTTTTTTCAATACTATTTCTTTAGGTTTTTTTCCCATTCAGGAAATAATGAAATGTATTTTTCTTCTAGATATGTACAACAAGACAGTTATTGTTGTTTTGCTTTTCTGCTCAACAGTTGTCCTTCTAAGGGCACAAGAAACACAGTCAAGTAAAAACAATGTCTCAGCAACTAATCTACCCCAAAGTGTTAACAATACACAGAGACAGACTACGCAGCCTTTTGATCCCAGAGACCAACAGATCCTCAGGGGCCAAATCATGGAACAACCACGCATTACTGTTCCTATTTATCGAATCCCAGTTTCTACTCAGCGGAAAACTGTTAAAACTAACTCTGTATAGTAGGAGATTAATGATAAGCAATCATTCGAGCCCGATTTTTAATTTACAGCTTAAAAGCTTTAGTATAATTACATATTTATGACTCAAAAATTAAAAAATGACCTAAAAGCTAGAAAAATATCACTTAAAATTGATCTAAAACAAAAACAACAACAACAACAACAAAAAGAAATCCGGTCGACATAGTTTCAAAAAAGAAAAAAAAAAACTATCCCTTTATATCAGTGGTCGGCAACCTTTTGTTGTAAAAGGGCCAAATATGTTATGTGAGGATTACTGCGGGCCGCACTTGGGCCAAAAATTTTAACAACCAAAAAAAAAAAAAAAAGGAAAATCTTACTTTAACAACCAAAAAAAAAGGAAAATCTTACTTTAACAACCAAAAAAAAAAAAAAATATTCCAACATGCCCCGCGGGCCGCACGAAAACGCTTCATGGGCCGCATGCGGCCCGCGGGCCGCGGGTTGCCGACCGCTGCTTTATATGATTAAAAAACAACCCTCTAAAACTAAAAAAAATGTTAACCTATGCATTTATTTACAAAATAACAATACTTATTCAGTCGTAATAACTGATAATAATTATTTGTATCTACTTAACAATACAATTGAAGTCAAGAAAAAAATAATGTCATAAAGAACTGGGCCCTAATCATAAAAATATTGATTCTTGAATCATTCCAAAAATGTTTTACGATGGACAATTATTCACAAACAAATACTAACTAGAAGATATGTAAAATACAATTTATGTCACTTAAAACATGACAATACTTGTACTTTTGTTTGATCTTAAATATGTATTCCCAGTTAGAAACGTTAAGGTAAGACAGAAGCCGATACATTTAACTTTAGGTCCAACAGGGCCTATGTAATTTAATTTTATCCATTATAAATTGTATTTAGTCGTTATGTATTATACTTTCAACTTTCATAAATTAAATGTTTTCATTATTGAAATTGATTGAATTGTAGGAAAATTGACTTACAAATGATTTTGAATTCTAATTGAATATAACTTTTTTTGCTATACTTATATCGTTTTGGGCTATTCCAATTAAAATACATTTTTAATATAGAATTACATCTTATACATTAATTAAAAATAGAAACGATGATTTTAAAAATAGGTTGGGTTTTTCTTTTCCCAGGAATCGTTTGATATATTAATATATTTAAAAAAAATACAGAGGGAAGAAAATATATTTAATGAGATAAAAAAAATAAAGCCTAAAATATTTGTTAATTTATACAGAATTCTGTTATAATACCAATTGAAATTCAATTGCTACTTTTATTTTGTATATACCGTATTGGCCCGAATATAAGACGGCATTTTTTTTCCAAAATCCCATCCACGAAAGTACTATTTCGTCTTATATTCGCAACCAAACTTGGAGCGCGCACGAAACGCACGAAATCGAAACCGAAACCAAGCATAAAGCAACGCCACCTGGTGGCGTTGGCTGAACTCGATCGTAGGCCTAACCAACATGCTCCAAAATAAAAAAAATATATATTCTACTACGCTTAGTGGTGTTGCAAAAATAGTTTAATTTAATTTCATAAATGACATTTCGCCTAGCTTAGAAGTCAGATTTAACTAAATATTACTGACATTAAGCCTATTACTGCAGCCTATTACTGCACGATTTCATCATGAACTGGATGTGGGAAGGTAATTTGTCAACAAACTTTTTTTTAAATAATTTACAAGAAATATTTGTCGAATTACGCCTCGTTAATAGGTATAACATCTTATATTCGCGACCAATAGTTTTTTATCAAATCGGAGCTCAAAAAACCCCATTCGTCTTATATTCGAGCCGTCTTACATTCGGGCCAATACGGTAATTACTATAAATAAGTGCCAAAACCGCCATCTTTATTCAAATTTAATGTATTCTATTTTTATTTTGAGGAACAAAAATTTGTTTAGGATCAAATAAGAAAAATTCAATGTTGTGATTTTATAACAGTTTGTAATAAAAATAAAAGAATGCTAAGTTGTGAATTGGTGAATTTGTATAAATCTCTATTTCAATTTCACCATAATTTCACCAGAGATCTTAAGTATTACATAACAGAGTTAAGTATTTTTAAAAAGAAAAAAAAATAACTACTGAAAAAAAAACCAAAGTAATGTAATGGCTTCACTTACATATAAATAAGGTAGGGATAGCGATTAGTCAACCAATCACAATGCTTCGCAACGTCTTCTGATACGTCTAAAAAAATATAATTGATAGAAAGTAATCGATTTCCAATTTCCTTCCCCATAATCGAATCGAAAAGGCAATTATCTTTTCTTTTATTTTGTTCCGGTGCTGCACTTGCTTTCTTTTATTAAAAATATAATTGATATTGCTTTAATTTCCTTATTATTATAAATGTGATTGTTGCAAATGCAATTTTGAATGCAATTGTTGCGATTGTTATTGCGATTGTTGTGATTGTTGCTAATGATATTTTAATGATACAGACAAAACGGGAATATTAGTCTTCTGATCCTTATCAGAAGATCTCTTAAAGTAAAACGAAAATAAAAATACCTATAAGATTTTAAGAGGAACCTGTAGCGTATTATTTTACACATTTATAAAACTCGATGTTTCAGCCACTCATTTTTCAGAATTAATGTTTAGAAAGGATAAAGACTCTGATGTGTTTTTGATTATTTATAAAATAAAGATGTTTTATAAAATGGCAAAGGAAAATTAAAGAATGGGAAAAGTTACATACAGCCAGTGCTCGTTTTAAGACTGTTCAATTTGCGACGATTCAGATTTACGCCTGTTTAGGCCAAAATGAGGAAAAATATATTTAAGAAAAAAATTGAAAATGAGAAAAAAGAAAAATTAAAGTTCTTGAGCGAAAATACAGCAATTAGAGTAGTCAACTTTAACACCTATACTTAAGCTCCGCCCACTCGGTGCACGTTGCTCCTCCCCTCCTCGGTTTTGTATCCTTCAGTCAAAGAATATAAACTAATATTGTATATATTCTTTGATTCAGTCATTCAGCGTTGATTGCCTGTGAATGCTGTTAAATACATATTACAATTAATAGTAATAAAAGTTTTTAAAAAGAAAGGTATGGTAAAAGGAAATCTACTCCCGATGTTATTATTTATGATTTTATATTAATTTAGAAGGCTCTCAAGGTACATCATAAAAATTAATTTTGGTCATAAAAACTTATATTAATTAAATAAAAACAATATATTTTTGGACGTGGGGAACGCATCGTCCCCCTGTTTATATTATATTAAATAATGGATACTTTTACGTCGATTCGATTTACGACGCCACAGTAGAAATGCAACACCGGCGTAAAACGAGGGCTGACTGTATTTGGGAAAAAAAATAGGCAATGATGTTAAACAAGATGACATTTTAAGTAAAAGAAACGATGCTGTATCAAAACAAAGCAGTGTTTTGTGGTATCTTCACATAACTACAAAAACGGAAACTAAATATTTACAGTACAATTTTCAAATGTACGATTTTACCATACATTTAATTTTTATCTGGCATTTCAAAAAAAAAGACAGAAGCAAAATTAGTATCAGTAGAAATGGATTTCTGGGAAAGGTTTTTTCCCAAGAATGGGAAAAAAAATCAGAAATAATTTAATTAGAAAAGATGAAAGTACAAATATAAATGATAGAGTGCATAAAACCCAGAAATTTAAATAATATGGAAATGCGAAACGGATGATAGAAGAAAGGAATTCGAAGAAAATGCTCGAGTGGGTTATATCTGGGAAAATGAAGAGGAGAAGATCAAAAACAATATGTATGAAAGGAATTGCAAGAATGATGCGAAAGAAAGGAATAACACAAGATAGAGAAAAATAGAAGAAAGTATATTTAATTTAGGCTCATTAAGATATTCAGGCTTAATAATGTTAGAGTAATAATAATATCAAGTCATCCCCACACACAACTACAAGAAACACATTCTACACGACGCAAACACACACGACGACAGATGCAGGAAATGCCACACTACGTTTGAGACGATAGACCACATAATAGCAGGCTGTCCCCTTCTGTCCCAAACAGACGACCTCCACCGACACAATCAGGTAGCATCGATCGTTCATCAACAGCTAGCACACAAACACTCACTTATTAAGAACACGGACCCATACTACAAGTACACACCACAAAGAGTATTAGAGTCACCCTCACATAAGCTGTACTGGGACCGTCCCATTCACACAGACAAAACTATACATCACAACAGACCTGACATCACACTTGTTGATAAGGTTAACAAACAGACCTATCTCATTGATATTGCAGTGCCTGTCAGCAAGAACATACAGAAAACACAGAGACAAGATCAGTAAATACACCGATCTAGCACACGAGCTCCAGAAGTAGTGGAGACAGGATTGAGTACGTGTTGTACCCATCGTCCTGTCTACCACTGGTCTGGTGCCTCACACATTGCACCACAGCCTCACAAAAATGCTTATGCACAACTGCAGAAGGCTGTGGTACTCAACACAACACGCATAGTTTGAAAATTTATGGACACAACCACACATCCCTAATCCATTCTTCCACACTTTTTTTTTTTTACGCTTGGCAATATGTGCTTTGGTCCTTGACCCGCCATGTTGTCTTTGTTGAGAAAACCCATGGTTTGAAACTTTTACATAATAATAATAATAATAATAAACATATATTAAGTACGTTAATAGTTTTTGATTAATGTAAAACTATAAGATTCTGATACAGAAAAATTCAGAAACTAATAAACTAACAAATCCATCTTTCTCATATTTTTTTTTCTTTACTCAACATTTGAGTAGAAAATTTCGCATTCTATTCCTCAGGCTATGATGTTGAATCACATTAAATCTACATAATTAAAGAATCTTTCAGTTTTTCAATTAAAAATGAAAATGAATCACAATAATGGAAAGTCGTTGCACAGTTTGATGTAAAATCTAAGAATCAACAAAAAATTGCACAAATAAATAATGATAAACAATAGATAAAGATCACGTATATTTTTATTTCATAAAAATTCTTCTGAGCATTTTTAAAGATATAAGTGAAAATATAAAGAAAGGAAGAAGTATAATTAACAAAAAGTTTATTTCTGGAAATAAAAACTCGTATTTTAAGTTGTTTATAAATCTACAGGTGTATATTTTACATTTCATAAGCATTTAGGAAACAATAATTGCATAACTGGTTTCTCTAATGCATTGATGAATTAATGGAATTTCATTCATTTCCTTAAGTACAGTCAAAACAGTCACACGTATTGTCTGGGTCTCTGCAACAGGGGTTGGTTCCTGCACTGCCTTGTGCACTACAAGAGATTCGACAACCTATCAACCCCCCAAAATTACAACTCCCTCTTCGAAATCGATGATGAACTACGGCAAAATAAATAAATAAATAAATAAATAACAAGTGAATATAATTTTGTGTTAAAGCATAAATTTAAGGGCGACCCATAATAATAAAAAAAATTACAAATAATAATAAAAAAAGGAAGTACATTAACGTAAGGAAACATAAAAAAAAGTTAGTAAAAAAATTAAAAAACCTTAGGAAAATAAGAAAAACAAAAATAAATAAATATACTGATTCGAACCAACAACCTTCAGTATATGAGTCTGAGACCTTAACCATCAAGCTTCAGCTGTCAACTGAAATGGTTACATTTCTAAGATTTAAGCTAATAGTGGAAATCCAATGAAACAATGCCAAATATCTCGAATACGGGGGAGGGAGCGTTGGCCCCTGAAAATACCCTATTCCTTCGTTGTTTGGGCGTCTGAACACGATGATGAAGTCAGTTTGTCGATCCGAACTTCCGTTCGGGAGTTGTTAGAGGTGGACAGACACGGACGGACGGACAGAATAAACGCAATAGCTACCGATTTTGGTCGCTATCACAAACGCTCCCAAATCGGTCGCTAAAAATAAACACAATATTAGCTATTGCGAAGCAAGCAAATAAATAAATGTATTGATTTTCCAGATTATCTTTGAATTTCAACTTTTTGTTATCAGCTATTGAGTCTATACTAAGTTATCACCGTGTAGTGGCCATGTAACGATTGAGTAGAAGAGGCATTTTGGAGAAGTGAGAGAAATGGAGAACATAATAACTCTTCTTAAGTTGGACAGTAAATAGGTTTCGTACCAAATTTTAAGAAAATCAGCCTGCCGTTTTCAGTGAGATGAGCTAAAACAATATTCAAATTGAATGTATACTTAGTTAGGGAGCTGAATCACTTTAGTAAAAAGTTTCGATTTCTTATTTATATTACGAAAGAATAGTTTATGAGAGAAAGAGAGCCTTAAAGGCCATTCAAACATATAACTAAGCAACTAACTTATCAGATTTGGTGTACATTGCTTACAGAGAAGGAAAGCTCAAAACCAGTGAAAGAATGTAGGAAAGTGAAACAGCATCAACAATAGTGGCGGTCGCTCTTTCGGTACTACAGTGCTACAGAACATTACATTAAACAAGATAATTTTATTTAACAAATAACACTTGTATTTAAATTTTTATTATTATATTTTCTATTATTTTTTTAACCTAAATTCTAATTAGATTGCGAAACGGGGAAAAATCTTGAAATCGCTCTCTTTTCATTAACTCGGAATGATCGAAGCCGTTTGCTATTTTCAATAACAATGCAGTCATGACATACCGCTTAGAATCAAAAATTGTGCGAATGTGTGAACCAATCCCAGCCGTGATTCTCTTTACGTGCTACGGAATTCGTAGCGCACGAGATCTCTCCTTCTTTCAGTATGTTACGAGTCTCGCGCATTGAGAGAAAGAACCTACCTTTAGATAGGTGCTGCCATCTCTTAGTCTTATTTGTAATTTACGATTACGAACGTCTTGCGAATAGGTGGATGCCAACCTTTGTTTTTAAATACCTTTGTTGTTGTCGGCGACTCTCATTAATTATAATAAAAAAAAACTATTCAATAAAATTAAACAAATTAAGTAGGTATACAAATACTTCTGTATCATAAACTTCAAATTACACATAAGAAACAATAATTTATTCAAAATCTCATGCCGATATTTTGTCTTAACTTAACATTAAGACTTACTCATGGTTCTTATGCAAAACACAAATGAAAAAAAGAAAATTATTCTTAATTTAACAAAATAAAACATATAACAACTGAACAATATTAAACCTTTGTTAAAAATAAAATAACGTTAAATAATAATAACAATAAAAACGATAATAACAATGATTTATATTAGAATCCTGTCTAATAAATTGCTGTTATTGTTTTAATAGAGATAAATCCCTAGTGGGATATCGCTAGGGATTTTTAGAAAGTCATTAATGAAAAATAAAAGAATAAAATAAATTGTGAAATTAAAGTAAAGAAATTAAAGTAGTAGAAGTAAAAGAAATTAAAGTAAGAAAATCAAAGATTTATAAAAGGTTTTACGACCAATGATATTGTTTTTCCGATTTCAATTTACTGTTCATTGTTATTATCGTTTTGATTGTTATTATTATTTAACATTATTTTATTTTTAACAAAGCTTTGATGTTGTTCAGTTGTTTTATTTTGTTAACTTAAGAATAATTTTCTTCTTTTCATTTGTATTTTGTATAAGAACCATGAGTAAGTCTTAATGTTAAGTTAAGACGAAATATCGGCATAAGATTTGGAATAAATTATTGTTTCTTGTGTGTAATTTGAAATTAAGTAGGTGTATAGTGCTTCTTATTGTGCGCTAGTACCTGGGTTCGAATCCCGGTCGTGGCATGGTTGTTTCTTTCGTCTTCTTCTGTGTGTTGTGTCCGCTGGGGACCCGAAATCTGCTCTGTAGGTAGTGGTCCCCATTTGTCTTCTCTATGTTACAGGCTATAGTGCTTCTTATTTCAAACAATCATGGAAATTATTGGCGTATTTCCACTTAACTTTTATTGTTTATTATTTTGATTGGAGAAAGTCAATAATAAACCAAATATAGTTAAAAATTGATTAAAAGCTTATTAAAAATTTTATAAATTTACGCGAGAGTTTCATCAATCGAATATTTTATAATGTGACCGCACATAGAAGGGAAGGCGGAGGGGGGAGGGGGGGCTACGTTCCTCTTCCCTGAAATTTTGTTTTTGGTTGTTGGATTAGGCTTCCTAACTTAGTCCTCGCTGAAACAAAGCCTGAAAATATTTTGGCCCTTGCCAAAATCATTTAGGCATGTTATTATAAAAAAAGAATTTCAGCTTAATCTATTCTTATGATTAAGATTTATGCTGTGATCTATATCAGGGGTTCCCAAACAATGCGCCGCTGCGAATTCAAAGGAACTCTGCTTGATTTTTCAAATTTTTGAGAATAACGTTTATATTTGTTTATTTTTATCTGTCAATTTAAAATGTATTATTCTTTCAAACGACTACTAAGTTATTAATACATATATACTTATTAAGTTTTTTGGATCTAAAACTGTCTAATAAACGTAACTGTTACGTACTTCGTATAGCCTACAGACGCAGCGAAAAAATTTCTCTTGAACCGAGAAAGTTTGGGAACCTCTGATCTACACTGTTTACATTTTCTTTTCTTAAATACATTGAAATTAAAGAAACAAGATGTAAATTATAGGTGAGTTTTACGTGCGTTGAATAAAGTTTGAAATCAGACGGTCAAACACACAGTGATAGATATAAAGACTTTAAATTACAAGATAAAATTATATCTACGGTTTCGGTTTGCTAAAATTACAAACCTTTTTCAATGCAAGAGGTGAGACCCAAGAACACCCTTATAAATACAATCCAAAAGGGAAGTTTCTCCAGTAACAAAGAGTGGAAACCTCGTAGCTTAAATCTTTGTTTTTCTCTTTGTTTTATTAAAATGTCACCAGGTGGTTACCTAGTTTGCCAGGATTGGTGGCTTAACCAAGCCTGTTGATTGATGCTTAGATTTAACCTACGGGGTTTCTACTCTTTGTTACTGGAGAAACTTCTCTGTTGGATTGTAATTATAAGGGTGTTCTTGGGTCTCACCTCTTGCATTGAAAAAGATTTGTAATTTTAGCAAACCGAAACTGTATGTATAATTTTATCTTGTAATTTAAAGTCTTTATATCTATCACTGTGTGTTTGGCCGTCTCATTTCAAAGATATAAATTAGTTCATTAATTATTAATTTTTATGAAATCTCAAATTACTGTTTCAGATATTTCTATCAGAATTTTAATTACGACATTATTTTGATTAGAGACTTTTTCAATTTTTTTTGAAGTATCTTACGATTCGCTGCTTGACTACTTTTCAATTCACTCATCAGAATGACAATTGTCAAAACAGCAACGAAACCAATGGAAGTCTTCATTGCTTCAAAAGGAACAGGAATCTGTATTAAATATTGAAAAGAAAAACTATTAGGAACAATCATTATTTAGTTGTAAATTCGAGACAAAGCCTCATGATGAGGCGAAACCGGTTGTCTTTTAGCCTATTTTCTTTTAAATTGTATAAACGTTTTTATTTTAGTATACTGTTAGCCTAAACAAAATATTTTTAGTTTCACACGTAAAATATTTAACAAAATTTTTATATTTTGAAGTACTAAAGACAAATGCGAATAATAAAAACATTGATTTTAGATTCCGATTCCTGCATCTAATAAAAATTTATTTTTAAAGATTTAAAGCGTCCATTGGAACGTAATCCTGTCTTAAGTCGAGGATTATTATCTGTAATTTGAATTTGTCAAGTGTGTAAAAAAAATGATAATTATCTAAAAAATGTATTTTAAGAAAATACAACTAATAAACTAAATAGAACCTAATATGTTAAAAGAAGTAGCACCAGAGAAACATCATTAGTTTTAATACCGTATATTTCGGCAGATAAGACGATAGTTGAATCATTAAAAAAGGCCCCCAAAATCCTGGGTCGTCTTATACGACAGATACAAAAAAAATAAGATTGAAATTTATATAAATTAAAATCATTATAAAATAAAACAAAACACTCACTTCAAATCAATGTATTTAAAAGCACGTGCTTCTATGTGTTTCTACGTCACTATTCACACGATTCACAGGTTCCTTTTATCCTTTCCATTCCTGACCTGTGGCGCATTCTGCTCATGCGCAGTAGCGTTTACTGGCCGGCGTGCCTACTGAAAAGCGACTTGAAAGGAATAGCCGGGCTTTGCTACCGCGGGATTCTGCATACGCTATACAGTATTATTATCAAAATGATGATCGTTGATTTAACTGAATTCGTAGGCCATTGATAGTTTGGGGGTCGTCTTTTAGGGCAGATATATGCTTAAGCTATAAAAATTTGACGAAAATTTACACCTTGTCTTATCTGCCGAAATATACGGTAGTTAAAATAAAAATATTGTTATCTTGAATTTACGTTCCCAGGGCCTACCCAGCCCTCTGTCGAATGGGTACCGGGTTTCTTTCCCGGGAGTTGAAGGCGCGCGGGCGTCGGGTTGACCATCCGACCTGAACGTAGTCCCGTTGGTGAAGAAGCGCCGGAGTCTTACTTCCCGTGAGCTCATGGGCCTGCAAGGCCTGTTGTGGGGACTCTCTAACTTTTATCTTGAATTTAGAATCAGTAGTAACTCAGAAAATGAGTAGAAGTGTTAAGAATAATTCTAATAATAATAATCTTCTAATCTATAGTGTGGCTGGAAAGTTCCCATACCCCTTGATTGGTAGTCATATTTTAAGAAAACAGTTACACATTAAGTGTCCAATGCGTCTGTGTGTTCGCCATCATGCTGTTCACATAAGTTCATATGCCGCCACATCCTACTTGACATTTTCTGGAGCATGTCCTGTGTGATGATTCGAAATGCGTCCTGAACTACATTGCGCAATTCTTCATTTGTAGCATAACGACGTTCAAACTCCTTGATGATTTCCCACAATCAGTTGTCAGCATCGTGAAATCAGGACTTCGTGGTGGCCATTTCAATGGAGCTGGCGATCCTGAAGTACGGCGATCAATTCAGCGTCCTGGAAAATGTTCATGAAGAAACCCGCGCACAGTAAGAGCGAAGTGAGCAGGTGCCTTTTCTACTTTAGCCATATGCGTTGCGCCTTCAAGCTGTGGGATTAACCATGTTTGTAACATGTATTTCGCCATTAACATGACCATCAAAAAAATATTTACATTTATTACTACATAATAGGGGATACGGAAACTTTCCGATCACATTGTATTTATAAAAGAAAAGTTGATGTTTATTCTGGCCCTATCTCCTCCGAAGCTGTAAGGCACAGAAATACAAATAAGATGGCAAATGTTAAGTATAGTACTGAGGATGTTTCCATTTTCATTTTTTAATACGGTGAGTCAATCAGAAGTGACGTGACTTACGTGAGGTCTCCGAGATGGCCTCCGAGACGCGCTCGCGGGTTGTGAGAAAGCGGTCGCGGGCACGGGTGTCTCAGAATCCAAGATCACGTGATCACAGGTTTGATAGGAAATACTTAAAATAGATGTTGCATCAATTAAAAAATAGAGAAAAAAGAATAAATAGGGGAAGGTGTTGTACCTTTGACCGATTGTACCTTTGACCACCCTTGATTGTGATGTCATCTATCAGCATATTTTTAACAGATTTTCTGTTTAATGTGTAACATTCCCACTATTTGCGCCTTTAAACCTTCAGTAGCAGTTAGATCTTTGACTTGCAAGGAGTGAAAAATATTTTTCCAATTCCATCACCGAAAAGTAAGTATTTTGCAAGTGAATGTTTCTTTAATAACATTGATTATTTTCTGTTGATTGTTATTTCAACAATACTGAGTAATACATATTTGCCTATAGATTCATTGTTAGGACTTTTAAGATGACTGGATTAACCTAAAAATTGTAGCATGGCGTGAAACGTAAGTTTGACTGATGTTGTACCTTTGACCACAGCAGGGTGTTGTTCCTCTGACCAGGTCAAAGGTACAGCATTACTTAATAATATGCAAATGTTTTTACTTACAGTCATTTTAGCATTGTGTAAGATGGAAATTTTAATATTTTTTGCTAAATTTTTCTTTTTTTTATCAAATCTTACCCAAAGAAAGTAAACAATCGATTGTTTGTCCACGACTTTGAGTCTCATGTTGAATATTCATCAGGGGAAATGTTTTCGATCTTTCAAATGAATGCCATGAGTTGGAGAAGGAATTAAACTTTGAAAAAGAAGATTTAGTTGAAGAAAGTTATGTCTTTGTCAAGCTGACAACAAAAAAAAACCCAAGAAATACTTTGTGGCCCAAATAAAAGGAGCAGCATGTGATTATTTTAAAGTTAAATATTTGAAATTCGAAGATGGCGAAATTCATCCAAGAAGATAACCAGCTCAACGACATAGAACTACAAGATATTGTGGCCAGGCTACCAAATCAAACACAGCTGGCGGCACAGCTCGACTAAAAGAATGTATCTTTTGGAGATAGACATTGACTTTTCATTGTATAATGTAGAGTAAACGGGCAGGAGTAGGCTACTTAAGCCATTAGAATTTATTTCATGTTTCATTATTCTACTTTGAATTGCATATATACTCTATTTGCCAAATGTATGCATTTCTGAATAAAAATTTTATTTAAATAACCTGTATCTAACTGTCAGTTTCTACTACCACCTGGCCAAAGGTACAATACCCTCCGGTCAAAGGTACAACACGTAGTTGTACCTTTGACCACAAGGTATAGTTTTTTTTGTAAAATAAAAATAAAATACTTATACTCAAAATATAATATAAAAAACACAGCAGTTGGTGGCAAGATGCGTGAAGACCACATGTATCCATTCAGGTAAGGATTTACTTGATTACAAAAAATTAGAAAATTCATTTAGTGAAAACTGATCAAAGGTACAACATCTTCCCCTATACTGTAAACAGAATAGAGAATGGACAACAATGGCTGAGACCAAGTGTCAACATCCTAGAAGAGCTGTTTCACGCTCTTTGGCGATGATCAGCTAGAAGCAGTCGGAAGTAAACAGCGAGGTCTCGGTACGGAGGTTGTTATGAATAATCATCGGAATCGCAGTGGCGCCTCAAAAGCGAACACCAACAATAAAAAACTCACTAACAAAATACAATGAAACTTGGATAATTCAAAGCTGAAGGGACTAGAGGAAAAGTTCGAATTATCCAAAAATTCGAATTACATACATTCTCTCAAACAGAAGAGATAAATAAAAAAGATTAACTCCATGATCGAAGATTTAACACATAAACTTTATCTAAGAATACTCCTACATTTTTTTCATTCAATCAAACATTTTTTTATTAGCTTAATTATTCATCACTTTCAAAAAAAAAGGCAAATATTTTTAATTGCTTCATTGAATGCAATCTTTGTGTCCTAGCATATGATTCCAACCTCTGGGTTGTCAGTTCCTCTCGTTCTTTTTCTATTTTTTCCATTGTCATTTTTGCTGCTCAAAATTTTATCTTTGTTCTTCAAATATGTCTATATTGTGTTGGATGGAATTCTAAATTCCTTGACGATTTCCGATTCCTTTTTAAGACCTTTTTCCACTTCCTTAATCACCGCTACTTTTTCAGCTAATGTTAATGACTTATAAGCAGCTTTAGCTTTTGACAATGCCATAGTAAGCCCAACACTCAAATGGTGAAGATTTTTCTCGGTCTGAGAAAGTTTTTTTTTGATAAAATTACTGCTGCAATTTTAATTTTAACAGAAACAATACTTAAAGCACAAGCACAAAAACTAAAAATGTATATAACCGGATTGAATGATTCACAGGAAGCGCACGTGACAGGAAGCGCATGTGACTCGAAGACCGAAGGGGTGTGGCCAAGTCTTCTCTCGGAAAATGTAGACAGGCTTTGCCTGTTTTACCGTAATATTTTTTATTAATTATTTAAATATTAATTTTATATATAAATATTATTTTATTTTATTATTTTTAATAATTTTTACCGTATATTTTAAGGACAATCGTACGAAAAATTCAAATTAAC
Source organism: Thereuonema tuberculata (assembly GCA_023159025.1). Lineage (NCBI taxonomy): Eukaryota > Metazoa > Arthropoda > Chilopoda > Scutigeromorpha > Scutigeridae > Thereuonema > Thereuonema tuberculata. The sequence goes on along the minus strand of JAFIDM010000007.1, from coordinate 7,678,110 downwards.
CAAAATAAAATTCGAATTATCCACGATTTTTTTAATATTATTTTAATACAGAATTCTAGGGACCGAGCAAAAAATTCGAATTATCCAGAATTTCGAATTAAAGAAGTTCGAATTATCCAAGTTTCACTGTATTAGTGAGAAAATGAATATTTTGGAAGATGCTATAGATTTGAAACAATCTGTAAGTTATTTAGCAAATGAATATGAAAATTAAGTTTAAATTTAGTTCTTATGCCTAAGTGTCGTTAGTGTAAATGAATGGATTTCTCTAATCAGAGCGGGCAAAGAAATGAATAACAAAAAAAAAATTAAAAAAAGAGAAATATGGTTTTTTAGTTATAAAAGTATGATATATAATTAAATTATTTTAATTAAATTGCATACTTTTAAAAACATCAAGAAAGATGTTGTGTGTTTTTTCTTCATTTCAACTAAGCTTTATTTTCTTGTAAATTATTTATATTTTTAATAAATTACGTCTATTATTCGTTTCATTTTATTAAATACTATTCAAATGATCTGTTTCTTTACAAATATTAATTAATTTTATTAAATGATCAAATACAGCAATGAAAACCATTAAAGACAAAAGGACTTCAGATTCGGATTTCCATTATAAATGTAAATGTCATAAATAAATAAATAAATAAACAGAATAACCTATATATATAGAAGATTACTTACATGTTGTTGATGTATGAGATTTTTGCTGATCCAAGTTTTATGAAATGGAGACGCTGAAAGCTTATATAGGATAAGTTGCTTTTGTAATCATTTGAATACCATCATTATAAATAATAATGAAAAAAAAAGTTGCTAATTATTGGAATTTCCAAAGGAACTATTTTGCTTTGTCTGAAGTTTAAATGACTCCTGAATAAACCTTGACATTAATTGAGGATTTGCGTCAAACACAAATTACAACAGGAATAATGGTTATTTAATTTAAAAATATAAAAATAGATGGATTGGATCGCTGATGGATATTAGGAAAAACCTAGCATTGTAATTAACTTCTGAGTAAATCAGGGTTACTTCTCGGTGTACTTCACCTTCTGATTACATTGCCCAAGGTTATACTGTTGTTCTTTGCAGAGGTCTTTATAATCTTCTTCACACCTAGGCTCAAGTCTCCCCGAGAAGACTGCAAGAAAAATGGTAGTTCCAAGATGAGGATTGTTGTGTCAGAGGACTATGATGGCCAAGAACCACAGCAAGAAGATAGGAAGATTATAAAGACCTCTGCAAAGAACAACAGTATAACCAAGGGCAATAAATCAGGGTTGTTTTTTCATTGTTTTTCCTACTCAGTTGACGTTTCTCAATATTTCAGTTATACCTTCAGCCTCCTTCGTGTGAAATTGACAACGACGTGATTATCTCCGTGTCATTATTGTGTTCCATTTTAATGTTTTGTGATTTGCCAATGATCATGTGATCTTCCTTAGTAGAGACATTGGTAAAATGTCTTATTATACGAGGTTTCCCAGGAGGAAATGTCAATATTCTGAGTTAAAAAAAAAAGTTAAAAAGTTATAAAAAAAGAATTCATACAAATATGTGCTGTATTGCGAACGGCTCCCTAGATAGAGCTATTTGAATGAACTGTGTTTTGAAATTGATCGTCCTTCTGCCGCACAGTGGGCTCGATTCAGTAATCATGGTGTAAAAAATCCTTCTGCCCCTATTATTGGAAGTATTAGCCTGAAATTCGGTTTACAGGGGTTTTGGAAGTCGTTGATTTCGAGTCTGACAGCTACTGTCCAAAATTCAAAATGGCGGTTGTTCATTTTCTACCAATTACAGGGATGTCGGAATTGGAGGGGGGGGGGGCCAGGTTTCCCCCCCCTTTTTCGCGAAAGGGGGCAAAAAAATTCATTAAACTATCCCCCCCCCCCCCACTAAACTATGAGTATAATTGACGATTTAAATAAATAAATGCGAGTTCCGCTTCGTCAATATGCTGGGTGATTCATAAAGTACTGGAAAGTACTGGTGGTTTTCACCGCCCCTTATCTTTTAAACTACTGCTCATAAAAATCTGAAACTTTTTATATAAAATCGTCAAACATAAGACTTATATTTTCATGTTATTATTTATTCATTATTATTTAAATTCATTTTATTAGCGTTCAAACACCCCCAATATATCGTATATTTAAATAACTGTTGGATGTTGTTTAAGCTCTAAAAGTCTGGATCCAATATTCAAATGATAAAGAAACCTAATTAGGAAAATTTGATCTAAACACATTTATCATTAATTCCTTTGTTTAATTAAAAAAAAACTGTATTTTTTTGAAAATGCATTCTGACAAATGACTTTTTTGGGAGACAGTCGAATAATTTTTTGGATAATAATTTCGATATATTGAAAGTGTTTCAACGCAAATGAAATGAATTTCAATAATAACAAATAAATAATAACATGAAAATATCACTCTTATATATTTGACGATTTTATATAAGCAGATTTTTATGAGCAGTAGTTTAATAGATATGGGGCAGGGAAAATACCAGTACTTTCCAGTACTTTATGAATCACCCGGTATAAAGTGAATGCCTACATAATCGAATTTCTCATATCTATATATATATATAAAAATGAATGCATCTTTCTTTCTTTCTTTCTTTCTTTGTCCTTTATACACTCCTAGACCTTTGACCTATCTGCACCAAACTTTGCAGAATTACTCTTTAGCAAAAGATAGGCTACCTTAGAACCTTGACCCCCCCCCCCCAAGGGGTTGAAAAGGGGTAAAATCCCTGAAATACCCAATATCCGCCTGGTGGTGAAAATGAGAACTACACAAATATTGTGTAAAGTGAAAAATTCGCTCTCCTTTGGGGGGCAGGGACACCACACTTGGGTGGGGGATGGAGACACAAGGGCCTAAGTGTCCCACACTCGACCGACACCGGGACCTTATATTTAGGGCCCCTTCTCACCGAGCCCTTTCTTTCTTTGAGTGGCTTTGCAACGCATGCCGGGTACAACTAGTCTGTTATAAAATAATAACTTAATTCTTTCTTGATTCTCTTGAAAATTCTAAACAGAGGTGACGATGACAATTAATCGCAGCTGTAGATAGAATTCAATAGATTTCTTTAAAAAATCTACACTCATTAACAAAAAAAACGACACACCTAGAAGGAGTTGTCCGATGGAGACAAAAATTGGTGGAGAGGAAGATTATGTACAGAATAGAAAATGATTAAAATTTCAGACAAATTGAATGATCTATTTAAGAGTTACAAAGTAACGAGCTCAGTTGACCCATCTCTACCCTGAATGCAAGCTGCCACACGACGCGACGTGGCATAGAGTGATAAAGCTCCCTGATGGTCTCCTGCGGTATTTCTTGCCAAATTTGCTCCAATTGTCGGACTAGGTCATCCGCATTCCCTGGTGGATGCAGTCGCCTTCGCATCATATCCCAGACATGCTCGATTGGAGAGAGATCTGGGGATCTGGTTGGCCAAGGAAGTGTTTCACAAGCTGCAAAACAGGTCATAGCAACACGTGTCATATGTGGTCTGGCATTATCTGCTGAAAAATAAGGCCAGGGTACTGCAAAAGGAAGGGTAGCAAAACAGGTCTCAGAATGTCGTCGATGTACCGCTGTGCTGTAAGTATGCCGCTAATGACGGGTCCGGCTATCAAGGGAAATGGCACCCCATACCATAACACCTGGTTGAGGGCCTGTGTGGCGTGCAATAGTGAAAGCAGGATCGGCACGCTGCCCTGGGCGTCACCAGACACGTCTGCGACGATCGTCAGGACGCAGTTGGAAGCGGGATTCGTCGCTAAACACTATACGTCCCCAGTCAGCATCATTCCAACCGGATCGAGCCAAGCACCCACTGTAATCTGGCCCGACGGTGTGCAGATGTGAGTGGCAGGTGGCGTAGCGGTCGGTACGAGCGTAGATATCGCTCTCTCAGCCGTCTGTGAATGGTCATGGTGGACACTCGTGTGCGGGTCGCACGTCTGATGGTTGATAAAGATGATTCAGGCGCTGTGACAACTGATCTGACAATCACTCTATCCTCCCGCTCTGCTGTGGCCCTAGGTCGACCGCTACCTTCATGACGCTGAAATCTGCCATTGTCCACCCATTCCTGCCAGCATCTTCTAATCGCCGAATCACTTCGACCCATATGACGAGCGATTCTCCAATTTGCCCAACCTGCCTCTTTCATTCCAATGATACGACCTCTTTCAAACTCTGACAGTTGCACGTAATGAGCTCGAATCCTGCGGCGAGGCATTTTTTCAGTCTTGAAAGATATCCTAACTCGCAATGCAACAGAAAGTTTGACCATCAGATTGAGAATCGCTTCTTATATACACCTGCTGAGTGCGCAGTTCCGATGCTCTGTAGCTCTCGCTATTCATTCATTGGATACCAAAGTTTAATCATTTACATAGGCGGTCCCAATGTCTTTGCATACGAAATTTCATTACAATCGGGCAACTCCTTCTAGGTGCGTCGGTTTTTTTTTGGTAATGAGTGTATTTATTTTATATTTTTTTATTTTTTTTATTTCTGACGAATTGATTTTGTAATCTTATCCTGAGGATATTGGAAAGTTAATTTATTCATTGACTATATTTTATTTAATGTCTTTTTCTTCATTTATTAATTGTAAATATTTTATATACAACAAAATATAATGCTATTCATGTTGTTGTTGAAATCAAATACAGCAAATAAAACCGATAATTCTTACTTAAGTTTTTACGTGTGCTGAATATGATGGATAAAATACAGCCTGCACACAAGCATAAAACAAATATTAAAAACACAAGAATGTTCAGAGCTTTCGCCTCAATATGACGGGGCTTCCTCAGTGGATGTATGTAGGAAAATCATAAGAGGAAGAAAAAGAGATAGATAGAAAGATCGAAATGTTCCTCCCATTAGTAAACTTAGATAAAGTTATTTAAAATTTAAATTTGATGTTTCTGTGTTCAGAGGTCCTCTAATCATTGTTTAATACATTATTGTAATTAATATATATTTAATAATTATATTTTTGATAAATTAAGATTCAATTAAAGTTAGGGTTGTTTTATTAATTACTATTAATTAATTAATTCAAGTATTTTTGCCCCGTCTCCCCCCACCCCACTCCTGAAGATGTTCCGATGTCTTTGACTAATTACTTGAAATTTGGTATTTTTGATGCTTAAAAAAAATGTACATACCTTTTTTTTTTTTTTTTTTTTTTTTATTCATCCAAATATTACATTACAGTCCTACTAGGTTAATTGACCTGTGTTGTAGGTGCTGTGAGTTAAAATGATATCAGAAACAAAAATGGTCCTATATACCTAAATTTTTAAATTTAATAAATCCTTAAAAAAATTAAAAAAAAGGTTCAATTTCTGTAATTTTTTGCACCATGATTACTGAATCGAGCCCACTGTCTATTGAAAGTGCATTGAAATTGGCAAAAGGATTTTTAAAAATTTGTTATGAATTATAATAGATTTGTCACGAAAAATATTAGAAACAGTACTTAATATGTTTTTTTGCTCACCAAACTACGTAATGATTATAAATCATATAAAGATTCTTACATTTTAATCATAGAATATAAATTACCATTTCCTTATTTCTGGTGTTCCTTAATATTGGTCCTGAATATTGTTAGTATAATATTGTCAGAAAGTAATAATTTAGATTGATGGAGATTTTCAGTTGCGTCACAGTTTTTTGAAAGTGAAACTTCGACAATTTCCTTCCTACACTAAAATAGCATTTGAAAACAATTTTATCCTTAATTATCATTTAATCTCTTTGTGTTAATTTCTATTACTTATTTTATAATCATTCCTACGTTTATCTTTTTCTATTGTTCCTTTACTTATTATTTTCAGAATTCAATGTTCAATTTTATAGGAAACAGAAATAATTCAAAGTTTTAGAAGTTATTTATACAATTGTGATAAGGAAAAGTCAGAAATACTAAAGCGATTATAGAAATGAGGCTATTAAACATAGTTCGATTTTTTTATTTTTTTTTAATATTTTACTCCTTTTTTAATTTTTTTTTTTTTTTTTTTATTGGAATCAATGTGAAGCCTGAAAAGTTAAAATAAACAATAAAAAACTCGCCAGAAGGATAACTCGCGAGAAAATCCATGTGCACACGTTCCGCGGCCGATATAAATATTTTTAGCCCATAACATTGCGCAAGTAAATATTAATAACGGATGAGAGCAAGTTGTTTACTAAATGACATCCTAGTACAGCTGTTTCACGCTAATATGGCGATCATCAGCAGATAATCCCAGCAGATATTTCCTATAGGCCTGGTATCGAGACAGGTTGTTTACTGATGACAATTTACTAAGGAAAATTAATTTTTTATACTAAAGAATTGAGGAACAAGGTGATGTATTTAAAACTGTAATAAAACAAATCTACTTTGAGAAAAAAAATGTGTTATCATACTAATTGAACGACCCTCGTACTAGCTAATAGGATCCATCAATTGAAAACATTGTAGTTCTCAGCTAGAATAGAAAAGGAAATTCTCTTCCTATTTCCGTTCATTCTCATGTGTCACCATCTGCAATCCCAAATTGAAAGGCTCTATTAAATATTAATATACAGTCGGACCTCTATTTAACGAACCTCTATTTTGCGAACTTGTCTTTGGAACCAAGAACATTTTGCTAATTTCTTCGTAAAATAACCTTCAAATAGCGAAGGGCATTTTCTATTTAACGAACTTTTTCGTGGTATCTATTTTTTTTTTCTCTTTGAAATGTTTTTATTATTAATATTCCCTTAGAGGAAATGAAGGAAATGTGGATACAGCTGAGGGAAAAAGAAGAAATTAACGATGATGTGCTGATTGATGATTATCTTTCACTTGATTTTGAAGTTGAGACCTCGGAAACACTAACTGAATCGGATATTTTGGACAGTGTGAAAAATGAAAACAATACAGCAATGAATTGCGATGAAGATGAAGATGATGAAAATGGAAATGATCATGATGAAGAAATCAAAAAAACCTTCATATGATGAAATGCTAAAATCATTTGAAACAATTCGACGCGGATTACAATTTGAAGAAAATACTGAAGAGGTGTTTGGTGCATTGCAAAGATGCGAGACGTACTTTGAGCGAAAACACTTTTTCAAAAAAAAAAAAAAAAAGAACTCAGACAAAATTAATAGGCTTTATTAGTAAAATTTAAGTACGCATATGGTAACGTATGCTTTATGTCATTAAAGCATTATTACTTTTTTTTAATAATATTTATTGTATTTTAAATACAATAATAAAATATGTATTTAAATCTGTTTTATGTACTTTAAAGTAATTTTAAAAAGGTGAATCTCTATTTAACGAATTTTCCATATAACGAACTTTTTTTCGGAATTTAGCGATTTCGTTAATAGAGGTCCGACTGTATATCGAAGGAAGCCCAAAAGCTATTGTTATCACCTTACTTATTTGTTTTTGGTGGTAATGTATATGTATGTAGATAAATACTACGTGTATTAGCTGGCATTGATTGAGTGCATATTGGAAGACAAATCTCGTTTGTGTCGCTACTTAACTATAGATCGTGTTCTATTTATAAGACGTACAAAAGGAGAGATATTAAGTACTGTTTCTAATATTTATTTTTTAAGTAACAAATTTATTATAATTCTTGACAAATTTAAAAAAAAATCCTACTGCCAATATCAATGCACTTTGCAACAGACAGTGGCGAGTTACGGGGCACAGTGATATCGATTCAGTAATCATGGTGCAAAAAAACACAAAATCGAACTTTTTTTGTTTATTTTTTAAGTATTGAATAATCGCAACAATTGCGCCTTTTGCATTCGCAACATTCACATTTATAATAATAAGGAAATTAAGGCAATATCAATTATATTTTCTTATACGTATCAGAAGACGTTGTGATTGGTTTACTCAGAGCCGTTTCTAGATGTTCTGCCACCCTAGGCGAGAACAGAAAAATGCCGCCCCCTCCCTTTCAAATGCCGCCTCCAACAAAAAAAAAAAACAAACAGAATCTAATATTTTAAATGTAGATAGGTATTAACCAAAACGTAAATGGAAACAGAAAATATTTATTTTATTTTATTATAATTACTATTTTTATTATATTGATTATATTTTATTATATTGATTCTTGTTTTCATTATAATGACTCCTCGTTCAGCTGGCCAAAAATTTATGTTTTATCTTTAGTTTTTATATATTTTTAATTATTTTTACGTATGTATATTTGAATGCACCAGTTGACAGGGAAATTAACTCCTCTAATGGGACTGTTTTATAGATCCAAGTAAACTGCGAATTAAAAAAAAAAATAACTTCCACAAAGTTATTTCTAAAAATTTTTGTTGATGTAGACGATAAAAATCAAAGATTAAACGTTAAAACACACTGAAGTTAAAAGAGAAATAAAAAAAAAAAAAGCCACGTTACTAGTTTCGACCTGAACTCTTTCGAAGATCTTCTTCAGACGCAATGGAAACAAAGCAAGAAAGCCTTCTTATAAAAGAATTTATTAACTGCAATAACCAATAAAAAAGTGGGAAACTTAAAAGTTAAGAAAATCGATGAAGAACACAGATGTTAAAAAATGAGAATAAAAAACGTGACTAGTTTCGAACACCACCCAGTTGTCTTTTCTCAAACGTAAGGGTTTACTAAGGAGGTGCGATTATAAAGGAATCACGACCAATCCAAAGCTGATAACCAGTCGAAATGAATGTCATGAGGATGTGTAGAGAGGGAAAAAAAAAAATCAAAAAAAAAAAAAATATGTAACAACGCAAGTTTAGCGGACGCCGTAATCCCTAGAAGAATTTATTGAAAGCTTATCATTGTAGGGACGTTTAGCCAGAATAAAAAGTATTAGTGTTTTTTTACTAATATAAAAATTCATATATATAATTATAAAATAAAATTAGTATTTTGTAAAATTTGTAACATTTGTATTTTCTAAAAATAGTATTTTGTTATATTTATATTTTAATGAAAATAACAGTGAAATTTATAATTTCTGTCTCAGTATTGCTTTGAAAAGTTCCTTTTATCGATTTATTTATTTTAGTGTCAGACCGCTTACAAAATTTAATATTTCAAATATTAATTCGTTAATTTTCAAGACATTTTTTTTTTTCAAAAATTTAAGCACTATTCATTGTTTGAATTGAAGAGAATTTCCAAGTTGTAATCCATGTGACGTCATGCTCAAATAGAAAATATCGCGTTGCCTGCTACGCAGTGATTTGGACCCCACCCCCACCCCTGAAGCGAACCTCCTTTGAGAAAGGACATCGCAGTGGTGTTCTAAACTAGTCACGTTCTCATTTTCAATCATCTGTGTATTCATTGATTTTTTTAACCTTTAAGTTATACTTATTGCACGCATTAAACATTTATCAAATAATGAAAAATCCACTTGACGTAGATGGAAACCGGAGTCAACCATTTGATTGCAAATCGTAGGAGTTGTTGTCAAGTGTAATTAAACAGCATAAACACAGGTGGCATCCACAGAAATTTCCATCACGATTTTTTTTTCAAAAGAATAAGAATTGACGCCGAAATTTTCAGACAAAATCATTTTCATCACGGCCAAGAACAGTAGGATTATTGATATCGAGGGTAGGGCTTGTGGGTTTTTTATTTCTGTTTTAAATTTAGTGAATCTTTGTTTGATGATCTTTGTTTTTCTTTAATGAATCTTTGTTTGATTTCCACAAAGTTATTTAAAAATTTGAGTTCTATTTGAACTTCGCACATCTGGTTTTGCCGTCTGAAATGCTAGCCATTGGGCTTTCCGGTTCCCCCAATTCCCTGTTCATACTTTAATTCTATTTGAACTTAGCTTTTCCATTCTATTAACTTTTTTTTCTTTTTTTCCGTCTTGTACGGGATTCGAACCCACGACCTTCGTCTTTGCAGTCAGGAATGCTATCCACTGGACCGTTCGGGTTCCCCCAATCTCTGTTCGTACTTTAGTTCTATTTCACATCTGGTTTTGCAGTCTGGAATGCTAGCCATTGGACGTTTCCGGTTCCCCAATCGTACTTGTAAATTGAATGCTATCCGCTACTAATGTTTTGAATGGAAATGAAAAAGGGTCGAGAGTGGGTTATTTTTTTTTTCTTTATATCACTTATAGCGCTGATACAAAATTTTCCGTTGATAATAGTTCGGATAATTTTAAAAGTTCTATTAGCTTAATAAGTTCTGTCATCAGAATAAAATATTAAAATTGACTGAGTGTTCAATATCTTCTCGATAAGCATTAGCTTGCTTATATTTAATAAGTCTTCCCTGTATCTCTACAATACACTTGGTATTAATTAACTTAGGGAAATGGCCTTTCACTTTGTGTGAATTAATTACTATGGCTTTTCACTATTGTGTGGAATATTTAATTAGGCTTTTCACATTGTGTGAAATATTTAATAAGGCTTATCACTAGGTGTGAAATATTTAATTTGGCTTTCCACATTGCATGACTTATTCAATCTATACATTATTGAATAATATCTCTTGGTATCACTGTCTATTATTTCGTCACTCAACACTGACGTAATTCCTAATATTAAATTCCTCAATGCACAATAATTACTAATAGTAACCTTTCACTATTATTTCCTTGCACTGTAATAATTCACCAATCACGACTTGAATCTTTCGTTTTACTTGAATCACAAATAATAATAGAATCAATTCTCGCAACTTGGGGAAGAGTTCATTAATGAAATTCTCTAATTGTTCCGATTACTTGACTTCAGTAACGTCGGTAAAACAAAGTTTTCAAATAAAATAACCAGAATAATTCTTCTTATAATTTCCTTTAAACTTCACGTTTAATTAAATTATCTTCACAATTCAATTATTTCTAAAAGTCTTGTGTTTAATGTCAACTCGTGATTTCTAGTGTTTGTGAATGCTTCTCACCAAACTTAAGTCCATTTCACGATATAACCTTCAAATGGGAATTGTTGAATTAAGTTTTCTACTTACAGTTTTTGAGTGCGTTGTTAATTTTGAATGAACCGCCAGAAATTAGCTCACGCCTTCCACATCCCGAGTTTCTCTGTCTTCAACTGGTGGTGACGTCAAACGCATCAGCGATTCCTTTCTCCACGTCAGAATCTCTCATTCGCACGCAGCGTCCTCTGACCTCTCATCAACGCAATTCTAATTTTACTGATAATTACTAATCGCACTACCTACTGTCAAAACGAGGCAGGGTCTTATACATTCCTATTGCTGACGTAAACACTACGTTACGTTATTTAAATTTTCTCATTAATGAACTTGAATACATTTTAAGCTTTTGAAAAATAAAAATGATATTTATTTATTTTATATAAAATAAAATAAAATCTCCTACAGTACTTAAATTCTAATTGAACTTAGCTTTTCCATTCTATTAACTTTTTTTCTTTCTTTTTTTTCGACTTGTACAGAAATCGAACCCACGACCTTCGTCTTTGCATTTAGGAACGGTAGCCACTGAACCATTCCGGTTCCCACAATCTCTGTTCATACTTTATTTCTATTTGAACTTCGCACATCTGTTTTTGCCACCTGGGATGCAAGCTATTGGGCTTTTCCGGTTCCCCCCTCCCCTGTTCGCACTTTAATTCTATTTGAACTTCGCACAACTGGTTTTGCCATCTGGAATGCTAGCATTGGACTTTTCTGGTTCCCCCAATCCCCTGTTCGTACTTTAACTCTATTTGAACTTAGCTTTTCCATTCTATTAACTTTTTTTCTTTCTTTTTTTTCGTCTTGTACAGGATTTGAACCCACGACCTTCGTCTTTGCATTTAGGAATGGTAGCCACTGGACCATTCCGGTTCCCACAATCTCTGTTCATACTTTATTTCTATTTGAACTTCGCACATCTGTTTTTGCCGCCTGGGATGCAAGCTATTGGGCTTTTCCGATTCCCCCCCTCCCCTGTTCGCACTTTAATTCTATTTGAACTTCGCACAACTGGTTGTGCCATCTGAAATGCTCGCATTGGACTTTTCTAGTTTCCCCCAATCCCCTGTTCGTACTTAATTCTATTTGAACTTAGCTTTTCCATTCTATTAACTTTTTTCTTCTTTTTTTTCGTCTTGTACGGGATTCGAACCCACGACCTTCGTCTTTGCATTTAGGAATGCTAGCCACTGGACCATTCTGGTTCCCACAATCTCTGTTCATACTTTATTTCTATTTGAACTTCGCACAACTGGTGTTGCCAACTGGAATGCTAGCATTGGACTTTTCTGGTTCCCCCAATCCCCTATTCGTACTTTAATTCTATTTGAACTTAGCTTTTCCATTCTATTAACTTTTTTCTTCTTTTTTTTTCGTCTTGTACGGGATTCGAACCCACGACCTTCGTCTTTGCATTTAGGAATGCTAGCCACTGGACCATTCCGGTTCCCACAATCTCTGTTCATA